>CM054376.1:16690407-17232907 GCA_028858755.1 Ara ararauna | reverse complement strand
ATAAGATCAACACTTTGCTTACATGAAGGATTGTCCCAAGGGATTGCAAAGAACAACACCCTTGTAATTTCAACTCTAGCATCAGGCTCTTAATTCTGCATTACAACATTTACCGTTGAGTGCTTGCTTAGACTGCAGAATAACTGTTTGTTCCATTAAAAAGTAGGGGCTAGTTGCATTAAAAATGCTCTGAGACAGACAAAAACACTGCTTTGATTTTCTTTTAGTGTTCAGTTAAATATTGCCTCTGTCCTAACTACCTTTGTTTCTCAAAACCTGCAAGCGATGTCGTTAGTAGAACTCCTTCATTAAAACAAAAACACTATCCTTGACTGTCAAGTAGCTACTTGTCATGCAACAGTGACCCCAGCTTGACAGAAGACCACAAAGCACACAGGTCAAACATGTAAGCAAGATTTCTTTCTTTAAGCCAAATTTCACTGTTGTCTTAAAGGTAAAATTTAGTTTGTTATGCAACTAGCCGTCTGTATATTACACCTTCTCCATTTTGACTTTACTTAGATTTAATTTTTAAAGCATTATGCGTTCTTGTATAAGTCTATTTTTGTATGCATTTGTCATGGGTTTCACATTTGGTGACTGGTTAGCAGTGTGCTGGCCATCTTTGGTTTGTAGAGGAAATCTTAACCATGAACAATCAAGGGGGCTTAAAAGAACTTTTTAAATGCTAGCTTTTTTACTCAAAACTTGTACCTATACTACATCACGCCACATTAAGTAGAAGCACACGTCACAAAATTGCACAGGGATTACAATAGTACATCCAGTCTGCATAAAATTGAATTCCACTACTGACCAGGTCACGAAATGGCTGCACTTTCTAGTCTAAAACTAATTGCATATTGTACACATGTAGGACATTTTTCTTACTTCAGTCACAATAAATGCATGCAAGTCTGGTTTTTGTAACAAATTTTGTAAATTTGCTCATGCTACCTAGTTTCAAGAGAGCCTTTTTTGAACATCTGCAATAACCTCTTGTTAATTAATAGTTCTAGTGCATGCATATGGTGTATACAGGTAAGTAAACATGCAATTCTTTTTTCACATTCTAAAACTATGGCAGTTTAGGCCATATTGTGCTGCCTGCATTTAATCTGTAATGCAGTGTGTCTTAAACGTTTCAATCCCGTATTAATAGGTGGCATTACACATAACACCTATATAGCAGCAAAGCTAATACAGCTTGTGATTAAAAATGTTTAAAAATAGCTAATAAATCAGATTATCTTGAGGTATTATTTCTTGCAAGTCAAAATGGAGAGCAAAAAATCAACCCTAATTTTTAGTTTATGTATACACTGAAAATAGCAACAACAATAAAAATAAGCTTTTTGTAGCAGACATATTCCATCTTCACTATTTTGCTACCTTTGGTAAATTACTGGGGCAGATCTTGAAGTTAAAAACCCATGTTTAGAAATAAGTGCACGCTTCACCCACTAAGTATAGCAGCAGACTGTGTGCCCCTACGCAAAAACATTCTCATATCTAGTTTTAACTTTACATATAAAAATAACTTGGAGAAAATACAAAAAAACATTTTTTTTTCTTTTTTTTTTAACATGAAAATATCACAAAAATTAGTAAGCCTGAGATGTAGGGTTTTGGTGAAAAACAAGAGGCTTGTAGTGTTTTGGCTGCTGATAAAAGATGCATGTATTGATAGCTGGGGTGAAAAGCAGAAGAATGCACTTATTTCTTCTGCATGTCAGTATCTTCAAACACAGTAAGCCACATGCACCCTTCTTTCCTTATGGAGATGCTGGTTCACCATGTTTAATTCCAGCGGAAGTGGATCTGACGCGGGCGGTCAGCCCCCTCCTTTACCAATGGCTTATGGAATTCACGTCCTGCACGAGAGTGGATATTTGCCCAACAAAACTCACAGTAGTACTGCAGGCAAGTGACATTGGCACAAAAGAAAGGAGCAAACTTCCCACCGCATCGTGCACCCTGGCATTCGTCACACATCTGGTCATCCAACACATATGGCTTTACCTCCACCTGTTGGAGTAAAACAGAAACAGTTCTACTTAATGCCTTTTCCTACTTAAAAGTTGTATGAGGGCATTCAAGTTTTTTTCTGGTTAAAAAAAACAACCAACCAGAAGCCTAAAAGAGGACATATTAGCGCTTTTCCAATTAACCAGTTATTACTCTTTACCAGCTACAGATTTATCCATACAGTAAAAGCAGAACACCTGAAGGCAAATCTTTAAAAGTACATGATATATGTAATAAATAGCTACACGAGAACCTCTCCTTATCTTATTCTGGAAGGATGTTCTTGGCAAATGATGATATCGAAGCATGTGTAGAAAACAAGAAACAAGCCAAAAGGTCTCCCAATTCATCTCATCAGCTCCCAAATGTACCCCA
This sequence comes from Ara ararauna, assembly GCA_028858755.1. Taxonomy (NCBI): domain Eukaryota; kingdom Metazoa; phylum Chordata; class Aves; order Psittaciformes; family Psittacidae; genus Ara; species Ara ararauna. The sequence goes on along the minus strand of CM054376.1, from coordinate 17,230,504 downwards.
ACATGGCACCCAATTTTATACTGTTTAGCAAAAAATAACCGAACATACAAGAATGCAACTATTTATATATTCATCTTTTTAAAATATGAAGTGTAAGTCTCCGCACACAGTATTTCTTTGTGCAAATTAAAAGTACTTTCTGCAGGCTGGAATACAGGTCTTTCAGCACTCCTGTTCCCTGGAAATTCACTCCCTACTTCTAAAATATAGTCAAATTTGGAGCTACAGATGTTTGTCATCTATTGCTTCCCCTTTTTGTGGCTTTAGAAATTTGTATTCAATGTATTTCCGAAAATATTTTGCAAAGTGGTCTTTTAAAATCTACAGCCTGCTAGAAACACCTGTCTTACACAGCGTCCCAAACTCATCTGACTGCCTGAGTGGAAAAGTGGCAGGAATCCAGTGGTAAATTTGCATTATGTCTTTGTGTAACTGAACTGTTACAGACTGCTATCAGACAGGAAGAACAGCTTCATAATAAAACACAAAACGAGTTCACCCCATCATTAAGGAATGTGTTCTTGTCTTCCACATTTTCCTCACTTTTAAAGATGGTATTTTCAGCCTTTTGTTGGCAAAAAGAGTTATTCCAATTCACACTAAAACTCACTGATGTAAGAGATATTTTTCTGAGCTATTATTGCCTGAGAAGATTGCTACATAAAGACATTGACTTTATGTACGATTTACTCAGAGTATGCTTGAAATAATATGAAGCTTAAAATGCTGGTTTTTTTCCATTCTGTCTCCAGAAGAAGAAATCTACACTTATAGCTACCCACTCAGAAGTTTTACAGCATAATAATCTTCATGCTCTGAGCTTCAGAAGCAGAGGTCACACTGGACATGTCAAATGCATCTATGTCTGAAATACAGTATACTTCTTCCAGTAATCTATATTCAGTACAAGCCGCGCTACTTATTCACTACAACAACCTGCCTTATCACAAATTACACTCAAACTTTCCAATAAACAGGTACCTTACGCAGTGACTGTGTCCATGGTACAGAATTACTGAAAGCATGAAGCAGCATGTATTTCAAGCTCCAGTGCTTTAATGCACCAAGATTGGTATGAAGATCATTTCAAAGTTATTAGAGAAGCACTCTGGGGAATGGAAATATTACATGAAGCAGAGGCAGACTGCTGGCACATGAAAGTTAACAATATTTTAAGGAATTGTTTGGAGCTGAAAACTCCGAACGAGTTTCAAGGAAATGTTTGGAGCTGAACTTTCATACATGATAAAATAGGATGAGGAGCACTTTACTGAAGAAAAAAATCTGTTAGAGAAACTAAACATATCTGCACATCAAAAGAACTGGAGAGAAGCTGCAGAGTACTTAGGTAAGGAAGAAGTTAAGATCACAGCTAATGTTTGCTAAGCAACTGTGACACTAAGATTTCCAATTAAGGTAGGAAAAGGTATGTGAAAGTATTTACAGCTGTTTTTTTGCAAACTGGAGTTCAGAAGGATAAACAGGTGAACTGCAAAATTTAGCAATATATAAAGACTTTTACACAGACAAAACCGGTTACGGAAAGTATGTGACAGGACAGCAGGCCAGCAAAAACTGGATGTAACTGGCAGAGAAACACTACTGCTAAGGTAAGGGGTAGGGAAACAGCCTGCCTTCAAGATGCACTGAAATACACAATATATGGCTTTATTGTCCGGCATACAGACACATCTCAGATGAAGGCAGTAACCAAGCAGGTCTATCTTATTCATTTACAAAAACAATGGTTTACAGATTTGCACAAACTGCTCACTCATCTATAAATCAGCAGCAGTACTGATATGAGAGTATTTTCAGAGCCTGAAAAAGCATTAGTATATGAACTCTATGAAGGAAGAAACTGTTTCTGAAAACCGCTTTTTCATACTTTCAGAAAGAGCTAAGAGTTAAAGTGTTTCCTAAAAACACTGTCCTCTATTACTCCCTCAGTAATGCAAATAACTTGGTTATATAAATACATCTATAAAATTATATAAATAATAAGGACTGACCATATGATTTGAGAAGATGATTTAAAAAATAAAGATTAAAACCCCTCTGAAATAAACAAAGAATTCATAAACCCTCCCCATCAAGAGGTTTACAAAATTATTAAAATGCTTAGATTTGGCACTGCTGTATTTTGCAAGTGAAACATTTCAGCATAGCACACTCACAAAAATAAGAAAAATCAACAATGCTAATAAAACTGCCCAAATTCCAGATTTAAGAGAAAACTTAAGTAAAAAATAATAAATTTCATGTATTAGAAAAGCAATACTAAAGAAACAACACAAATTCTACAATCAAAAAAAGAAACTGAAATTTAGATGTTTAAGGACAAAGCCTAGATCTTGTTTCTTCTTAATAGTGATTGAAGAAATCATGACTACTGTTTTCATAAATTAATTCTCATGGATATAATTCAAATATTGTGCTTCTGAAATCTAGTATCTGAGGTAAATTTTGTGGGTATCTTTTCTTGTCTAAGCTCCAAGAGGCCTGCAGCACATGCCCACTGTTTTATACTGGGGACTTACTGCCCATCATAATTGAAGTACTTCAGTGTTATTAGCAAGTTATATCCCTTCCCTGCAAACAGCAACCAGTCATTTCAGATAGCTGCTCAGAATCCAAAGAGACCTTAAAATCTCTCATAACCTATCACAAAAATCCCAACAACACAACACACAAACATACTTGGAAGTGCAGCCTTCAAAGGTAGGTTCACACCTTTTCTTCTCTCACAAGACGGTACTGCAAATCTACCATATACTCCTTCACTGCAAAGGACATTCCCATACAAAGACAGAACTCTCCCCTAATTTACAGGGTTCAAGTCCACATCTCCCTGCCTTTGAGGAAGAACTAATTTGGATGGGACCTATCTGTCCACCTCCAACTTGAATGACAGGTCACTTCACAGCTAAATGGGCTATAGATGATACGTGAACAGACTAAGCTATATCCATTTAGCATCTCTTTGGGAGTTCTGGATTCTGGTCGCTACTCCCCTTTTGTTCAAATGCTCAAATGCAAGATGATTAACAGTTTTATTCCCCCTCACACAGTCTCAGTGTGATGGCTGTTTTTGTGGTTATGTAATTAGCCAAAAGGTAGAGCTATCAGTAAAAGTCAACCGCAAGTCACAAGGACAGCAATCACACCAATGAAACACAGCCTTCACATCTTAATGTGAAGCCTGGTTCACTACCCACATTCAGACTCACTCATCCTCTGGAAAGAGCCATGTTTGGGGATTTCAGCTCACTAGGCAACTGGTATCTGAGAGATAGATGTAAAGCTGTATTAACTTTGTCTGTTTGAAAGATAGAAGCACATGCTACCTCCCTACAAGCAGACTTTTGTTAACTGTACTACTTTCTTTTTCCTGTGACTTTGATCTGTAGAGGGACTGGACCTTGAACTACTTTACTTACTCAACCTTTCTTCCTCTAAGACTTTTTTTTTTTTCTTAAAAAAAAAAAAAAAAAAAAGGAAAAGAGAACATCTATTAATACCAGCGCCTATCTCTGTAGCTCTTGACATCAAAACCAGGGGCACTTAAAACTGACATAATTTAAATGCCAGTTCTCTTTCCTACTCTTATACCTCTAATTAGCAGTAATGAAGTTGACTAGATTCTTACTAAAAGTTTGTTTTGCTTTAGGTAGCAATAAGCATCTGTAGTAGCCAGAAATGTGCAATGGTAAATACTAAGAAGATATTCTCAAACAGAAATGATGGGACATTTTGTACTTTAGGTTTTGAACTCGACTGACTTTCTGAAGTGCTGAGCACTGACAATTATGACTGAAATTAAAGGCAGCTGCAAATATAAAGCTAATCTGAAGCAAATGAATACTAGAGCTTCCTGTGAATGACAGAGGAATTATCACAGTATTTGGTTTCATTAGAACAAGGGAGAGAGGAAGATTTGCAAGCCCTTTGCTCATACACAACAAAATCAGGAACTCCAGAACTGAAAGAACATATGGTCTAACATATGTCCAAGGAACAAACTGACGCTCTGTGAAATGCAATTTGTTCGTTTGGGGGCATTCATGGTTTAACTCTTGGAACTAGTAATGTTACAGGAATACTAAAAGAAACATGGAAGCTGGCATAAGAGCCAATCATATGTAATGTTACTACACCAAAAAGTTCCTTTATAGATAATCATTCTGATATTTATTTACATGTCTGTGTAACTTACTCGTTTATCAATATCGCCATGCTGAAGTTGAACAAACCGAGCACTGATGGCAGCAATGTAACTCTGCTGATTGGAAAAAGCAACACGTCCAGCACCTTTTGGGTATTTCAGCTCAGGGTCAGTATCAATTCCTGCGTAACAAACTCCACCATAGAGACGGTCCATGATCATAGCCAATTCCACTATTAAGAAACAAAATCGTGTTCATTTAAACTGTTCTTACTGTACAAATTCAGTAGAATGCTTATATTCAAAAATACTAGAAAAGATAATTTTAATAATTAATTTTGGAACAGCTGATGTAACAGGAATAACAAGAAATACAAAAACATGTTAAGCTATGCAATACTCAGCAGACAGATCTTTCACACTGTGGATATATGCATCCAAGGAACAAGGGAATTGTAAATCATTGCAGTCCTTGATAACCTGGAATTGAAATTCCAGGGCAGTTTTCTTCAGGGGATTACAGCAAAAGATTCTTGGGCAGGCATGGAATGTAAGCTGTGTAAAATAGATCCACACGCCACAAATTCCTTGGTACATGTTTTCTGGTTGTCCTAATGCTCTATGTCCTACTTGAATTTAAAGATGCAGTTAGCATCTTTTCATCAGCCATACACAGCTTGATTATCTTTACAGTGCTACACTTAACCATAGGTACGGAAGTGCACAGAAACAAAAATCTCCTATTTTAGAGATCAAGTATTTTAGCAATCTATAATATTTTATACTGAATTCAGTTTTGCAATTCATTTAGGTGGAAAATACTTTTCCAGGATTAGTATCCTCTATATTAGGGTATAAAGGTGTCAGCAGTCACTGATGTTCAACAAGTGTTTGAAACATCTCCTCTAGTTTTATTGCTTTTATGAAGCCAAGATTCTTATTTCACAATGCTATGAAAGTTTCATTTTCACATACACAGAGCATTTGAAAGCTAAGCATAAGAATACACGCTTTAAAGTTTATCACAGACATTCAGCACAGTAATCTGAAATATTTGGACTGAATTTTAAGAAAAATTAAATTGAGTTGGAAGTTGAGCATGCTGTGTTTATGCTCATTTACCGAATTTGTACTACAGTCAAAAATACACTTTTAGAAGTAAAATAAAATAACAGAAAAGCGTTAGCACTGAAGGTCCAAGACAGAAAAAAAAAAAAAAAAAAAAAAGGATCCTTTATACCCCAAATCTGCACTATTACTTCTTGGTTCTCCTACATCTTCCATCTGAAAGCTCACCTTTCTGCAAGAATAAAATTCATTACAAACTATGGAACACTAATTAAGTCCAGGAGTCTTTCTACTAGGAAACAGGATTTGTGTGTTATGCTTCTACTTCCAAGATTCACTTCAACCTATTCACTAGAAGGCCACCATACAATACTGTAAAAGGCGACTGTAGTCAATCTCACAAAGCAGACTGTCCAAGTTGTAGACCAAACATTCCTCAGCTACAAACATTTAATTTTATCTTCATGCACTCCAACAAGAGTCTAGAAAGAGTCCTGCAATCTTGTATAGTGTTGTGCCATACAGACTGTGCTTGCTCTCTGAATTTCCTCCTTTTTTCTCTAATCCTACTTCTTCATGACCTGTTTTTTTGCCTTGTCCATATTAGTAACCTGATGGCAGTAGAAGAGTAGCTAATGCACAATGATAAGCAAGTGCAAATAGAGCTCCACATTCTCATGGAGCGTGACAGAGATGTCCTCATAGTGCTATTGTAGAAACTCTTTTGTGATGTAGGTTACACTACAGATTTGCTAATATGAACAAAATCTTTTCAACAGCTTTAGACATGTAACAGCTTCCAGCAAATCTTAATGAAGAACAGTGATTTTTGGCAAAAACCAGATGAAAACAGTTACTAGAGAAATGTAATACAATAAATATTGTACTGTGGTTATTGTAACTACCACCACAATCTTCTATTTTTATATGAATATATCCATAGCTATCCATACATAACTACACAAAAGTATTCATGAGTCAAATTATTTCCAATAATCTGCAACTTGTAAAAACAGCCACAGATTACACTCACCAGCTCTTAATGGTCTAGGAACCCCTCCAACAAAAATTGTTTTTCGAGGATCAAGTGGCTGGGAACCATCCATCACAAAGTCACTATCACTTAGATTCCAGGGACGGATCTGAACCTATTAAATTGGGGAAGAAAACGATATGCTACTTTAAGTTTCACTACATCATGGATACATGGTTCATCAGCATATATAAACTGTCAAACATTCATAACCCCATTAGCTTAGCATGTCTAGGTGCTCTGTTTTAATCCTATTAATTCAACACTACAATTTTAAAATCATCCAACTGTTCCAGATGTTGAGCTCTGCCAGCGGTAGTTTGCTTTTGATTATATTTGTCATCATTTTAAACGCAGCTTTGGACAGATGGCAGCTACAGCCTGCAGGCCATCTACTGTCTACTTACTGGTTTGTCCTTGATAGTAGGACTGGAAACGCATAGATAGAGCTTTCCATCTTCTTCAATGCAGGCATCAATCAGGGCCTGAACAGAACTCTCTTCTTGGAACAGGAGGAATGCATAACCTGGAAAGAAAGCCAAACCAACTGCTATTTTTTTCCTCTTATCTTTATTTTTCTTAGTCATCTTTGCCAGTGACTTCTCCATACAAATGTGTTTACTCCAAAAGTAAGTCAAACCGGTTCTTTATTAATCATCTTCTTTAGCTATATACTACCTTGCCATGATCAACAGACCTTCTATCCTTAAAATAATTGTCAAAAGAGATGAATAAGAAATAAAAGCAAACATATCTGCTCTACTGTGTACTGGAAGTCCAGGCTGAACATAATTCATTGGCAGCAAGGGACATTATACAATGAAAATCCGACTTGGCACAAAGGACTTATCTCTATTCTAGAGATTAGATCAAAGTACTTTGTTACGTAAGTGACCCAGCAAACCTCACAAACGCTACAAAAATAGGAACTAAAATGCTTATTTAATGCTACAGCCTAAGGAAAGTCAGACAAGCAAAGAACTTCACACGTTAGAATACTTTACAGTTACAGTATAATGACATATACAGAATTTTTACTTTACGGGTGCCCAAGCGAGTAACTGGGGGTGTACTCAAAAATACCCCAAACACTTTAAAAGGACCATAATATATTGAGAAGAATGCAACACTACAGACCCAAATGCGTAACTGATTTCAGATATATCAGAGCAAAGTAGGATTTAAAGAAAAAGCTGCTAGGCCTATACTGCTCTTTCAAATAACTTGTACCTCATCTCTTACCCCTCATACCCATCGTCATATCACAGCTACCTACAAGGTACACATGACAGGGTTTTAGCTATCCTGTATTTTTTATGTAAATCTTTCTTAGTTTCCTAAGAAATATGCCACAGGGAATCTTTAGCCTTTGACCGCAACATTTCCTTGTGAAGTCCATTTTTTATTGTTGAATAATATTTTTAGTGACAATCTGTTTAAGCTTAGTTAGTGATTATTTCAATTCAAAATATGATTTAAATGGGGATATCTTTCAGTATTTATTTCAGAATTTAAAATGCACATATTACCCATGCAAAACCCAATCACTGAATGAGGGCACGTGCAGACTGGTGCAGCGAGACCAGACCCATGTAACTGCCATTATTTGTGTGAAAACCAGGCACACACATTCTTGTACTGAGTTCTCAATGTGAATAGGAATGATGGGAGTGCAAAACTTGATTAATCAAAGGGAGTGCTAAATGCAAACGATACCAACCAAGGGATCAGGCATACAAAGTAAAACTCAGAGCCAGAAGTAAGTAAAATATTTTGCCAGATGCTGATTTTCCATCAGTTCTCATCCTAAAGCAAATCAAGAGTACTGCCATAGAGATCCTGATGCATAAAGCTGGTCAGGGTCTTCACATGATCCTGTATGTCTGCAGCTATTGTGCTTAAATCTGACACCTTGCAAAAAGATAGAAAATTCAAATGTAAGAACTTGCTGACAGAACAATTAGGATTACTATATCCTACCACACCTGAAATAAAAGGAAAGCAGTATCAAAACTGTACATTAATACTGCTTTCTCAACATTATCTGCAAAACATATACCTGGGTCCATCCCACTTGATTTTAAGCATCAGACAGGCTTGTGTCTGAGTTTAGCTGCAGACAGAGAGAAAGTCAGGATATAGCCTGCCTTATCAAATTGGTCTGGCTGTAGTTTAGCTGCAAAGCTCTAGTACTTCAATGATTTACAGTGCATTTTATTTCGCTTCCTAAGTCTAGCCTGGAGGAAAATAACCAGTTCTCTCAGTGAAGAAAGCTGGCTAGAGAAGATAATTTGCTCAGGTCCCACATATTATTGCTATGTACACGAGACAGCCTATCCCTTCCAAAGAATGCTAGACTTGCACAGTCTGCATACAAACCACTTTCCATCACTTGCCCTTGATGAGGCCATTTCCTGCACAGATCAATTATACATTAGCCACAGACTTTGCCAAAGAACACCAGTTACACAGGCAACAAGTCTATATTCATTAGCTGGAAAGCACTTGCAACGGTAAATTGCACTCTTATCTTTGGCATTTCATTTATACATCATAAATTATGGCTCTTCTTGTTACTACTACCACATGCCAAAAACCATATGGCAGAAACTTCATTCTTAGGCCTTCCTGCTTTCTCAATATATGATTTTATTGGCTTATTTTTCACCTCAACATCCATAACTCATGAACTATCACGGATGTGTAATGTCTGCAAATCTAGTATGGTGGTGGTAAGTCACATGTGCAAATATGATAAAATCACAGAATCATAGAATAGTGAGGGTTGGAAAGGACCTTAAGATCACCTAGTTCCAACCCCCCTGCCATGGGCAGGGACACCTCACACTAAACCATGCCACCCAAGGCTATGTCCAACCTGGCCTTGAACACCGCCAGCAATGGAGCATTCACAACTTCCCTGGGCAAAAAGATCAAGTCCTTAACTAGCTCTTTTTTGAAGTAGTGCAATCATTATGTGTGACAGAAAGTACATGTCATATTGAAAGATGGAGAGAAGGTAAGGTGAAAAGTAGGAGATGTTTTATTGTACTAGAAAACAGCTTAATTCCCTAGTTTTCTTGGGGTATTGGCGTACCATATCGGTCATTTAACAGCTTCACACCCAACAGCAATACAAGTCTGTTTACAATGGAAAAGTAAAGTTACTGTAATAGTTTTCTTTGAAGGAAGCTGCTTCATACCTTTGGGTCATATGTACACCAACAGTAGCAGGTCATGATCAGATATTACATGCCAAGAGACAAAGCTTATATGTTTTGTACACGTCTCACAAGGTGAGAGGTACTAGATGAAACAGTCTTATAAAAATTTCTTGTTCATGTGCACCTCTACCAGAATTTATGCCTCCTGTGGGAGACAAAGTTTAGGTAACCCTTGTTAGTGCTTATCATTTGATTAAATTCCTCTGCCTAACACAGGAACTATTACTAATACTCCTATTTTCAAAGGCAATCAGTGTGGGTGACTTGGATAATACTTTTCCTCAGGAAACTACCTCAAATAACAAACAAATCTTTCTGGAGATGATGATTTGCTTTGGAACTACATTCTGTGATACCTAAAGATACTGCACTGGTTATGGTCACCAGTATTCTGAGCAGACATCTCTCAATGAAACAAGACCAAGATTTTTTTTTAGTTTTTATTTTTAATGTATTGGCTCAGCACTGGAAACAGAGAGCCCACCACGTAAGTTTGAGGAGCCTTAGCTACACTACCAAGCTAAATCTTTTCATTGTTTGTATTTATTACATAAGGAACAAACCAACAGGAAAGTATTCTAGACCAGATTCACACTGGTAGCTAACATGATTTTCTGAGCAAGGTATAATTTCTTTATTTCATAATAATATTGAAGTTCACCAGAAGGAGAAAGGACACTGCTTCTGCTATGCATATTCTGTGTAGAAATAAGAGAGCAGCTTAAAGTTCTAACAAACCCCAGTTAACTCCAATCACTAATGGCTTGGAGGAGTCAACAAAATCAGTGCAAGCCAGTATGGCACTGTCCGTGCCAGTCAGTGAAGCTGTATTTTGTTTTGGGGTTCGTTTCTCTGCTGTCCTGATAGATTCTCCCCAGAGAAGACTAAATGCTTTCAGTGCAGCGCACTTCTTGCCCATGGAATGCCACATCTTAGCTGAAATCAGACAGTAACAGTGTAAACTGCAGGTTAATAAAGACATTGGATCTACATTTGATGGGAACAATTCGTACTTGGGAAATTCACAGAACATTTAATCTATTCCTCTTTAAAGAGATCTCATCACCATATTAAATTTTGTAAATATAAATTTTTCACTTGTTCCCTTTGATGGAGAATTAACTCCAAAACACACCTGAAGGGAAAAAATGCAGGCTGACACAACTGTAATGTGGCTATCAGCTGAGACACTTTTGAGCAGGGGGGAAGCAGGATTCACTTCAAGATGCAGCCACGTACTTCCATATTCCTGTAGTGATTGTGTTTAGGCTCCCAGTGTAGAGAGCCAGTTACTGTAGTCAGTGGTGATCAAGTGGGACATGGAGGTGTCTAGCACCATTTATCCTCTACAGGACTTTGCCTAACTGTCAGCTGGTGGCTCCAGAATGGTGTGGGCCTCAAATACGTGCCGCACTACATTTGTGGGACCTATATAAATCTTTTAGATATCCTTGTTTTGGGTAAATGAATCAGGCTTAATGTGATTATGTTACAGTTACCTGAATAGCCCTTTATACTCCACTGACTGTATTCACCAGACTCCCATTGACTGAAAGAAGCTTAGACACTAACTCACACATGAAGACACCTCCAGTTACTTGCCTGAATCCAGAGTTCAATCCTACCCAGTGTGATCAAATAAGATGGTAAGAAGTTAAACAGAACTGGTATAGATCTGGGGTTTTGCTTCTTAAACTAGGAACAGAATATTTTTAACATAATTTTTTCCATCAGTTCTAAATTAGCAGTTAAGAATTTTGAATAAATGAAGCTACTGCACAATTGCTATGATAGATGGCAATAGAAACACACAGGCAATTAGAAAAGGCTGGTGATACTGTCCTGTCTAAATCAGATTATCCTCTGTTTCATACAGACTATAAATAGTACAGAGCACACAAACAACTGGGCACATTTTTAAAGGCCTTCTTTGGATTTGCATACCCTCACGGCACCACTTCTTTGAGAGCTTCATTATTACAAGAAGGAGCCCTCATCTCAGCAAATTGCTTTGGACACGTGTATTGTTTCATAAATAAGTACATTTGCCAACAACGTACCAGCAGGAATTCTGATAAACAGTGGCAAGTCAGAAAGGAAGGAATTCTCCATTACAGTTGGCAGATCACTTACAGACTTTGTACTTGATCTCAACAAAATAATTTCTTTTCTGCTTCAGAACAGAGTTTCCTTGTGAGATCAGTGTTAAGTTTTTTTAAATTCCTGTTTTCTTTGGGCCTAATTTTGTGGTGAACCAACACAAAAATGTAATTAGTTAAGAACAAGCAGTTGGCGTTTCTCAGGAGGCAACCAGCCTTGATACATCAGGATGCGTTTTGCATTTCTTAAAGCAAGGAAATATTTATCTTGAACTTGGCCTTCCCTCAGGACTTTCTGTAAGCAGGGAGCCTGGAAGGAACCACAGCCTGGAAAACTGAGCAGGCTGTATCTCTTCACCCAGAGAAGACTATTATGTAAATCAGTCCAGAACTGGATAATTATGTCTTTGGAAAGTAATACTATGTCAAATCTCTAATGATACTGAACAAAAATATATACACTGAATTGACTCTATGCAGAGGAACAAATTAGAAACTGGAGATTAAAACTAGGAAAAAAAACCCAAAAATCCTCCTTGGGCTAATACAGTATATATTTATAAATTGCTTATTGCTGATCAATCTCAAAGCTTTCTTACTATTTAGCCCATCTTTAGTAGTTTTCAACATCTTATTAAATATATGTATACACGGCTCTTGTCTGTACATGCAAGTAATACCTAAAGACAAATTTAAGAAAATGATGGGATATATCTGAAAAAAACAGCTGTAACACAGTAACATTCAGCAGTTAACAATAAGCTATGTTTCCAGAAGATCTACAAAGAGAAACCACACTGTATTTTAAATGTGTTAGACTACACTACAAGACAATATTGAATAACGTAGTAAACTGAAAGTTAGAATAAAGTTTTAAGATTGAAGAACAGTAAGTGCTATTAAGTCTCAAATAAGGATCAGTTAGTCATGGAAGCTCAACTTAACACCTAAATTCACAAGTGTTTCCTGAATTAGATCAACAGATGAAGTTTTTCTGTCTGTGTCCTCTGCTTTAAGAAGCTCTGCTTACAATGCAGATTTTGTTTTGCTTTGTTTTTTTACTGTGGTAATTATAACAATTCCAACTAGATCAAAAAGCTTTATTAAATGAGGAAGTCTTGAAATATATCCTTAAGGTGATCAGATGCTGAGACAAAACTATCTCCCTGGAAATGAATGCCAGAATCCATTACTTTGATTTAATAATGTATTATGTCTTCCCTCTTCTATATATTCATCACAACCTCTGTGAGATGCATCTTCCTCAAAGAATTCCTCAAGACTTGCTCTTAGTAATTATGGAGATGCACACCTTAGCATAATCAAGTTTATCTTTACAGTGCTTTGTGTATTTAAAAATCTAACAGCAAGCCCAGAAATAGATCAAAAATCAGAATTTAACCATTAATCAAAAAATAGTTAGTGCTTCAAATGAAGTTCCCATCCTAAAACTGAAGTAAACATAACTCTGATTATCTTGATGACATCCCCAAATGCATCCTTTCTAAATGCTGCTTAGAGCTTCCTAAGAAAATTTTAATCCAAGATTTAGTATTAAAAATCTGACTAAATTTCAGTTTTGGAAACTGCAAAGAAATTAAAATACAGAATTTAGGATTAACGACACATGCAACTATACAATGCTGATTTAAGGAAAATCAGAACTTATTAGTCCAGTGCTAAACCAGGCACAATGCTAGAACAACAACTCTCAGGTTTTAGACTTGGTATGTAGAGGAACCATATCTGAACCTGCATTGAAACTGCAGAATTAACTATTTACAGGGATTGTAAATTATACCCTTTGGAAAAAGATGAGGCAGTTTCCCAGAGTAAGATTTGCACTCAGTGACATGTCAAAACATTCCATCTCTCTTACCTTTTGGTGGAAAATACGACTTGCTTTCTGCTTTGTGAGGCCAGTCTACTACCAAAGGCCCAAATCGTCTGAAGCTTGCAGTGATTTCATCTAAGAACAGATATAAAAGTTGCAATTAAAATAAATGTGAAAAGGTATTATCAGGCAAAGTCTGACATTTCATGGAAAAAAAGGAACAAAATTTCCAAATTAAATGAAAAAAACAAACTACAAGACATACTGCATAAATATTAATGCTTTGGAAGTTATTTTTGGTGATTTTAATCTTATGTTTATTTCTTATTGCTAATTAACAGAAGTATTTCAGAAACATATGGAAAACTAAAGGCTGTGGTGAAAATTGATGTGGTGGTACTTTCAATTCAGAATCTAGTTTGAATGCAATCAAAACAACTTACTGTTTAATGAGGTACAGTGTATGTGGATACTCATATAGTAAGTACCACCACAACTAGCACACTAGCACTTTTCAGCAGATACCATGCAGAGATCAAGCACAGAAACTTAAACTGCCTATTTAGAGATGCTTCCAGATAGCCATTAATCCTTCTGCTGCAAAACCTACTACGCCTCCTGCATAACTTTGTGAGGTCCTTCTATCCCAGCCTCTCCTTCCTGCCATTGACTGTAAGAACCTTGGCCAGGAGGAAAAAACATTAAACCACTCTAAACTCTACAAGAGCAGTAACTCATCAAACACAGATACGCTCCATTTCTCTCAGTCCCATCTTGCCATCATCACATAAACAGAGAGGACAGAAACAAAATATACTTCCATGTGTCTTTGTTTAGCATGTGTACTAAAGGGAACAGTGCATATTTGAATTAGAAGCTAAAATGCAACAAAAAAAGCTGAAGTATATTAAAATAAATCCCTCAGTACATGGTAATGGAGTATCACAATGAAGATGGAAATCTTCATTGAAGATTGGAGCAGGTTCTCCTGGAAGGCATGCTAAGGCACATGAAAAGCAACAAGGTGGCTGGTGACAGCCAGCATGGCTTCACTAAGGGGAAATCCTGCCTAACCTATTTGATGGCCTTCTATGATGAGACTACGGAACTGCTGGACAGGGGTAGAGCAGTTGATGGCATCTACCTGGACTTGTGCAAAGCCTTTGACACTGTCTCACATGACATCCTTGTCTCTAAGTTGGAGAGACATCAATTTGATAGGTGGACCACTCAGTGGATAAAGAACTGGCTGGATGGCCGCACACAAAGAGTTGTGGTCAGTGGCTCAGTGTCCAGCTGGAGACCAGTAATGAGTGGTGTCCCTCAGGGATCGGTGTTGGGACCGGTCTTGTTCAACATCTTTGTCGGTGACATGGACAGTGGGATTGAGTGCACCCTCAGCAAGTTTGCCGATGACATCAAGCTGTGTGGTTCGGTTGATACGTTGGAGGGAAGGAATGCCATCCAGAGGGACCTTGACATGCTTGTGAGGTGGGCTGATGCCAACCTGGTGAAGTTTAACCATGACAAGCGCAAGGTCCTCCACCTGGGTCGGAGCAATCCCAGGCACAGCTACAGGTTGGGCAGAGAAGAGATTCAGAGCAGCCCTGTGGAGAAGGACTTGGGGGTGTTGGTTGATGAGAAAATGAACATGAGCCGTATGAAGATAGGCTGAGAAAGTTGGGGCTGTTCAGCCTGGAGAAGGCTGCATGAAGACCTCATAGCAGCCTTCCAATATCTGAAGGGGGCCTATAGGGATGTTGGGGAAGGACTCTTCATGAGGGACTGTAGTGATAGGACAAGGGGTAATGGGTTCAAGCTTAAACAGGGGAAGTTTAGACTGGATATGAGGAAGAAATTGTTTACTGTAGGGTTGGTGAGGCACTGGAATGGGTTGCCCAGGCAAGTTGTGAATGCTCCATCCCCGGGGGTGTTCAAGGCGAGGTTGGACAGAACCTTGGGTGACATGGTGTAGTGTGAGGTGTCCCTGCCCATGGCAGGGGGGTTGGAACTAGATGATCTTAAGGTCCTTTCCAACCCTAACTATTCTATGATTCTATGGTCTTTTCCAATGTACTCGATTCCATGATTCTATGAAACCAAAAATATCTTTCCATGTCTGAAAGTTAATTAACAACAGTCACCTTATTTGGCTTGAAAGGTACTCTAGAATTACAGTGTAAAGGGACTTGTAAAGTCCCTTGTAAATGGACTTCCATTTGCATCACAAAGCTAGCATGTAACTTCTATTTATCTGCACAGGAGAAACCTAATATTAAATGGCATGGTTACTTCAAATCAGCAGAATTGTACAAAGCAAGTCCTACTGCATCACCTAACAACGTCCTTCTGTAGTACATTCTATGTTCAGTGCACCACAGTGCTCTGTCGCTTGACCTTCCTCTGCCTCAGTTTCTCTATTTATGAACAGGAATAATATTAACCTTTCTAAACCGCTCCTGAAATCTTAGGTAATAGTAAAACAGAATTTGAAATTCAATTAAGAATAGAAGTTTTCTATGAATCAAGCAGGCACAGATAGAGGAAACTATGAAGGGCTAAGACATATTTGAAAGGAATATGCAAGGTAAGCAGGAGCACAAATTCCAGCACTGCATGCAACTCTACAGTCTGCTACTGCAGAACCAGGGACAACTGAGTCATGTCAAAACCAGAACAGATGGATGACATCAAATGATATTAAGCTCAAAAGATCTATCGACTCTCATAAAAATATATATATAGCTGTAGCCTATTACACCACAACATCATTTTGTTTGGTGGATTGTTTCTACTTCATTTAGGTTTTTCAACATCTCTCTCCCTGTCCTTCCAAACTTAGTTGCTTAGTTTTCAGGCAGCTCACCTTCATCAATGTCTGGTGGAAGACCTCCAACAAACACCTTCCGAGAAAAACGCTCAATTCGTTCTCCATTCTGATGAGCTGAGTAGCAGGTGGGTGAATTCAACACTCCAACTTGGTCACTGTGACCATCGTCCAGCAAACCATCATCTATTGGGAAGAGGGAAGAACGGCCTTAAAAAGAAAAGATAATAATATACATTAACATAGTTTGTGGCAGTACATGGTTATGCAGTTTTACAGAATGGGGAAGCAGCAGTCTGGAAAGTAAAAATGAAAACACCAAGATGTTAGGAAAGTGCACATTAGTTTAAAAAAAATTAATAAAATCAAATATGTATTAAACTTAACAGAGGAAATTCATGACTGCAAGCTGACATTGCTGTAAGCATAATACTTCATAGTACATTATATTGTAGCTATTCTGCTGCACCCAGTAGGAAAGTAATAGTTTGTTTTTAAATAAAGGGTCTTATTTAGGAAGAGATCATATTAAGGGTCGCTTAAGTGAGTTTCATTAGACTGCCTCTGGTTTAGCTTCAAGCGGAATTGATAACTTCCATCACCTAAATGACTACAGCATGTCTAAAAATCTTACATTTTCATTGAATACAGGGAAGCAAGAAAAACAGGTTCAGAGTAAGTAGTTTCAAACAGGTATGTTTTCTCTTTTAAAAGGTATTTGATGCTAGTAATGTAAGAACAGAATTAATTTCTAAGAAAGAAAAAAGAATTTTAATAAAGGTGCAAAAATGCAACACCTGAAAAATAAGTCACAGTGCCAATTCATCCTTCTCACTCTTGAATTTACCACAGTTTTGGAGGGAAGCCTTATAGTGGTTCCTAATGTGTAATAATCTGCATTAAGAGTACAGCTACCCTGAAAAGCAAGAGTAAAACCTTAAAAGTTCATGGGATGGCTCTGCAAATGCAAACTGATCAAAACAGATGTACAGATGGCAGGGGGGAGTGAAAACACTATATTTCCCGCCTATTTAATATTTACAGATTTTAGAGAATGCCAAAATGAAACTACTTGGAAGGCCATGATATCCATCTTAGTTTACTCAATCTTTCAGTGCTTTAGATTAGCAACATGAAGATTAATGAGAATTTTAAATTTGGAAGTCAGCCTTTGAACTGCAAAAAGCCCCCAAACCACACTTCAGTGAAGTAAAATAAATACCCCACACCACCACTGTTTCTGAAGAGCCGTATTTCCCGTTTCTCACTCAATTTTGAAAATAAGTATTAATTCAATTGTTTCCTAAAAATAAAATAAAATAAAATAAATAAAATAAAATAAAAAAATAAAATAAATAAAATAAAATAAAATAAAATAAAATCTAACAAAACCAAAGAACAACCTAGCACACTTCTGGGAAGCAAGTTTATCTTCCATCTCAAATAGCCAACTTCTTTCAGATTCACCCACTGCGAATCTATATGCAGGAGCAGTAGGTTCCAGACACATGCATGAAGAATAATGATGCCTAATAAAATGAAGTCCAGTAACACTGGAGCCATCTGTCATTAAGAGGGCTGCAGTACTTTAGCTGCAAGCCATACTGCAGCCTCTTTTATCCCATTTCAGGGGAATACTACCAGGAAAGCCCATAGAAACACCTGCAGACATCCTGCTGATCAGCTAGGGTAGAGCAGTATAAAACCCATTCACTTCCAGAAGACCACCTGAGAATCAAGTGCTTAGAGACAAGGCTAGAGAACAGACAGCAAACATCATGACCAATGACCTATGTTGTGGTGATGCCTAATGACCCTGATTTGATATATAAATCCATAAAAAAAAATAGTACATCAAAAATACCAAATGAAAATGCAAGATGATAGAGAATAACCAAACACAATAAACTATAGTTTGAATCGCAAAATAAAAGCAGGACCACAGGACTATAACAAAGGCTATAATTAGTACATCTTTATGGTGGCATTTCACATTTACATCTTAAGTAGGCACCGATGGAGAGGAGCACAGTAAATGCTGAATGCTGTAGCAGGCTCCTCCTTTCCATTAAGGATGCTGATAGACCATGTAGTATTTAGACATACAAGAAGCAAAATCATGTTATGAAGACTGAGGCAGCTGAACAATGCGGATATGAGTTTCAGTTATGAAGACTAGCAAGAATGATCAGATCTTAAAGATGTATATGAAGAAGTGTTGAGACTTGGTTACACAATCAAGAAAGGGGTATATAACACGGAATTTCTGAATTACTGATGTGAATGATGGAGAAGATGGAGCTGTTATCACAGTGACAGTGAAAGAAAAATGTGGCTAAAGGAAGAAACAAGACTCAGATTGGAGGAACTCACAGGAAAATGTGAAAGTGTAACATTTAAGAATTTTCACTAATATATGAGTTAATTCTTAACACCTTAAATCTAAACCGACTGTAATTTAGCTGGGTTACCTTTATAAAAAGCACATATCTGCTCGTTACCTCTACAAGTCCCTACACTGCAGGAAAAAAGAAGCTTCAGTGACTTTAAAACATGCTAATTTTAATAAACTTGTTGGCATTAGAACATTGCCACAAAAACATTTAAGTGTGGTTTGGTTTTTCTTTTTTTTTCCCCTCTTAGTTTTTGGTCTGTATGGTTAAGAATGCAATTTATATTTAAGGAAGGCATCTCTTTGGACCATGAAAATTAAGTTTTTCTGTTTCTCTGAAAGTACTGCTTAGGGCAATTAGAACTTAAAATATGCAGAAGTATACAGGGGGGAAAGAGAAAAGAGTAATTCCTCAGAATAATTCATTTTTTTACCCCTCAAACCAATGTCAAAATCTAGGAACAATGAGAATCTAAGCTTGTCTTCCTGGTACAAATTAAATGATCAGAACATGTTCTGAAGTGATACCAGAGAAATAAATCTTACTTTAATGTGGGTAAAGGTTTGCCAAAAGCACTGTAGCTCCTCAGAGAGATAAGATGACATAAAGGACAACGGATTAACACATTTAGAGTAACATGCTCCATATGACTCCTTAATACTCTCTTCTCCCTCCTCTTTACTTTTAAATGTCTCTTAGATGAAGAGAGCAAAAAGGTTATTTGCTAGGGTTTCACATTTTCCCAGTGACTGTGAATTAAAAAGATAAGCCTTTTTAAACACTTGTTCCTTTTTGTTTTGTGACAGTGAAAAGAAATAAGCAGAATCTGCCAGGAATCATCAAAACACCACTACATACATTGACAATGATCTAGATAATCATTCCTCTCTACATTAGGGCTACCAAGCAATCAGTTACAAACCAATGCAGAGATCAAGACAGACATGAACTTATGTGTATGTTGTACATATACTGGAAGCTATTAAAGATCTTGATAGTTTTGCTTCACACTTTATATCTTTGTAACAACCACAGGTCACATTCTTATATAATTACATCCCAGCATGGTGAGTATATAATGGTTAATACTACGAAAATCTGTTTACTCTTTCTAAGAGTCATCTACTAGATTTCTTGCTTAGTTTATAAAAGGCTTTTAAGTTTTTACTCTGTACATTGTAACTGCAACAGAAGCAAAAGAAAATTAGTTAGAACAACTAGCAAACCGTATACTTTTAAAGGGGGCAACGGCTGCAAGCAGTAGCCATTAGCATGAACTGAATTATGATTAGAGCTACAGTGTTTTAACCAATTAAGGGATTTGTAATTCAAGCTCTAAAGAGAGATCAACGATCATACCAGCCCAGACTGTACCCCTCATTCCCTCACACCCTCCACCTTCCCCAAACTAAGACAACATGCAAGTAAGCATTTATAATCAATCTGGATTAATCGGAATAATCAGTAACATCTCAATCAGAATTAATTGTACTGTAACAAACAGAAGTGAATTACCTCGTCTTCGCCCATAACTCCTTGCTGCATGCAAACAAAGGACAAATCGTAAAATGTCAAATAACTGTATCATGCCCACATATTAGAAAACAAAGAACTATGTGGGTAAGTGTTAAAATCTGCATTGGTACTTGCTATTGATAACTGTAGATGAGAATGCATGAAGTCTCACTTAAATACCATGCTGTTTTACTACTACACTGATGTTAGTACCAGCTGGAAGGAATATACTTTAAAATATTCCAACGTGTCTTTATACTTGATCTTAACGTCATGTTAACTATGGATCCGTAAGTTATAACAATTTTGTAATTCATCCTCACAAATATTATTTGTATCGTACACAAGTGTGTAAATGACGCACAGGATAATGAAATTGTAAAAAGGAAAATATTACTTTAAAAAGCATGTAGCAAGCATTAAATTAATAATCACAGAAACATCCTGGTCCATGGAACAGTTTGTACAGTCCTTTACAGTAACAATACAAATGCTATAAGCCGTGACCTTCCTTTTTCATGAAAAGACCTAGCAGAAAATTAACCACAAGGTTTTGTTTGAAACAAATGACTCCTTGTGGTAGCAAACAAAATCAAGGCACAAGTCACAAGAAATACCACTGTATCAAAAACACTGCACAAAGGCAAAGCAACCATTTCTGACAGACTGCAAGTAAATCCAAGATTTTCCTAACTTTTGAGTTTTGCAAGATTTTTAAAGAGATCATGCTTATAGCTACAGTTCAGAAGACCATACTGATTGCTTCTCTGCCTGAAGGCTAGGAAACTATAAAAAGGCAGATTACTAATACAAAAACTATTAAGATGTGTCTAATTTCTTATTACATTTCCACAAAGCATTTTCTATTCCTGTTTCACAGACTTTGTATCCAAGAAACATTATTTTAATCGTTACAGCTTTGTGGTTAACTATCAAAATAGAAAATATTATTATAAACCATAATGTTACAGCAACATTTATGAACAAAGACTGCTGTGTCTCGGCATTATCGTTCTGATTTTACCAGGCCTCCATAGACAAATCCCTCTCTAAAACCAGTTGTGGTTCTGGGACGTGGAAATACACACAGCCTCATATGTTCAGTGATTCATAAATGTCACCCACTGCTCTGTTCTCATATTTTAGAAGTTTTCAGTAAGTACACTGCTTTTTTGTTATCTTAATCCCTTCCTACTAGCAATTTGGTGGACTGCTTACAGAGTTCTGAAAATCTCGCATTTTTTCCTCCCTTAAAACTGTTATTTATTTACACAAGTCATCATATCCCTATACAACTTGCATTGAATTCACTTGCAGATTTGTCTTCTTTCATTTGTCAGAATTACTACAGATGACAACAGTCTTCTGCTTTTTTTTTTTTTCAGATCCTCCAAATTTCTACTAGTAAGGCAAATCAGAAAAGCCCACTTTGTGAAAGAGATCTGGGTAGCTAACTGAGTGGAAATACGTACATTCAGACTTCTTACATCAAAACAGAACCCACAGAACATAGTGTGTTCTTCTGTGTGATTCCTTTTCTCATTAGTTGCACAGAAAGACTATGCTGTGCTTCAGGCTTGTTTTCCTCTGAAGTCAGGCACTCACAAGACATGCAGTTCTAGGTCAGTGCTGCAGCATGTACGAATCTTTTCCATCTCTTGGGTGAAGTGACTCCTACATAGCATTAGCAGTATCATCACTAAGCCCTCATCTAACCCCCTGTACCTTTTTTTCCTTCCACAAATAAACCTAGAGTAACCAGGGAAAATTCAAGCACATTATATCCATAGCAATCACTGCAATGCCATGTTCTTCCTCAATGAGTAATACACAAATGCATCTTCTGTCACAAGCCATTTTTCTTCTGCCCCCAAAACCAGCTCAGCTACTGTTTTACATTTTCACAGTTAAGACAAGCTGCTTGCATAAAAGTATTTGGTTACAGAACACCTGAACTGTTTTAATTTGTGCATCCTTGTGAGGATGATCAGGAGACTGGAACACCTCCCGTATGAAGACAGGCTGAGAAAGTTGGGGCTGTTCAGCCGGGAGAAGAGAAGGGCTGCATGGAGACCTCATAGCAGCCTTCCAGTATCTGAAGAGGGGTTATAGGGATGCTGGGGAGGCACTCTTCATTAGGGACTGTAGTGACAGGACAAGGGGTAATGAGTTCAAACTTAAACAGGGGAAGTTTAGATTGGATATGAGGAAGAAATTCTTTACTGTAAGGGTGGTGAGGCACTGGAACGGGTTGCCCAGGGAAGCTGTGAATGCTCCACCGCTGGCGGTGTTCAAGGCCAGGTTAGACAGAGGCTTAGGCGACATTGTCTAGTATGAAGTGTCCCTGCCCATGGCAAAGGGGTTGGAACTAGATGATCTTAAGGTCCTTTCCAACCCTAACTACTCTATGATTCTATGATTTGAAAATAAACTATCATACTTTTAAGAAGAAACACAAAAGGGTTATTAAAATCCTAATCCTCCACCCCCCCAATGCAATTCATCCTTAAAGTGTAGCTGCTGCAGTATTTTATATATATAGATATTACAGCAGTGTACAAAAGTTATCAGTGTATTCTTTGCTTCAGCAAAATGAAGAAATCGGAGAAAATGGGAAAATATCTATACTTGATGTCACGTTATTTACTTTACTTGTATGGCTGACTCCCTTCCCCGATACACGTCTATCTTGTCCAATTAGGCTGCAGACTAGTTTGGGTATTTTCTGCCATTTAGTGTCTAAAAAAATGAGAATGAATAATGCCATTCTTTGAAAATCTGTAGGCAGTGCTGCAATAAATGTGATCATTAACATCAAAATGAATGGTTTTACAAAACCTGTTATGTTTTCCTATTTATATCCAGACTTTAAGACCACAGTGGTTATACTATAGGTAAGTTGTTTTAACACAAAACAGTGTAAGTACAAAGTCTTACTGTTACTAAACATATGATGTTCAAGCAAACATATCCCATCTTCATAAAACTTAAGTATTTTAATCTCTCCACATTACATGTAGATAAACTTTATTTCAAAGGCCAAATACTACTTGTGGAAACAGTTTCACTGAATGAAAGTGAACTGTAAGCAATGAGCTTATTTCTTAAGATATTAATACAGAAATATTTCTCATTGAATCTAAAGCAACATGAATGCTTTACACCTTTCAGAGTGTGTATGCTTACAGAGCATATGTTCTGTATAAATATACATGTTCTATATATTTAATTATAGGTTTAGCTATACATGTAACTTATATATATTTAATATAAACATCTCATAATTAGGGCATTTTTAGGTAAATAATTGCAGGTGAGACAGCACTTTGGGGAGGGCCAAACACTGTAGGCAAATAATTCATTCACAACATCAACAAAAGGAGAGAGAAAACTTCTTCCTTCCCAACGTGTTTAAAAAGTAAGTCATACAGTAAGATTTTTTGTATCTCAGTCTGTAAAGCTGGACCTCTTAATTAGCCCCAAACTCCAAAAGTTTTCAAATGAGGAAGTGTAAGAGATACACTTTTATTCTAGAAAATATAAATTAAGCAACACAGAGAGAAAGTATAATGAGGCCCAATAAAAATGAAGTCAAGGAACACTGGAACCACCCTACATTGATATTCCCTTACAGTTAAGGCCTTCTGTTTCTATTAGTATGGAACCCTGAAGGCTTAAACCAGTCAAAAAAAAAAAAAAAAAAAAAAAAAAAAAAAAAAAAATCGATAACCCCTTTCTGCAACTTAAATCAGCTCAGAGATAGAAATGAGACAGAAGTGAGTATACTTTTTGTGAGTGTTTAACATCAAGCCAATAGAACTTTGCACATTATGTGAGCAATGCTATCACACAGATAGTAAATATATCATTTCTAATTTATTCAGACGTGTGTTTCAAATACGTACACATTTAAGTAACTGAACTGAATTGACTGAATTGACTGAATTGACTAAAAATAGTATGTTTTGTAACGGGTAGAACTGCTAGGCAAGGTTCTTGAACTAGTGAACTAGGAATTTTATGATAGAAAGTTAGATAAAATGCTATTTGTCACCAACATTCCAGATTTAATAATCAAATGGTGACAGTGAAGTAATAAAGCCTTTTTCATTAATACATATTTCTCATTTCAAGAAATCCATAAACAATTATGAAAATAATTTCCCAAGAGTATAGACTAAAGGAAGTAGGTACCTAACTCCCATTTATTCTATTGGATTTTGGTGCCTAAATTCTATTAAGATTTCTTTAGAAATCACTTCTTTATAGATTTTAAGACTGAACGAGATTGTTATCACCATTCAAGTCTGGCATGCCTAACAGACCACAGAAACTCATTTAGCAATTCCAGTATAAGAGGTTTAATAACTTCTGTTTGAAATAAACCACTATTTTTCAAAGCACAATCAGATTTAGCATCTTTGAGATGGAAAGTCTAACACTCCCTTGCTGAACTAATCAAATAGTGAATTACGATTTCAATAACCATTAAAAAAATTCAATGCATTAATACTATAAAAGGAAAGGAATCCAATAATGGAGAAAAAGCAACCTATACCCCAAGAAATTGGACTCTTGCATTATTACTTCCTACAGAAAGGTTCTCTCTAGGTCAACAAAGATGTACTCAGGTAAACTCATTCTGAAGTATCTTTTTTGACTTTTGAGAGGTAAGAGTCATTAAAAATGTATCACTTTTTTTTTTTTTACAGTTTGAGCTGAAACAGATGTATAATTATCAGATATATAATTTATTAAAACACATAAGTCAGCTTACTTTTGTCCACTTCATTAATTTAAATAATGAAAATTGTAAATAGTAATAATAGGGACAGTTCAGTAAGGACACTTTAAATGAGCTGGAAAAGAACTATCACTTAAGAAGAGGAAAAACTAGCTAAAAATAAATTTTATCTAGAAGTGTTTAGTCTTAAACACTTTAGTGTTGAGGAATTCCAGCCTGGCTCATGCCAAAACCTTACTGGGATCCAGAGACACCAGTCCACTAAAATTAAGCAAACTAAAACGCACTGAGGGTCATGATCTAGTGTTAAGTATTACTGCACAGAAAGATGGGCCCAGGATCATTAAAAACATTGGTGCTTTTCTTTTGTGAAGGTCTGGTATTCCTGTTCCTCCTTGTAGTGACAACAACACTTAGTGAGAAACCAAGGGACAAATGTGAGCCTCTGGATTACCAACTCTCCCCTTCCCTGCTCCTCCCTCCAAGGTACTAATTACAGCAATACAGGGAAATGTTCGTTGAATGCACTTAAGCAGAGAAAGAAACTGAAGTCTACAACTTCAGCAGCAACTGTTCAATTCTCATTACTGTAATTCTCATTACCGCAATTCTCATTACGGCATATTTGGAGGAAGCCCCTCAGTTCTTGCTAAGAAAGAGATGTCATGCAGAGTCTGAGCAGCTGGAGCTTCCAGAAGGTGTTCCCAGTTCTTGAGCTGCGGGGAGCTGCAGTTCAGACACTCCAGCTTGAGATAGCTCTGAACAGTGTTATGCGATTGGACTGGACTGCATTGACAGATGAATCAGCTCTCCAGGTATATGGTATAGAACGCAGGTGTCTAAACCAAGGCTCTGAATCAAACTGTACAGGGCATACCTAGAAATTAGGTACTGCAGCACCTGTTTCAGACACTCAAACTGCTATTTTTATCTCACCTACTGAAGGTTGGAAATAATACTGCAGCTTTTAAAAAGGACAGCAGTCACATTAAGTGCTAACTTCCGAACTACAATAGAACACCCACCAGCATTAGTAACAAGATATTCTGCAGTGCATGTACTAGCTCTGTAGTTAAGGTTTTCAGGATAGACTGGTGCCACAGAGATACATTTTTCGCACTGCCTGTGATAATAACAAACCCCTTTTTTCCTACCTATTCCATAGAGTAGCAATGCTTCCTACATGCTCTTTTAACACATAAATATATAAAAAGAGAAGCTCACTATTTTAGGTATTAAATAAATTAAAATTATTAATTTAATGCACTGGAATATTTCAGTTGCTCGTAAGATTGCTTAACTTCTGTTACCTTCCCAAATAACACTTTATTACAAATTGGCAGATAACAACAATTCCACATATACCACCTGAAGAAAACAGCTTGCAGAATAGGTCTTACAGTTGCAGTTAAATACAGAAAGTTAACGGTTGTAAAAATCAAGCATGTTGATATTCAATGTACAGGAATGACGATTATGGCCTGCATGAGCTAAATGCTAATTTCATTTCAACAGTTAAGTAACAAGTTTCAAATTTCAAGATACCCCATTATCTTAAAGAACTATTCAGTACTAAAGGATCTAATTCTTCAAATGCCTGTTGTGCAGTATTTTCCTCTACTGGACTTAAAGTTAATCCTGAATTTCTTTAAAGCTTTTTTACTGTTACCCAAGGGAAATTAGATATTTATGCTTTATGCCCATTTGCAGAAGTGTAAATGACTGCGCAGAAGGGTAAAACAATTTAAAAAAGCCCTGTAGAACCACAAACCTACAACAACTATTCTGACTGTATTTTTTCAACAATTAGGTCTTTTCTGGTTATGTTTAGACCCATCAAGTCAATCACAAAAGTGTACTTTGCTTCCTGTACAACAGCTTCCGCGTTTTCTAATCTAGAGAAGTTGTGGCATTATAGCTCTAATTTTTCCCCAATGTAGAAAAAACATTTGTGTGCAGCCCCCTGATTTATTATTGACTTAGATGGATTAACAAGCTCTGCTTCCTTCTTTAGCCCCGAACAAAGGCTAAAGTTCATGCCTTCATTGAGTAGCAGATGTTCATGAAGTTTGACCTACTGGGAGAGGAACATGAACGTGAACTCTAACTTCAGCATATTTTGCAGTTAGAAACATACTTGACAAAGCCAGCTCCAGAAAACCCAACAAAAATAAAATGTTATTTTACATAAGTGTAAAAGAAATTATCTAGTTTACCCCTTTTTTTTTTAATTTTTTTTTTTTTTTTTTTTTTTTACACAAGATAGAAAACCATGTGTTTCTGGCCTCCTTTTAGGAGATCACTGGAGAACATACCACTGGTTTGCTTGAGAACAAAAAAGAATAGCGCAGTGTTACGAGCATTTCAGATTTCAAGTAAGCTAGATATAATGAAAGGCTGTTGCAAGATTAGCTCTTGCCATTCAACTCTGAAAAATGGCCACAGCCCCATCAGTGTTGAAAACTAGAGACAAGTAATTCAATAACAGAACATAGCAGTATGATTTTATACCAACATGTCAGATTTAAGCTAAGCTAGGGATAATTAGAAACTGTTATAAGATTAGTACTTACCATTTAACATGAGAAGATTGTCAGTCCCTGGATGTGGATAACTCAAGCGACCTTAAAAGAAAACAAAAAACCAAAGAGCAAAAAAACAAATGCAGAGGTTTTAGCTATCATAATAGAAAAAATAAAAAAAAAATCACTGCTTAGAATTTAAATATAAACTATATTTCCAGTTTGCCTAAGGGAAGTAAAGAGCTAATATTTAACTCCAAGCACATTAACCAACAATACCCTTGACCCAAGTTAAAGCTGACAAGAACAGACTTCTTAACCTTAATTCTCTGGTCATAAGATCCGCAGTGTGCTTTGGGATCAGCTCCAACAGGATAAAGCCACTTTTTGTTTCATGACACCCAGAAATAGTGCTGACTGCTTCAGTCTTCTCTTTCATAGCGACTGTGAATAACTGCACTATGCACATTGCTTAACAGAGTGGCATATCTACAGTTTACTGCTTCTCTACTGAATTGATTTAAGGAAAATCATATTAATAGGAATTAAGGCACTAGAATTTTATTAACCAACTTATGAATGTATTTTGGTGTATTACATATAACTACTGCATGCAATATTTTTCCGTAAGTGGCAAAACTAGAGTACTGGTTTACCATATTCTTTAATTTTGTTAATCCTATAGCTAGATAACATTTTCAGCATTTTATATTGAGTAGAAAGTACATGAAGACCTCACATCCTGATGTTACAATTTTTCAAATACTGCATTTTACTACATTGGTGGCATGTTATACCACTAAACTACTAAAACAGTTAAATGAATGGTTTAAAATGCACAGCTGAAGTGCCTGTTCACTACAAATTCCTTTTTATTAAAGGAGACGTTTTCTGTTTACAGGAAGCTGCAAACATACCAGTAGTGCACACTGACCTTGAGAGACATTTACAATAGCTGCTGTGTTTGGAAGAAGTGTGCTTTAACGTGCAAAAAAATCTATGTCTCCATCTATCTTGCTATTCAAACATCCTTGCTCGCTTATAATCCATAAGCATATATAAAAAAAAATACTGTAACTTAAACATTTAAATCTTTTGGAGGAAACGAGAATGTGGAGGTATAAGGAATAATCCAGTCTGGAAGCAATGGGTGTTTAGAGCTCACATAGGTTTAAAGGGGAATATACATACAGATGGCTTGCAAGGTGTGAATAAGTATTAGTATAACACTATCATACCCTAATAAGGCTCATTCTAGGAAAAAAACACTGGGGAAATAAGGAAGGAAAAGAAGGAAATAAAGAAAGGAAGAAAACCAAACCAGCAACCCATGTATTAAGGTTGTCTAACAATTTCTATCACACACCATTTGGGGTTTTTTCCCTACTATTGGTAAACCCATGTAATTAGCAGCAAGACTGTCCATTTCTCAAAATAGCAGTTCTGTGTCCCAAGGGACACCTTTGAGGTCAAATAAAAAACCTTTTGCTGAAAATTTTTAAGTAGTAGGGTTTAAGTTTTGCTCTTCCTTTCTAGGAAACCAAGATGATAATTCCCATCAAAAAATACTGAATTAATACACATTATACTCAAAACTTCAAAATGGCAAGATTAAGGTTATTTAGGATATTTTATTTAGGCTTATTTTTTACAGGCATGGTGGCAAAATTATTTTTACGCAGCCATGTACTCTTTCTCTTCCCACAGAATTCATTATTCTAAGAATGGTTGGTATCAGAACACTTGCAGATTAGGGAGGAACTATTTGCTTCGGAATTTGGAAGCGTGGAGAAGGAGGTGAAGGGCAAGGGCAGCATTCTGGAAAAGGGCAGTTGAATGCACCTGGATGAACTTGCTGTTTTCTCTAACTTCTCCAAAACTTTTGAGCAGGGAGATACTAAACAAAAGTCTTCATAGGAACTTCTGTCCTCATGTTCCTTATCTTCAAGATGTCCAGTTGTAACATACAAGCAATTTTTTCTGTCATGCTGAACATATATAGCTGTGAATTGGGCTTGTTCAGTCTTGAGAGGAGAAGGCTCAGGGGAGACCTTAAGAGCAGCTTCCAGTACATACAGGGGGCCTACTAGAAATCAGAAGAGGGACTTTTTACGAGGGTGTGTAGTGATAGGAGAAAAGGAGGAATGACTTTAAGCTGAAAGAGGGTAGATTTAGATTAGGTATTATGAAAAAGTTCTTCACTGTGAGGATGATGAGGTGCTGGCACAGGTGGCCCAGAGAAGTTGTGGCTGCCCCATTCTTGGCAGCATTCACAGCTAGGTTGGATGAGGCTTTGTGCAACCTGGTCTAGTGGAAGGTGTCTCTGCCTCTGGCAGGGTGTTGGAAGCAGAGGTCGCTTCCAACCCAAACCATTCTGTAATTCTGGGATACCTAATGCTTCTTAAACAATGAATGTTTTGCCTTTCTAGGAATGCATGCTGGTACAACTTGAAAGTAATTAAGAAGAAGGCATCCCTAAATTGCAGTCTGGGAGCTGCCACTGGTTTGCTCAGCCTGGTGAGCAAACTCCTTAGTTCTTTGGTCTTTAAAGGTAATATTCATTTGCCTAACAGGAAGGATTGTTCAAGATTATTTACTGTCACCATGTTTCCATACAGTGCTATAGAAATAGCACTTGCAACTATGAGTTTTTCAAATCAGAATGCTGCATTTATCTAGAACAATAGAAATTGTGAGAAATTATTATCTCATCTTGAACCTCCTCGAGTCTGTGGTGACAATCCTTCCCCCTGTCTGTATACATTTATCTCTTCCTATTCAGCAAGGGAGACAAAAGATACATTTTTTTCCCCCTGTAATTACTACAGAACAAGAGGTCAGATTTAAGGCCTAACAGGAGAGAGAAGCCCACCAGGGTCAACACCTGGAGAGGAAAAATGCTTTTAGAGATAGCAAATGCTGGGTTTACAACTCTGGCTTGCATTCTTGTGCTATTTCCCCCCTATAGCTTCACAAATAACCTGCACCTGAAACATAGGTGCCATATGACTAAAGTTGGAATAATGAAACACTCCTCATTCAGTGGTGCGGAGAGAGCACACTAAGAGAGCTGGGCCCACTACTGCAGCCTAAACCTATGAATCACACAAAAGAAACCCAATCTTGCCATGTTACAGAGATGAATTTGCTAGCTCAGATAATGAATGATTTGAGTGTTAGAAAGGCAAATGAGTAACACAGCATCCAGAGCATGTACAGCTCTTCTGATATTTATTTACACTGTTATTTCAATGAAATCATACTTGGTACTATTGCATTCTGGTGAACTTAATACTAGTGTTTATTACTTTGTCTAGTATTTGGACTTACAACCTTAAAAAAATTAAACATAAGTTTGCTTATTTATTCAAAATACAATCACTGCTGTTTGATACATTAACTTAGGCTCCTATACCTCAGATTAACATGTCGAAGCAAAATGCAGTGTTTCTAAGGTGCCCACCTGAATTTAAGGATACATATAAATTCAGAACACTTCATACATGGAACTGGGTGCATGATCAGTCTTTACAGAACGCTGATTACTTTTTTAACAGATTATTCTAGTTAAATGGACATGTACAGTATCAAGCCTAATTTAAAATATCAGTATACAAAATACTGAAGACAGAAGCACTGTAACAATAGATGGTGCTTCTTTCACATATTTCTTTCTAGTCGGCTATTTTCAGTGCATGTGGTTTGATGCTTAAAAAAGTACCATTTTATGAACTGCCCTCACCACAAATCCTATCTAATCCCATCCTGCTTCAATGTCAGTGATCTAGAATTGTATAAACCATTTCATAGATGCTCTAGCAATTACAGTGGCTTCTACCTGCTTAAAAAAGAAATTTTAAAAATATATAGATGTCTTACTGGTTTAAAATCAACTACAAATTAGTTAGGGAATATCTCATATTTAAATAACAGTTTGCATTTCTTAGGAATGGAATACGCCCAAGTACTTCACCAACTGCCTACAGAACTTAGCTCTAAAGCATCCCAAATTAGTAACATGCTGCTAACTGGAACAAATACAATGCCTAATATTGCTATACTGCAGCACAAAGTATCATGTTACAGAAATTTTCTCTGTGCAAGCCTGATCTTGCAACTTCACCACGTTATTACTAATTAATAATTCTCATCCATGGCTAAATTCAAAATAGTATTGCTAAGGAGAAGCAGGTATGTTTGACTTCTCATGCAATTGGGGTTCTATGAAATTTAGCCCCCTTTTCCAATTCTAAGTGCGATTAATGTTAACATAACTGATATATATTCCCCACAATACTTCTGTAGGGACAGAAATAAAAAGCTTGCAAATAAATTTTGGTGGGGGCAGTTCATCTATTAAATCCAATTAGAAGTCTTGCTCATCCAAACCACGAGCAAAGAGTAACAAACTTAGTTTTAGCTACATTTTTGTAATCTCATGTTACTAATATGGGCAATGCCAGCTCTGAGCATAATGATGTAGTTGTACATACTCACTTTTCACTCTTCCCTTATTTCAAGAGGCGTCCTGACTAGAAGAGAACAAGCTTCCAGGTTAAGCTTTTCCCCAGCTACTGTAACAGACCCAGTGAATGACTGAAGATTGCAGCAGTTTCAGAAAGCTCAGTTTGCAATTCAGTGTAGTTAAGACAACAGCACAAACCCATGTTTGGACAACACCTAGTTACAGAAAGCCTGGATACCACACTTTCAAATGCTTGTGTAAGAATTATGCAAGCCATAATCAGGGCAAATGTCTCTGACAGTTATCTATTTAGGCAAATCAGTATCAGTTTATAATATACTCTTTTACCAGTAAAAGTTTCTATGACAGAAAGAGGAAACAATCTGCATGTACAATTTTAAGTCCTTTTATGTAACTAAGTGAATTTTTTTCTTCTGTACTTTTTGGTTGAGCCTCAGAATCTCTTTTGAGTGCAATCTGAATTACTCTAGGAAGCAACTTTAAACCCTACAGCTTGATAACATAAAATACAGATTAAATTTCTTTGAAACACAAGTATGCAAAGAAATAGGGTGTTCTCCACTGTGCTGCTGAGTCACTAATGCTTTTTTTACTTCACTAAGCATGTGCCAGCAAGTTGCTTTTAAAAGAAAGATGTCTAACAGCCAAAAAGTTCAACCAAACTGATTTAAAGGGAAAAGAAACCAGAGTAAAAGCATGACAGACTTCCACCTGCATCAAGTTATTTTCTCCCACGGATGAGCCAAGTGTTTTACTTTATTACAGGCAATACATGTCTGTGTATCTTTCCTAAAAGAACTAGTTCGTCCCTCACACAAAATCAGAAAAAAAATTCATCATGTAGTATTTCTTCTTCTTACTCCTGCTAATATAGCTATGCCTACCACAAGTTTGGTAGTATCTTACATGTAGCTGTTACTGTTGATCAGAAACTAACTGTAAATTTAGTACACTATAAATATTCTTGCCTTACAAAAGATAAGCCCTTAAATTACATTGAAATAACCCATAGTCTTTACCAGAAAGATATTTAAAACAGATGATAAATTCCATTAAATCACCTGCTCAATTCTAATACATATTCCATGCAAAGTGTAGCTATTTCTTCCCTCTCCCCTGCCCAGCCCCAATCTGTTTTAGCCCAAATGTATTGGCTTTCCTGTTTTAAGTGTCTAAGAATCCAAGTTTTCTACAGCTTGACATCAAGCAGCATTGGTATTTGGGGGAGGAAGAGGAAAACAAAAAAAAATCCAAGTACAGAAGAGGTATGTCTGGAAAAGAGTTGTCCTGGTAAATAATACCCGTAGTTTTCAGGCTGTCAATACTGCAATTCCCTCAAAATAGTTTCAAGGGCTATCAGAGGAATATGTAAAAATGAATTAATTTATTTCAACTTTTATTAATTTAACTTCAGTTTTTAGTCCACTGATTCGATGGGGTACTCTTAAAACATCACTTAATGTCTTGTTATGAAATGTGCTTCAAGAAAGCTGTATGAGAAAGATTAGTTTTAATATGGTCAATATTTCTGCTGCAATGACTAGTGAAGCCAAGCAGCTATATACCCTATTAACCGACCTTGAAAAAGTGTCTTATTGAAAGCTAAAAATTACTTCTTTCTTTTGATCATGGGTATAGTAATGACTAAATTTGTCCAAGTGAAGCCAAAACTATGTATCTATAAACAATTTTTTGGCACACATAAACTTGACTTTCAGTGAATCATATTTGTTACAAAGTTTTTTCAAGTTCATGAAAGCAAAAGTGGTAAAAATTACTTCCTTCTAAAATGGATCTTGACATGCAAAACTTAGAGCTGTGAGCTAGTACACATGGTGTCTGTTCTGCATTGTGCAGAATCTGAGACAAGATGCTTAGTCATACTCCAGATATTGTAAGCAGCTAAATCTGAAACACGTGCTTAAAATTCCAGGAACTTTCATTTTCCTGCTGTGGTCAAATATAAAAGATGCATTGTTTTAGCATGCTTAGACTTACTTTAAAAACTTGTTGGAAAAATATTTTCTAGTTACAAAATATTCTGTAATTACAACAAAGTATGTTATATATTAATGCAAATGGCAAATAAATAATAATATTCTTAATCCTGTGCAATCTGCTAGCAAATATGATGGGTTCTTAAGTAAATGTCAGATTTTCTGTGGTGGAAAGAAAAGCCACAGAGACTGAAATAACAAAATCAGTGTCTCATGGTTTGCAGAAAAAAAAAGTTGAAGTTGCTAGGAAATTAGAGAAATGCCAACTAATGGTGACTAAACAGGACAGGGATAGAGAGGAACTGCAAGCCTGTGCTAGGATGTGTCTTCCCATTTTCAGTCAGTAAGGAACATTTCTCATATCTCACTGTTAATAATGTAGCTGTCTCAGCTGAAATAACTTCCAAAGAGAAAAAAAAAATCTTCATCAACCAATTTAAATAAGAGCACACAATTATTCTATTTAAATTCAGTTGGTGTGTGCATTGTTCTCTGGCACTCGAACAAAAAAATGGATTTCCTTTGAATTCATCAGTATCTATGGCTTCCATCTGGTTTAGTTCAAACATAAAACTGAGCAGAATTTTCATTGCAAGAATATGATTGGGAAACTGTTAAAAAAACCTCATAGATCTCTTAATTGCAGACTGAAACCATACATTCATGTCCCTAGAAAGCACAGAGTAGCTATGGAAACTTTAGTGAGGTTTTTTTAGAAGTGTCTGTGTATGAACCCAATTCATTGGAAACTCTTAAAGCTTTGCCTTGTAGTATTCTCACTGAAAAATTATTATTGGAAATACAGTTTTCATCTATTGTATCATAATGAAATATGAATAGATGAATAAAAATGGGTGTTATCTCTCAGTGCCTCTGAAAACTCTTCTGCGTTGTAAAGCCAATTGAAAACAAAAAGATGGCAGGGAGAACAGAGCAACCACTTCCATTTGTCATGTCAGTGTGTACAGAGAAAAGTGAAGAAATGGACTGTTTTTCAGGAATGTGAGAGGTGACAATGATAATATACTGTGATACAAGATCTGCATTCTCTAATTTTATGCTTAAAAGTAGCTTTACCTTAAACACCCTTCCTGATTTGGGTTCAGATAACAAAAGAAATACTAGTCACCACCTGAATATGGCAAATGGAAGCAACGATCTAACTAGTTACCTTGTCTTTGATGGGATATGCATGCTTTTAGTCCATAGCAGTTACCACTGGGCTAACTTCACATGTTTCAACACCTTTGTGGTATTTCTTAATGCAAATGTAAACATGCAGAATAGATAGAAACTAAATTTAATAATGGACTTAAATGATAAAATTAAAACTGGAATTAATTCTCTGTAGGCAGTAAGAATCAAGAGATCAGATTTATGAACATCTAAGAAAATTTAATTTCAGCTTCCTCTCTAAAGATGAGGAAAATTAACTGGCTTAAACACTACCTCCTTACTGCTTCTTTGTAGAGATTTTCAGCTTGGAGAAAACAAACCCCAAAGTTTTGGCTTTACATTGTAAATCTTACAACACTATTATATGCAATATGAATATTACAGGTCATCCAACTGAGTACAGATCTTAAGAGACTTTTGCAAAGCATCTTTCAAATTAGGAGAACACAGGCACTCACATGCTACTGTAACATATATTAAGTCTTAGTAGCCTCTAGAAAGAGAATGAATGGGAGTAAATAATGATATAAAAAAAAATTTTAACATTTCTTTCTTTTTTAATTTTTGCAATTGCTTCAATACTAAGACTTAATTTCTGCAAACCAAGCCTGAAGTTTCAGATAATTTTCAAGTTAGATTGCATTAGTCTAATTAGAACACCACAAATGAAGGAACATTTGATCAGGCCATATAAAATGGTTTGGGCTCCCTGCCCCAAAGTGCAATGATAGATGCCACCTGAGAATAAGTATGGAAAAACAGGATTCAAGAGTGAGTTAATTGGTGAAAATTGTTAAAATTGAAGCCCATAGATATTAGCTACAGGGCCTAGAGGGTATGAGGAACCAGCATTCTGAAAGCCAAGGGTATTTCTGGACTACTTGAGACCAACAGGAACTGGACAGTTAGATGCATTATTATCCTTCAGGAACTTTGGAAAAATACTTAAGAGGACAAAGGCTGAATTTATCAGTGGATTTCATTTTCTTTTCAGAAAGGGAAAATTAACCAGATAAAACGGGTAGTGGTTTGATTCCCCTCCCACCATCTTTTGGCTACCACTAACAGAACAGCATGTCACCGCAAACTGAAGCAGAATCGCCTACAGCAGACAAGTAGATTTCAAATAAAACTGACTATGAATTTCTTGAGGGAAAGGAGGGGAGGATGGTGGGGAGAGGGAGAAAAAACTATGAAGACACTAAAGCTTAAGTTTAAAACAAACTGTAAACCAATGTTTTCCACAAAATACAGCTTGAGAATGACCTTTCATATGAGTTGAGAAAAATATTCATATGCTATTTTAATACGAACCTAGAATCTAAATTAGCAATTAGTATTAATTCAAATATGCAGAATGGATGACCCTTTTTTTCTTTATTTAGCATAATAACATACCTTTAAGTGGATCATGCTCTGCTCTCATTATGTCAATAAGGGAGTTTTCCAAAGAGTGCATATTCAGACTGTCATACATTCTATTTCGATCCTAAAAGAGAACAAAATCCTTAGTACTGGAATATAAATCGTGTACTTTTTAACAGGCAACTTGACAGGAAGACAAAGGTGCTTTCTAAAGGCTGCATGCTCAGACACAGTAGAGATGGACAGTCATAGAAAAGCTTAAGAGACCTGAATTTATTACACCAAGACCTGATTTTATTAACAGTAAGTTTAATAGCATCTAAATATAAAACTATAGACACACTGTGAAGAACTCTTCTGTGTATGCGCTTTTAAAGCCTGTGATTGCCTGTTTGCTTCAGAAGAACTGCTTGACTCAGTTCTAGTGATCCACAGCTGAGTTAAGCATTAAGCTGTTTAATGAAGGAGACTAATGTCTGTAAGAGCTCATTTTCATTTCATGTAGGAGTTAAGCAGTGAGTAAGGTGGTGACCACAGGACAAGAAGGACAGTCACCTCATCTGAAAGAAAGCATTTTGCTGGTGCTTGGCTAAGTACCTCACACGGGCCCTCAGCCCTCTGCTGAGATTGCACTTCTTCCTGGCTTTTGGGTGATTAATCTGGGACTCTTTGCATACAAAGCCTTGAGTTATAAATGGTCAGCACTAAATAGTTAAAGGTTGGAAAAATTAAAAGCTAAATTACAAAAAGATTACTAATAGACTGCCAGCCTTATACAGAGCATTTTTTTTTTTGCACATGAAGATTACAAAGTTATCATAATTTCTTACAAATACTTTCACTGAAGGTAACAAAAGTTAACGCAATAAGTCATAGATGTTTTCACTGGTTTTATGCTCAACTAAGAAATTTTCTCCCATGTTTTCTAATACACCCAAGTTACAGAGACAGAATAAAAATTACTTCTAACTTCTTTGGTCTTCCTGGGATACTGGGATCAGAGACTGAAAACAGTTTGCATAAAACCTCAATCTCCTCTACTTGCGAGGCTTCTGGCTTAACTGCATTGCACGTAAAGGAATCCTGTAATAAATCATACTTTTACTGTTGTCTTCTCTCTGGTTGCACTCATTGTAGTAATTCAACAGAGTAGGATGAAAAGCACCACACACATTCCAAGACCATTAAAATGCACCAAAGATACAGCCACCCATTTGGTACACATATAATGGGGACAGAAAGTATCTGACCCACAGTCACCATGGCTTTCCATGACAGTTCAGCAGAACATAGATTAATTCCAAACTAAGCTCCTCAGCAAGCAGGTATTCGTGCTTAGGGAGTGAAAAAGCAAGCTTTGAAACGTATGTTTTCTATGAGTCAGAACTGACTTCTCAACAGCTTTGAAAAACAAGCCATGAAGAAACTTGGATTTTATTTTCACCTTAAAAAGTTTCATCAACTTGATACTACATTAGGATGAAGAGAGAAAAGCCTTTTTTTCCATCTCTCTCTCCCTCAGCCAACCATGAAGAGTACTGGTTTCCTGTTGGGTAAGCAATCTACTATGCTCATTCGATCAGATCCTTTGTTTTTCTTTTGGAAGCCCTTAGATAATTTTAATATATTTTTTAATATATTAAAATATATTTAATATATTAATTTTTTAATATATTAAAAAACTTAAGTTTCTCCTGTCTCCTGCCATGTCTCAGATCAAATGCCCAACACTTTGCGAGGTAATCTTCAACTGGGTTTGAGTGCCAGCAAGTCACCAGAACTATTTTAGTTCAGGGCAACCTTATTTTGGGACTGGTTAGCTTTCATTCCATTCTCGAACTGTCCTGAGAAGCAGCAGAATGAAACTAAAGTGACTAATGTGCTTCCATGCCCTTGCAGGTTTGTTTCTCAATAGCACAATGAAAAGAACCTGCTTACCATAACAAATTTGCTTTCTATAGAAGGTGTGAGCAGTGACAAAGTCAGATCTGTTCCCTACTGTCCCCTAGCATTCAGAAGATTTCATCAGGATTTTTAATGAGGTCTTAAATTCAGCTGAAGATAGTAAGGGGTAGGTATTCAGTGCTCCTGCAAAAACCAGTGCTGAATAAATATGTTTTCCATGCTTTGCTACCTGTGTAACTGACAGGAGAAAAGTACCAGTACTGGTAAAAACAGGACTAAACCATATGTGTGATACATTATCTTTGTTACAAGCTTACTAAAGATTTTCTCATTTATTTTTTTCATCATTGCTATCTACCTATACATTGAGATAACATGACTACCTGGCAAACATCTATTCCTGTAGACTTCACTTCACTCTGGGGAGCAAAAACCTGTGAGAAAGGGCACCATCATGGCTAATTCCCAAAACTGGCCCACTTGGTCATCATGAATTGTAAAGAGAAATAGAAAGGTAAAACATGTAACATGTGTTTTTGATTAATTTTAAAACAGCTCCACTGGGTGATATGGTGCAATGACTGCAACTTCAGCATTGCATCACTCAGTTTTGCAAGTTTTGTGTATCCAAAGTGAAAGGTCTTGTGCTGCTGGAAACAGGAGAAATACTTTTCCCATCATCTTTAGACTTTAGAAAGTTCATGTCTACAAAGCTAAAAATAGGTGTGTTTCTGTGAATTGTATTACTTCATTTCGGGCAGTGGAAGCATTCAATAAGCATGCACTGTACAATATAAATATGTTGTGAATACACTGAAGTAAAGCAGGATTTAAACGTGAATTGTATTCTGCTCTCTCACCACCCACATCCCACTATCTACTTGTGAGTTTGGGTAAGATCTAGCTGATCAGTGCATCAAACTTTTAACACCTACTCCAATTCACTGATAAACTACATACTATAAAGCAACAATAACAAATTTAACTATCTCAAAAGGAGTTAAGTCATTCTTTAGGTACAAGGCTGATTTTAAACCTTTGTGCAACTAGGCTTTATAATGCTAAAATGCTGCTCTGTGCTTCCCAAATATGCAAATTGTATCTTTAAAGAGCACAGTTATCCATGCAATTATGATGCTTTGATTTCAAATCAGAACTTAAAAGTATTTCAATATTGTAGGTCACATCGGCAAAGATTTTCTACAACTTTTGTTGTAGAAAAAGCCCGCAATGGCTTCATAGGGACAGTTCTACTACAGCATGTTCTATTCAATCAGAAAATTTCCACTGTGATTTTCCCTGATCATCAAGACAAGCACTAAAAATTTTATCACTGAAACTTGACTGGTTTAGTTTTTCTTGCACAGGGAAATTAGTCCCTAATTCTTGGGACTACATTTAATTCCATGATTTCAACATGGCTGATATGCAGTTATCTCCTAAATCAACCCAGAACTACTTTTAAAACAACATGGAAATAGTCCCAAGAATAAGAACTATTTTTGTATTGTTTTAAAAGTCATTCCAGGTTGTTCTAGGAGATAACTGCTAATTGATTATGTTGAAATAATGAAACTAAAGATAAT
Organism: Ara ararauna; assembly: GCA_028858755.1. Classification (NCBI taxonomy): domain Eukaryota; kingdom Metazoa; phylum Chordata; class Aves; order Psittaciformes; family Psittacidae; genus Ara; species Ara ararauna. The sequence continues at coordinate 17,190,565 of CM054376.1, read as the reverse complement.
CAGCAGTACAAAGGCATTGCTACAAAAGCATGTATGTTAACACAAGTTTTGTGTCATCCTGACTCAAAAGCTCCTTTTGTCGAAGCTGAACTCCTGTAAAATATTTTGCATTTCCCTCACCTCTGTGGCTCATTAGTCCTATGCTAAGCAGCAAGCAAACTCTTGCTGTGTCGGAAGGTCCATATCTCAGTGGAATATCACAACATAATGATAGGGTTTTTTTTAATCTTCAGAGCCAATAGTTAACTTCTCCCAAGCACTACAAATTCTCACACTAGCTTTTTATTCTTTTTAAATGTATAAATATTTGAATACTGCTTGACCTACCTTTCCAATACTAGAACCAGAACCGCATTCTTACACAGCAGAAGACCATGGTCTCAGTATAATTTACTACAGATTCAGAGCTATAAGGCTAAGTGACCAATTAGCCTTAACTTTCAAGTTGAGCTGACATGTTAGAAAGTTTATAGAAAAGTGGTAATTGCTTCTGAAATTTTACAAATTTACTGAATATAGAAGCATGGAGTATCCTACCCATAGAATATAGTTAGGGCTAAAAAGACTTTTTGACAATGTAATGAAAAATCCATCTTCAGAGTGCGCACTTCAGAAGTTCTCCCCTCATATATCTACATGTGGAATGAATGGGAAGAGGACAGCTTTCTCCAATGAGCAAGTTCCAGCACTAAATTGTTGGACAAATAATTGTTCTTAGAACAATCTATTTAGGACTTCTAAATATATCCATGCAATTTATGCAAAGATTATACTGTTTAAGCATTTGCATAAACTCAGTGCAGTCACATCTCAAAGTGTATATATTGGCACACATAAAGAGAATACAAGGACAAACTATTCAACAGCGAGTAAAATTTTGCTAATCTTTAACCAAAAAAATACATGTTCATACTTAAGAAGCTAAACAACTTTGAATTTTGGGCACATACTTCAAACCACTCAGCTGTAGGACTACTTGTAGTAAAAAAAAAATTCTAACGCAGGTATTAAATTCGGTAAATGCAAGTATTTTTAAAACATCCTCCTTTACATGTCCCTTTGTATTCTAAAGAATCTGATGGGGACTGGAAACAGAGCCATAAAGCTTCCAGTCATTGCCCAGTATGGTCTTAGCTGGTTGCAAAAAAAGACTCGGTAGTTTTGACCTCCTGAATTAACTGATTTTTTCAAAAGTTCAAAAAAAAGAAACTTAAGAAATCACTTCCTAAACTAAAAATGTTGACAGGTTCCATTTTTACACCTTAAAACTGACCCCTGAATAAAAGTGTGTTCTAAGATTAGAAAGTGACAGCTGATTTAATAATAAACTATTCAGAGTACTTGAATATAGTACTCAGTGTTAATGTTAGCAGTAATAACTTAACAATTAAGTACATCATATTCCAAAATATCCTCTTCGCTAAGATCTAAACTTCAAGTCATTCTCATTTTAGTGAGGACATACTATAATTATAAGCCCCTTGTTGAAACCATAACTAATGTAAATGAGAAACTTAATATGAAAACCCATGACTGCTACAACCTTAGTTCTATTAAAAAAAAAAAGCAAGGAAGAAGGCTTGAAGAAGACACATGAAATTGCTTGGTTATTTTCCATGGTATCATTAGTGGTAAAGACGAACTATAATATCTAGTAGACATCTGTGAATGGTCAACCTGACAAAAGTGTTTTGAAGTTAAAATCACACAATTGGCTATGTAGGTCAGCTAAACTGAGCCTAAAATGCACCAAGAACAGGTCCTGTGGCAAAGACACACCCACTTCCCAACTACATAAACATTTGAAAATGAACAAAAAAAATCCCAACCGCATGTACTGTATCCATACTGGAGTACTTCAGCTCAAGAATATGCATTCAAAAGCTGGAAACAAGCCAGACACATTATAGAGATGATTAAAGGCTTGGCAAGATTGACTTACAAGGAGAATCTGGAAGATTTGTGTATTAATAGCTTCAACTAAATAACTAAAGGAACAATTAGACATTTGAAGGGGAAGTTGTTATTCAAGTTTTGGATTCCTCTCTCCCCACCCCCTGAAATATCTATATAGTCTTGAGTACTTAAATGCAAATACATCAGACCATACCACATTTCACCTTAGGAGAACAATTACGCTTTGGCAGACAGTATGAGGTGAAAGACTTTACTAAGTATACACATCACTGCTATACTATCATGGCTGCTAAATATCATGTTGAATTTTCCTAACTCTGTTTTTGACTTGCATTAATAGAATGAGCTGTATAACTGAAGGAAATTTTAACAGTAGGAGAGAATTCTGAGTTTATATGAAGTCATAAACACACTTGTATGGTAAGCCCCACAAACTTTCTGCTAACTAATCCCTTTGAATTGTTCATCTGTGTGGCTCCCGATACTATTTATTCAAATCTTGATCCTAAAGTTCAAAGTTTGACAGCACTCCATTTTCTCCAGGTAGACATACCCCCAGTATAGTGCTCAGAGACAAATACCCGGCTTTGCACGTTATTTAATCAGTCCCAGGTAATCAATCTACTGCATTAGAAATCCTGAAGACGCTGTTCTGTTGCAGGTTTTGCCTGAGCAAAAACAAACTGGTCAAGCCTGGCTCATGAATCAGCATTCGGGCAATTACATTAGTCTGAAAGCTAGGAGAACGTAGCAGCTGGACACTTGCAATGCCTTCAAGTTTACAATCGGCTGCCAGACACTCCACACTTCTGAAGAAACAGGCCACATACACAGGAGTCAAAATAGGGCATTAAGAACCCAAATCTAGCAACTTCCTGTTAATCTAATATTGACTGATAAGTGTAGCATCAAGATTAGCCATTTAAACTGTTAAGGTACATTTACTAAACTGTACTAAAACAGTCATATTCAGAATCTAAAATCCTCTGAACGGATTTTGACAGCAGTTTAAATACCTAAAACTACCACCTGTTGGTAAAACTCATTTTGTTTGGGCAAGTGTTTTTTTCTTTGAAAACTTCAGAACATTTGAAAAATAAATATAAAAAAACCTAATCTGCATTTTTGAGAGATGGTACCTTACCATACAAATCCCCACCTGGAGAGCTGTATTAAACAAAGAATGATAAAGCTCAGCTTTTAGGACCATGAACGCTGCATGTACTGTTTGAACAAACCAGAAGGACAAATCAAGGTGAAAAACAATAGAGACATGAACTCTATTTCCTCAACTTGAGACACTGAAACTAAACTCATAGAAAGCTGTGTTTTCACTAGAATAAAAATAGTTGAACACTGAAGTGTATTATTAAACTGTTACAATAGGTTCTAATAATCTTACTTTCAAGATATTAAGAAATCTTAAGCTTACAATCAAAACAGGGTAGCAGACACTGCAATTTTTAAAATAAAAAGATCTAGAAATGGTTAATTACTTTCCTCATCCAAGGAATGTAAATGAAATACATGAATTTACACCGATTTCTGCACTTGCATTTTGGCCATGGAAATGCCTGCGGGTTTTTTTTGTGGGGTGGAAACAATATGTGGTGTTAGAAATACATTTGTAGCTCTTGCACACTATTTTTTTTTTTCTTTTTTAATTTTAGATCGGGGAATAAGAGAGAGTACTCATAATGTCTAACTTCTTGACATGCAACATAAGTGCCTAAACTGGAATCCAAGAGGCTGTATAAGGTCAGTGGTGGCAGGTATGTTCTTCTAGAGAATTAGATTAACTAAATAAGGAGCCTAGATTCTCTCTAAGGAGAGAGAAGTAGGGTCCTCAATTAAATGCTTAAGTTAGATGGTGTGAATACCTGGCAAGATTTCTAATTGTTCTTTAATGATTCTGGTCCAAGGCAACAATCCCTTTCCTATGTGAAGCACCTATAACAGTGCAATCAGCATACACCTCATTATGGCTATGAAAGACCATCTCTTCATGTAGCCTGTGCTATGTTAAAAACTTAAGGGAAAACAAAAAGCTTCTTACAGTGAGTCACAAAAGAAAAACTTGGCTATTGGCTTATTTTGCTCACATTTCAACCAGTGTTGTCATGATGTTTGATTTTTATTTAAAAAAAAAAAAAAAAAAAAACAAACAAAAACTTCTGAACTTCAGAAAATTCCCGAGAGATTGCTGTAGCTAACGTGGCAACTGTGAATTTAACTTCATGTGGGATATATTTCACTTTTAACTATGAAGTACAGAAAATCTGGTTTCATCCCTTTTAGCAATGCACATAATTACTCAGCTATCAGTAATGACATTCATTGTCACTGGTATATTAGTTTAATGCCAAGAAACATTACTTTCAACAGAATTTACATCAGTTCTATACTGGGGACCATCCATCAATGCAAACACTAAAGAATGAAAAAGTTTCACAGAAGGGAAAAAGTTTGAATTAAAATACAGTTCCTCTGTGGCTTATCTTGTTTGCATCAGGTACATGTTTTAAAGAAAGTGGATGAGCAGCTAACATTACTGAATGCTTTTTGGACTTAGCAAAAATTAAGATAGAATTTTAATGTTCTCCTACCATTTTTTTTAATAATATACAGAAAATTAGTCAGTGACGACACTGGCTTTTCTAACCAGATTTCATTTGCTAAGCTTGAGCTAGCTAAAGATTAGAGGAGAGGTGCTTTGTCCCCTGACATACCAAATGATTACTGCAGTTAAACGAAAAATGTATGACCATGTGTGAAAGTATTCTGTAATACTGTGAACGATGCAGTATGCATTCAACATGCATGCTAAGATGTGTTTGCTCTGTGGAAGCTTGGAAGAAATAAGTGGCTTCTACATACACATAAATGCTTTTGTGCAAGACCTTCCAAATGGCATAAAATTTAATTACTGCTATTTTTGACTATCTTCTGAAATTGCTACTGTATCTTTAAGACTCCTCAATCTAAATACCTCAGCCTTTTATGGAAGGAGACAAGCACAGTACAAATTAGCAAGATGGGTGTTTGACAGCATCGCAATTGCCAGCACAAATACTGATGAAAAGAAGCACGGGCACTTCGAGCTGTAACTTTTTCATTATGACGTGCAAAACGTAACAGCCATCATAAGGAATTAACTATATAACAATAGTATTGATTATAGTATAATCAATATTATACTATAATGTTATGAAAAATAACATTATTTCAGTGCAGCAAAGCGATTTAAGGAAACATTACGCATTTGTAGAATAGCGGTAGATAACACCACCTTTTCAAAGAGGATTGTTTCTACTCTGTTCTGCAACTATGACTTTATACATGTAAAGGAGACTTAAGCATAGATAGCTCTATAGCATAAATATAGCCAAAGTCTGTCTAATCGGTGGTGCTGGTGCTCACAGGCAAGAACAACAACAATTATGTGTGCCCACCTTCTCACTTTGACACTACCTCTTCACAAAACTAAAAACCCCCGAATCCTCAAACAGAAATATTGATGTAATTTATTATAAAATGCAACATTTTTTCCTACCCTACTACATAGAAAGGATTTCTATTTTGCATGCACAAGGCTTTTGTTTAGACATAAAATGAGTTCATCTATATTAGATGACGACTGCAGAAGCTTCTGAAAGTTCAAAGCAACAGTCATACTGACTTGTAAGGCACACTGAATGAGTAAATATGTTCACAACTTGTGCTTAGCTGCATATGAATACCAATATATACGTCACTGGAGTTTCAACATATGATGGCATTAGTATTTCTAATCCTGTTCCTGTTCAGGAGACATTTCAGTATTTCAACTACTCATGAAGCCCTCCACCACAGACCATTACCTATCCGTAATCTGTTTTCCTTAACAAATCAGGTTGAACATACAAAGAACAGCAACTTTTTTCCCCATCTTTCCATCCACACAAAAAATTATTCAACTATGACATCCCAGCTAGCAATGCTACTTAAAGAAACAGATTTTCATAGTACAGGCAAATACCCTTTTAAGTTTTCAGGCACAGTGCATACACCTGCAGCAGAATTTAGGTCTGCCTGAAAGTCACCATTAGCCTTCAAAATACTGCAAGTATCAGAGCTCACCCGGTAGAGTCAGGACATTGCCTTTTATGCCAAAAAGAAGTCCACTACCAAAACAGTAAGAAAAATAGGGAACTCTAGTGAGAAATCTGGTCCCAGGGAACACCCTTCCACCACTATTACAGCTACATGAGGATTAGCTTGCTAAATAATGCAAATAGAGCTGTTTAAACTCAAATATGGTCACAATTTCAACAAATGAAACTCCAGGTTACTCTGTGTGGAACCTAACAGAAAACCCAACTATATTAGCCTTTTATGGAGAGAAAGAAACATTCTCATTATTTTCTCTGTAGTATAATCTTTTTTTTACTTCTTCTGGAATACAATAGGTCACTGTGAGAGAGAAAACAAACCTAAAAATTGTTCAAATGGCAGCTGAGATTGGGATCCAAAATAATAAAGGTCTCCACTAACAAGAAACATTACGACTGAATGAATTCAGGCAGGAATGGTAAAAATAACATTTTACCAAGAGATATCTGAGGCTGGAGTTAGTGTACTTGCCTCAAGTCACATGAGATGTCGCTGACAAAATCTGGGAGGTGAACCCTTTAGTTCTAAGACACATTCCTTCTTTTTGACACTTCTAAGCCATGGGGCTTCCAGCCAAAACATAACATAAAAGTTGCTAGAATCTAATAAAAGTCTCACTAATATGCAAATGTCAGCCTAAAAACATCAGTAAAAGATGAATGTGACAACATTTAGAGCCACCTACAAAAGTAAGAAAACCTATGTATGAGGACAAGCGAACAAAAAGTCCAAGTTTTAAATGGATAAGAATACAAGTGTCACCATAGGCAGAATACACTTGTTGGATTTAACGTATTTTGCTATATTGCTCATCAGCAGCTCCTGTTTCTATCTTTCTTGGCAGTCAACATTCTTAATTAACTGTGAGAATCACATATTGCTGAATGCTCTGAAAACACTGGGGTTAGTTGCAATTTAGGACTAAAAGTAATACAGAAATACACATTTTTCAAACCAACTACCAGGGCTACGACAACTGTTTAATTGTCCTTTAAAATGAATGAAGTCTATGAACACAACAGCTACATACCAACCTTACCTGCAAAGGAAGGAGAGTATTACTGTTGTTGTCAGTTCGGAAAACATTATCTTCAATCCACGATTTTGGTGTCAGTGATGGAGTGGAGCGAGTAAATTTAGGAGGAGCTATGACATTACCAGAAAAGGGCTTCTTCAAAGGAGAGATCTGGTTCATAGTTCCTGGAATTCCCATGTTTCCAGTTCTACGATGGTCTCTGCCATGCATTCCTCCCCAGGATATATTTCCTGTGCTCCAGCCACTGCTCTGATTGCTCCAGGGCGACTGCTTCAGAAGGGGCTAAAAACAAAGATCAATTTGTATTATTTGAAAATACCTGAAATGTCACTATACTTGAAAACAAAACAAAACAAACCCACCCCCCCCCAAAAAAAAAAACCCAAAACCCAAAATAATAAAAACCAAAACAACCAACCACCAAATAATCAATGCACAGAAATTTCTATAAACCACTCTTTTCTGATAAGACGTAGATCAATTACTCAAGCAAGGAAGAAAACAACATAGAATTATAGAATACTTAGGGTTGGAAAGGACCTTAAGATCGTCTAGTTCCAACCCCCTTGCAAAGTATTTTTCATTTCCACTCCTCCACACACCCACCCCAAAAAACACCACAGTGCTTGTGCAATCCATTTAGATTGTCATCTTATAACTGGTAGCATTCTTTAAAGCTACACAGCTGAACAATTCCAGGGTGTAAAACCATGTTACAAAACACCAGGAGACCATTTTCTTACACAGTACATGGTATTAAATGGTGAATTTTCTGCAAAAATAACACAAGAATTTAAAAAAGGTCAATTAAAATAATTCTTAAAATAGTAATTATTATTATTCTACTACTAGCAGTGAGTAGTAGTACTTCACTACAGTGAGTAGAAAATTAAAAATTAAAATTCAGATGGCAGGTTGATATTTTCCCCCAGTGTTTTGAGTACCACTGTCTGAGTATTACCATATAAGAGCAAAAAGAGCACTGATTATTGTACAGAGAATCTGTTTGAAAGAGCTATCTTAACATTTCCACATGAAAACACATTATTCTGAAGCTGCTGCTCAAGTATTTCTGGAGTAACAAATGGCACTATCTGTGGAGTTCTGACGAGTTTTGGGTGATTTCCCCCCTCCCCACCCCCCATATAGAATCATAGAACAGTTAGGGTTGAAAAGGACCTTAAGATCACCTAGCTCCAACCCCCCTGCCATGGGCAGGGACATGGTATGAAGCATTTCTGTATCTAAACAAGTACACTGTAGTTCTCAATATGAAAATGGAAGCAGTATTTTGAGGGAAGACTTCACAGGACTGTAAGTTTTTATTGCTAAGCCACAACTTGCGCTAAAAAGTGACCTATAGTTGTCATATTACCAAGAGGTGGACCCACTGAGCCTGACTGACAGTGAGGAATAGTATTTATCTTTAATGTTCTCCAATCTGACTGTTCTTGGAAGGGTTTTTTCTCAAACAAGGGGGGGGGGGGCGTTCTATATTTAGTTCTGTGAAGTCAAAGTGCAGTACTTTAAGCTTAGCTGCAAGCAACCCTCAGCGTGTAACTCTAATAACTTAGAAATGTAAAGCATGTCAATATGTTATGTATTAGAAAGAACTGAACTTTCCGAAAACAGTAAGACAAAATTATAACAATCCCCCCCAAAAAACCAAACAAAACCCCAGCCAAAGCCATTTTTGATCAAGTAATCAGGAAAACATCCCACTCTATATAATTATAGATAATTATGTTGTAAAACTTGAATACTTTGGTTGGCATTTTGGGAGAGGCAGGCACTCTATTGTGAAACAAACCTGAAGAGATAATGCCAAATGTTAACAAGCCTCTAATACTGCTAGCTATGCTGTCATGACACTGTTTTAAGTTTACTTACAACTCGTAACTGAGAGAAAATTCCTGTACACCTCACTGATGGGAAATTGCTCTGGAATTTGTTTGAACAGGATTATTATAGATATTAAGGACAACTAGCTCCTAACCATGAAGCATCCAAACTAATTCTTGGACAGGCACACTTAATGTGAGATTCCAATCCTGACAGAAATGCTTTCCAAATCCAGCTCTACAGATTAAAACTGTCAGGATTTAATACTAGAATGAAAGAAAAATTAAGATGAGGCCTGTATAACTCCGGCCTTTCATAACCGAGCAGGTGATTGGAGCGAGATGGGGCTATTACGCACTAGCAGGTAACATTAACATGGATCAGCTTTCCTGCAACTTCTTACAATTAGGATTTTGTTCCAGGAAGCAACGCAAACTCCCATTTTAACACGGGATCGTTATGCCGCTTGACTAAAATTGGTAGCAGAACTACGGTAACACGAAACAGAGCGCTGTCTCTGGATACAAAATCAAGTAATTTCGGGCGAAACCCCTGAAAAGGCAACAACGTTGACAAGCTTTCCCTTGTGAACCTGCTTTCGGTGCCCACCCGGCAGAGCACGCCGAAGGGGTGCGAGGCCAGGTCCGAGCCTGGGAAGGGGGCTTCCCAGGAGGAGGCACCGCCGGCGCCGGGGGGCTGTCAGGCGCATTGTTCCGAAGACACCGCACTCCCTACGGCCGACTGCGGGGGTGGAGCGGGGGGCAATGGGGATGCTTTCACGGCGAAACCCCTTGACAAAAAAAGGAGCGTTTATCCTCTTTTATGAGGGGAAACTGCTTCCTCTGATCCCGAAAATAAACGACGTCCCCGGGTAGTCGGCAGCGCACCGAGGAGGTCGGCCACAGCCCAGAGGACGCGGCTGAAGCGGCCGCCCCGCCACCTGCCACCCGGAACGGGCGGGGAGCACCGCCCGGGCGCGAGGCGGGCCGCTGCCAACACCCTCCCGGCCCGACCGCCACGGCTGCCGTCCACCCGGGCCCCGCAAAGGGCGGGAGACGCAGGTGCCCTCGGGCGAGCCACCGGCGGCTCCCGGCCCGCCGAGCGCGGCGGACCGACAGCGGCCGGGCCCGGCCCCGCCCTGCCTCCGCGGTCTCGCCGGGCTGTCACCGCCGCGCAGCCTCACCCAGCGCCGGCAGTGGGGAAGGAGAAAGCTCCCGGCTCCTGGTACTAACAGAGCCCCTACCCCCCCGTCCCCGCGTCCTCCTCCCCTCACCGGGGCTCCCCTTCGCCCCGGGCTGCCCCTTTCCGCCCCGGGCTCTCTTCCGGAGCCGGCTTGCCCGGGCTCCGTGCCGCCCCGCCGCGGCTGCCCGGGTCTCCCTCCGCCACCCGGTACCTGGTGGTGGTTGTAGGAGTTTCTCTGCTGCAGGAAGGCGGCGGCGGCCGCGGCCGCCTGGTGTTGGTGCTGGAGCTGGGGGCTCACAGGGGATCTCCGGTTCTGCTGTTGTTGTTGCTGCTGCTGCTGAGGTAAATTCATCTGCGGCGGCGGCGGGGGGGCGGCGGCCGAGAAGGGGCTGCTGAAGGGCCCGGCGCAGGGGTTGTGAGGAGACACCGGCGAGAAGCTCTGGAAGAAAGCGGGGTTGATGGATGACGGGATCCCCGGGTAGAAGCTGGTCTCGGATTCCGGGCTCGGGGGCGGCATCGCGCTGATCTGCCCGCCGCCGCCGCTGGAGACCGGAGGCTGCTGCGTCTGCTGCGGAGGCGGCGACGAGGTCTGCACCGACCAGGGGGTGCCGAAGCCGGGCAGCGGCGGAGGAGGAGGGGAAGCCGCCGAGGAGGAGCCGCCCCCGCTCTGGTGATGGGGGCTGGGGATCTCCGGGCTCTGCAGGCTGCTGAAGCCAGAGCCTAGCCCGCCGGGCAGGAGGTTCCCGGGGCTGCCCAGCAAGTGGCTGTTCGGGGGGGACTCCATGGGGGGCAGCTTGGCTCTCGCCTGCTGATGAGGAGGAGACGGAGGCGGATTCACGCAGGAGGCGGCGGCCACCCCCACATTGGGGTCCGCGGACACCGATCCCCCCGGGCAGGAAGGGGCGAGCAGCTCGGAACCCCCTCTGTCCGCGCCGCCCTTGCGCTCGGCGGGGCTGAGGGGCCGGTGGTTCGGGAAGTCCCCCGTCCGCGGCGGCTCCGGGGGGTGAGCGCTGAGGAGCTGGAGCTGCTGCTGTTGCCTGTGCTCCTGCTGCTGGTACTTGTCAGTGGGGTGGCTGAACTGCTGCTGCTGCTGCTGAGGGGGGTGGTGATGATAGTCTGGGGGGTGGTGGTTATTCAGGGGGTGGCTGCTGCCGAGCTGGGCTGGGCTGCTGAGCGGCTGCTGCTTAAACTCTTTCCTCTTCTGGCTCAGCTGAGGAGGCGGCGGCTGTTGCTGCTGCGGTTGCTGCTTGTTTAAATCCTGGTGGGGGCTGAGACTGGGTTTAAAGTCAGAGGAGGGGTGGCCGAGAGGGGGGTGTCCTGATGCGGGGCTGCTGCCCAGCCTCTCGCTGCCCGGCTGCTGCTGTGTCACCCCCAGGAGTAACTCATCCTGCATGTTCTGGTGATGCGCAGCAGCGGCCGCCGAGGGGAGCAGAGAGGGCGGCGGCGACCCACCGGACACGCCGCCGCTGCCGGAGGAACCGGTTACAGCGGGTGAGAAGGGGCAGGAGGAGGAGGAGGAACGAGAGGCGGCCTCCGCTGCCGGGGAAGCGAAGCGCCCGGCAGAGCCGGCACCTCCTACACCCGACGGTGGGTTAGGGCCGGAGGTCGCCGTCTGTGGGAGCTCGCGGCTGCGATCCCCCATGCACTGGAGGGAGCTCCCCTGGCGAACCCCTGCCCCGGGAGTCTAAAGAGACAAAGATAATTATCAGTGATTTGGGGGAGCGGGGCTTTAAACACCAGCCTATCGCAAACCTCTATATAACCCACGGAATAGCCACTCTCTGGAATAAAGCCCTCTTTCTTGCCACGACTCCGCTGCACTAGTTTTAACAATACCGGAGCTTTTTGGTAATAATTAGTTCAAATTTTATCAGGGCTTTTTTTATCGAAGAAAAAATATCCCCTCTCTAGCTTGGCGGGACCCTCTCCGTGCGGCCCTTCTCGCCTGCCGTCGCACCCACAGCAACCCGCTAGCTCGTCACAAACACCCGGGAAACCCCCACCCCCCTCGTAACTCTTCCGCCCGCCCCTCAGCCGCTGCCCCGTAACGCAGGGTGAAGCGGGGAGCCCCCGGGCTCGGCAGGGCTCAGTCAGGCCGCCGGTACCCTACACAGCAGCTGCCCGGCTCCCCCAGCACAGCTCCACCCGCCCCCGGCCGCCTCCCCTGCCCCCACTGCCGGGCTGGAGCCGGCTGCAGGGCCCTTAAGAACGTCGGAACATTCGTCATAGCTACGTCACGACCCCGCCTCCCTGCGCTCCCGGCCGACCTCGGTAATAAGCCGGCGATCCCGCCCCCTCATGAATAATGCATCACCCCCGGAGCCCCACCCCTCTGCTCTGCTCCGGGATGGGGGGGCGCTTGCGGCGGTCTGCGCCCGCGCTCACGGCGCCCCACCGGCGGGCTGGCCGCTACTACTTCAGTGTGCGGGGGGGAAAGTGACAGCCTTTTAGTAACGCCCTGGAGGCTGCTGGGCTTCGGCGGCGTATCTGCCCTCAACGCCTGAAATCAAGAGATTTTAGTTCGTTCGCGGCAGCGGGTGCGCCCGGATTTTTACGTCGGCAATCGGAACAGGGGGTGAAGAGGCAGAGAGCGACGGCTCGCTCCGCTGGGTGCCATCCTCTCAGGCACTCGCTCGGGGAGGGGCGCCCCCCCACCCCCTGCTCTCTCGCGCCGCTCATTTGCATTGACGCAGTGCCGCGCGCCACGGGCGGGCCGAGGGGAGGGGAGGGGGGGGGCAAGAGGAGGTGGGGCGCGAGCGCGGCGGCACGAGGAAGGCGGGCGTCGGGAGCCCCGCCCCGCGCCTGGCCCCGCCCTCGCGCCGTTCCCTCAGCCCCGTTCTGCCCCCCCCCGCGGGGGCTCGTGTCCCCTCAGGGCTGCTCAGCCCCGGGTGACAGCGCCGCGGCCCCCCGTGCCTCCATGGCACCTCCGTGCTCTGCGGCGCTCCCGGCCCTCTGGTACCACGGAGCGTCAACCTGTCCTCTCTGCCCAGGTGCTGCCGTCAAACCTTGCCCCGCGCTTGTGGGCTCCTGAGAGCGCACACCCGCCCCTGCTGGGGTCTGGTGGCGCGGTGGCATTTCTTGGGCAGGCAGTATTAAAAGTGGGGTTCTACCCTTTCCACCCATTGGAAACACAGCGTTTGGCATCTATATTCGTGTCAAAAATTCATTAAATGGTTTGACAATTGTAGATGTAACAGTTGTAGATGTAGCTATCCCTGAACAGGCCAAAATAGGCGAGCTCCTTTCGTGCTGTAGGAAAGCTGTAGAGAGAATGGCTACACGGCTGTTGAGAGTACATTCGGAAGTGCCATTATAGGTTTGACCTGTTGTGCTTTCCTCTAGTGGCCGCTGTCAAAGATGGCATGGCTGCTTTCCATTAGGCCAGTGGACCTTTGGTCTGACCCAGCGTAACAGTTCGTGTTTGTTAAATCTGTGTGTGTTTGTCATACACATATAGAATATAAAGGAAACAAAACATTGGTTTGACATCTGCAGCCATCTCTGATGTGACTGTGACCTGTGTGTGTTTCTGGGTATCCATGCCGTCTTGCAGGGTAGAGATGAAAATACATTTGCAGCATAGAAGAATAATTAATAAATAGTTATCTTTGCTGTATTACGGCTTTGTGCACCAGAATTGCTCATTATATTGGCATCTGCTTCAAGAACTCTGCAGCCGTCTCTCCTACAAGTGGTAATAAATAAAGAGTGCAGACTGAGGCCCTGTGATGACCACATGCTGAGTAAATGTTGCTGGCCAAGTAATGGTTCCTCTCTGAATAGCGAGTTGCTTCACGGCACGATTCTCGTAAGCATTAGTTTTGTGAGCTGCAGAGCTGGTAGCATCTGGCCTCCCTTTGTGTTCATGTCCTGTGCCTGGCATTTGGTTATGTGCAAGCCTCAACAGAAGCTGTCCTCTACCTGAGGTGTTGTCAGCCTCTTGCAAGGGTGGAAGCAACGCTGTGCTGAGTCTCTCCTATAACCAGCTGCCTATTTCTACAAAGTGTGTTGGAACTCATCTACTTGTTTGTTTTGTTGAGGTTTTTTTTGGAAGCGGTCAGGTTCTCTGCCCCTCACCTTGAAATCAAGCCCAAATGCTGGCGATTTTTCCATCCAAACAGCTACTGTGGCTCCTGTGAGTGGCCTTTTAAAATTGAATTAAAGACAAGAGTACTTACGTCCTCTGTGACAGCTTACCTCTACCATGGTAGCTACCTACCCCAATTGTGCATATTTGTTGTAACAGCTTTGATGGGATAGATCTCATCTATTTTTAACCATGTAAAAAGTAAGCATCTGCTTGGCATTAGGTGCCTAATCTTCTACAGACACAAGACAGGTGCTACCAAACTGTGATTCATCCTACCCTGGTGCAGGTACCTTTAGAGAGAGAATCAGAATCATAGAATAGAGAGAAACTTGATGTCTCTCTCTGCTGGTTACAAGGAAAGCTTCTGGCTGTATCTTACTGCAGAATGCAGGAGGTCTTAGCTGCTCATTGGTCTTGTGGCATCTTCTTCTTGACTCTGACATGCACAAGAACAACTGTACCAAGTCAAACCAGGAATCCTTCAGGCTGTATATCCTGTCTCTTCTGCCACTGATATGAGACACCTTGGTGCATGCTGAGGCCTCAAATTCTACTTCTCTGACAAATCAAGTCTTTAACTGGCACCTTGGTGCCATCAGGAAGTGCTGAGTTCTGTCCTTGGCACTGATTGTTTTCTCTCTCCAGTTCGTGTTTCTTGATTTTTTTTTTTTTTTTTTTTTGACCATTTGGCCTTCACACCCTCTTGCTTTAATGGTTTGGGTTTTATTCTTCTTCCTTTTTTTCTTGCTTGTAATCCCTCGAGTCCTTTCTGCTTTCTTTTATCTTAGCTGCCCCTTTCCAGGGAAGGTTTGAGAGCTCTTTTGGATTGGGCTAGTAGGAAGTAATAGTGTCTGAAAATAAATGCCTAAACAGATGTGTAAGAACAGGCTAAGCATGTATAATGCTTCCTCCAGTTACCTCAACCTTTTGCAACCCGGGAACTTCCTAGATTTGCCTTTTCAGACCTTAGGGGATACTGAGATGCTTAGAGTCCACATTCGTTGACTTATATTGGAAAGCGACTGTGTGCTTGGGCCTGAAGGAGGGAGCATGCTGGCAAGAGCCCCCTCCTCTTTGGAATGACTTGGGGAAGCTGGAGAGTCATGGAACTGGGATGCGTTGCTTAGACTAGACAACAAACATAGCAAGAAGCAAATGCTAAGCCATATGCAATATCACTGTACAGAATATATAAATTGAAAAAACCTAGATGTTGCAAAAACAAGCTGTCAGTACGGTAAACCCAAATATACCGAAGTTATGGTTCTTGGAGCCATTAATCAGCCTTCTCTGTGCATTCAATGCACCAGAAGCGCCAGGCATCAGCTTCACCTCAGAGGCCTGCGGCAGAGCTGACGCTGAGAACCCTCCTGGGCTCCTCAGTACCTGAAAGACAATGATCATCTTATTTGTCTGGTGTTCTGCATCATCCACTGTGTGCAAAATTTTGTTTGGCAAGTTGAACCAGCAGTGTTATGGAAGAGAAAATATGAAGACAAATAGTAACAAACTATATAAAATAACACTATATAAACACAAATCAAATAAACTATAAGGATTACAAAGCAGCTCTTGCTTTGTCATGGCTGCCATTTGCGTGACATGAAAAGGATCATCAGGGCTTCTGAATTTTTCCCTTGAGTAGTTCTTTACTTTTTATAAACCCAGGAGCATAGCACCTGCTATTGGCCAGTGTTAGCCACAGGATATTATTATACGAGGATTTTGGCCCACTGTTCTGTTTTTCAGCTTGAAAAAAACTTTATAACTTTCAGTTATAAGAGCTGAAAGGGATTGTGCTGAGATACTACCCACTTCAGAGCAGTCTGGGGGTTTAGTTTCTTTAAAAAGTATATGTTTTTGGGGTAGAGTCCAGACCTTTTCCTAGTTGGACACCACTAAATGAGTGTTACAGTTTTGGGGAACATGTAGTAAATCATGAAACTGATTGAAACTTTGATATAGTATGTAGACTTCTATGTGCATGCAGAGTTACTTCAGTTCTTCCTCATTTTGTGAATCATCACGAACACCAGAATATCAGGAGCCTAATGTATAAAAGAGACAATAACTTTGACTGCTGTTAGAATCTGCTGTTTCCCTCTTACTAGCTAGTTGGAAAATCACCGTGGCTGTGATTTTTGGCATGGGCTGCAAATAACAAGTATCTTTGCTTTCATTCCAATACTAAAACCAGCTTTTCTGATGATTTTTTTGCATGTTATAGTTAAAAGTAAATATGGCTACAGATAGTTCTGACTCCAGAAACCCTTTTGCTAGTGGACTGGCTCAGCATAAACTCATTAGCTGCTTGTAAGGCAGCAAATTGTTGTTTCCACAGCCCAGAATATTTATAGGCCTTTCACCATTTACAGTGATTTACTACTACGCTTGACCCCTCTTCTAAAACTCTACAGCTACAAGAAAACCAGGAGTTTTTATGTTGGGTGCTTGTTTTCTATTTACTGTTTTATCTTTACTTCTCCTGCATCATCTCCTCTGCCCAGGCTCTTTGTCAGCACTCTGTATTTAGGTAGCTCTGCTTGTCCTGCACTGGTTGCAAAAGCTCTAAGAGATGTGTCTCGATCTTCCCAATGATGAAGCTGTTTAGGGAAGTACACTGTCTGCTGTTCTGTGGTCTGTGACATGGGTCTGCTTCATCCCTGTTTAAGCTTTGAAATGGGCTTGCGTATGCATTCCAGGAACAGCACCTTGTTCTAGCTGGTAACTGAAATATACAATTCACATTACTTTTCCTAGAGTTGCTTCCTCTTAACGTTATAGTTAATTTTTGTTAATGACTTTTTCTTCCCATGAAAATGGAGAAGACAGGCTAGGATTGCAGATTATTCATAGAAAAACAGATGATGATGTTTGACTTTTCACAGGAAAGAGAGATCTGAAGATTTATATTAATGTTTCTTTTACTGTTTTTCTGTTCTTGGTTTGTTAGGTTTCTTTTTCTAAACTCTGAAAGTACTCCTGCATTCTTAGGCAGGAGGTAGGCAAGTCTGTTTCAGCAGTGAGCTGTGTTGAGTCACAGGAGCTTGCCTTTTTTCCTGGTGGTTTTTCTCATTAAAATTAAAAAAAATATTAATCACCCAGGTATAGCAAAACTGGGAAAGAAACCTTTGTTAGATCACTGTGTTGTAATGCAATTAAAAGCAGGGGAAAAATTTAACACAGGGGATTTGAGCTGCTTTACTTTATTCTGTTTTTCTCCTGCCCCTGTTATGTTTTTGTTTGTTTGTTTTTAAAGCTAGAAGTCTTATAATTCACAGGAGATGGGCAGCTTTCTTCCTTTACTCAAAGCCCGACTTCATGAGAGCTATTTTGCCTGCTGGACTTGATGGGTATGGGTTCTGGTCACAAGAATGCAAAGCAGTGATTTACTCTGGTTTTATTCCTTTTTGCCTTGGAGTTTAACCAGCACATTAGACTAATATTTTCTTGCTTGCTAGTGGCAGTTTCTGTTTCTTTTTTGTTTTGGGGTTTTTTTGGTAGTGGAAGTCATTAGAGTTTCTCCCAAGAGAATCACTGCCAAAGTAAACAAACATCTTCATGAAAGGAAAATAATGTCTGTGGAGTATTTAGAATTCCATGTTTTACAGACGAGTATTTATGGCAACCAACTAGTGAATTAAAGTGAATGAAATCCTATTTCTAGTTTGCTGCTTCTGCTGCGCTAATTGAATGTGGCAATTTCTGCTAGCTTTTCAGCTCTGCAGTGCAAGTTCTGGGTGTTAGCTGTAATTTAGGAGAAAGGAAAATACAAGATGAAACTCAGTTTAGAAAAAGGTGATTTTTTTTTTTATTGTTGGGAATTGAATAGTGCATGTGAATCTCTGGGGAATTACTATTGTCTCTAAAGTGTTCTGCATGTGGTTGGCAAGAACAACAAGGACAGAAGAAAGCTCAGCTAAAAAATTCATAAAGGCTGTCTGGTGGAATGCATTACAGTCAGCTGTATACCTCTAAACTCTTATCCCTGTGAACTGGTAATTTTTAGCTGAGATGAAACATTCTGAGGAACAGGAGGCTGGCAGATTTGCAGCATAGATTGTTTGAAGGTTTAAATACTGTGACTATCTCATCTTACTGTGAGTCTGTAGATATAATGTAAGCTGGAGTTGCTGAAAAGTGATAGAAAGGCTGTGTGGACAGCCTACAAAACTGTGAGGAGCTTATTTTCTGTGAACTGCAGAATCCTGCACACTTTCTACCTCCTGTCCTGGATAGCAATAATTCACCCAGTGGAGCAAGGGCACTTCACGTTTGTTGAGGATGAGACCATATCTAGTCCTTCGTTTAGGCAGTGACTTTCACAAAGGGGACCAGTGCTAACTTGGAACTGCTGCCAACACCATCATATGTTTCGTGACAAATGCGAAGTGTTCAGAAAGTTGGCACTACAAAATAGAGATACTGTCAATCTCTGTTTGATTCTCAAAATGGCTTGTTGGATTTTAAAGCTTGTGTTGTTGCTGGTGCACTCACAGATCAGATAGCATTGTTAACTGTCCTTCTAATATGTCTGGTTAATTTGGTGGTATTACCAAGACATAAACCGAAATTATTCTGAGGATAGAGAATACTAAGGTTTTACTGCTGATTTTTTCCTGTGTTGAGTGTGCAGAAGAAGAGTTTCTGCAGCAGTGTGTGCTGCTATAGCCAGAACACAGTATTTTCTCGTCTTCTTTTCTATCTACAGTCCAAATGCAGCTGCCACTGTTTACTAAACACAAAGGTGTTGGTCACAGCTCTGGCGGTAAGTTTGGGTTTTGTTTTAAAGAATGAATGACACATCTCTACTAGTTGCAGGAATGTGTAGTGTATATTTACATACCTGAATATTGTGGTGTAGGAGGCTCTGGAAAATTTTAAGGAACAGTCACAGTGATCATTACATAGGTCTCCAGAAACTCACGTAACTGGCTTGTGCTAAGAATAATTGCTTCCAGTGTTGGAATAATCTGTTCCAAAGGCTTGTGTACTGTAGTCTGTATTTAGGAGGCAAGGTAGGAGACACAAGGAGACTGTGCAAATTTTTGAGCAAGGAGGCTTTGAAGTATTGTTCACTGAATCCTGCAGGTAGCCTGGTGCAGCAAGAGAAAGCAGGAGGAAGCAAGCGTGTGTCTATAGCTAGGTCTGCCCCTCTGTGGGAGTATACAGACCACATAGCAAGTTAACCAGAAAGAGTGTATGTTTGTACCTCAGCAGGCTGTTAAACTAAGTGCTTTAAATTGCTACAAAAAGATTTATGAAGTTTTCTTATTAAACCTCTGAAAGGTGATAGAGGAGCAGGTTCTCCTCCCGTGCCATAGCATCTGTGTTGTACTAAAAGCAAAGGAAACCTCTCTGATTAATATGTGAGAATATATTCTCTTGTACTTGACCTTATTTCCTCCTTTGGTGTTAGATGTTCACTAATTTTATACCACCACCCACTGTTTCAATAAAATTATTTTCAACAGATACTATAAGAAATTTGCTGCTTTAATTAGTAAGGAATTATCTCAGAAATTAGTAGTACAGACCCTTCAGATTCATCATAGAACTAAAATTCATCCAAATTTTATGTACAGGATCGAATTGAAGAAATATAGATTTAAATTTAGAAATCCATTAACCATATCACTGTGGCTAATTGTGACTATATACCCAGTAACCAAGGTGGGGTCAAGAGCTCTAAGGCTGGCCACTGTGATATCAGAGCTCAGCCAGTCAGGAGTAGATGGATTGATCAAGGATAGAATGCTCTCCATCCCATTTCCTGAAGGCAAGCAGCATCTTTCATTAAATACTCCAGCTTCCATGGCAGTAACAATGAGGCTGTGCCCCTGAGAGGTAGCAGATGCAGACCTGGATGCAACATGGAGCTGAACTCAGCTATGCCATGCATCGAATGGATGCTCTCTCAACACTTGGCTGTTTTTTTGTTCTGTCCCAGCTACCTTCCCTACCCCTTAACTGCTTACTAACTTGCATTCTGAATAGTGCAGGGTGACTGGTGCTGAAGCTTTCATGTATTTTTCTGCTGGTTTCCATCTGCCTTCTAAATATGCCTCACTATATTTAGGACTCAGAAACAAGAAGTCTTGAGTCCTCTCATAATAATTGACATCTCTGATCTAATGATCAATTGTAAATCAATGTTAAACTTCATCGCTTTTGACCATTTATGCTGTTATGATGATATGAAGACATTAAAAAGTAGTATGTCGATTGCACCCTGTATATTTGGATTACTAAAACCATATAGTATTTGTGATTCTTCCTTGGTGCTCATGAATAACATTTTTTAATAATTGTAAAGAAAAGAAATCCAAGAATTCCTGCCAAGAAACTGTGTAAAAGCTGAATGTATTAGAATATTTGTGTTAAAATATTTCAGAAGTAAATTAGGTATCCAGAAAAATAATTGAAACCTAGGGAATGCAGTGAAAATATTGTAGTTCAATGAAATTAAATGTATTAAAAAAGAAAACACACGGTTAGAAGTCATCCAGACAGCCTTAATTTTCTTCTATAATGAAAACCTGGGGGAAATATGGAGTTAAATTTAGTTTATTTTTACAGACTGTACATTTTTTAACCTGTGATGCACTCTGAGCATTGTAAGTCATGCTTTCTAGCACATAGCTACAAGGGGAAGGAACTACGGTAAAAGCAGACCTATTATGTTCATCTTTTATACAGAGAATACAAAACCTACTGTAATTCTGCCATTTCCTCTCTCATTATGCTATTGAGAGCTCAGATCCATTTTTATGCAGTGGTACAAAACAGTCTGCTGCTTAAGTATAGCTTACAGAAGCTACTTTGCAGAATTGGTGATCACATATGCCACAAATCAATTGTACCCATGATATTAAAAGGCAAAATTACCTAGATCTTTAAAAATTCTCAAACCTTGGTAAATATCCTTTTGTAATTGTGATATCATTTTGGGTCAATGTGCTTTGACCAGAGGTCAGTTGAAATGAATCATCTGAGGAACCTTTGTTTTCATATTTGTAATCTTTTTTTTTTGTGCATGCATGTTGTAACTGAAGAGCAGAAAACCTCATAAAATTTCTACATTAGGAAATTAAAGGGCTTTTCCATTTTTGTTCCCCCCCCCCTTTTTTTTTCCTCCCAAATAACCTCTCTTTTCAACATAGAAAGGTCTTCTTTATATGAGGAAATTTACCAGAGACTATAGCAGTATAATTATGCCTTGTGGATGCTTTTTAATCTTGCATGAATGCCTGTAGAATTCAAACGTCCACATGGGGAGTTATACCATCAGAACTATAGGGGTGTAATTATGCTGGTGAATTCTGTATGAAGACAAATGCTTTATGAAAGGGAATCTTCACATTTAATCTTTTTCATGTTCTGAACTAAAAGGAGTTGATCAAATCAATGAAAGTAATGAAAATTCAATGGTTATCAAGTATACTGTCAAGTGCTGGGGAAATCGGAAAGTGATAAATATATACGTTTCCTGATAACATTCATGTGCCTTTTTGTTCTTGTTCTCTTGCCAGTGTTTGAGTTTGTGAGGGGTTTAATGAAAGGTTAATAAACAAGGTATGTTCTTTGTTGAGCCTCATAAACTAACACACACAATAGCTAAGCACTAGTACAATATTGGAGATTCTTAGCTCTCAAAAAGCAGCTGGGGTTTCAGGCAAATATGACACTAGAGAATTACTTGAATATTTTTCAGTCCCTGTAGGACCTCTGCAGCTAGCACTGAACAGATCAGCCATTGAATTTCTATGTGTAAATTTTCCTATATCCCAGTTAAAATGTAATTCCTTATATCTGTGAGTCCTAGGACAGTAGTCAAAATGTTCTTTATAAAAGTAGCCAATTTACATGAAAATAACTTTCAATATGTCAGTAAGGGTGTAGTAATGCTTTAATAATTATTTACAAAATATGCTTAGAATGAATTACAAACACATCTCAATGTAATTGCTGCATAGACTTGAAGACAAGAAGAGCCCAATCATTTTGGTGATGTAATCCAGTCCAACATTAGCCTTGACCACAGAGCATCACTCTGTAAGTCTTGCTTGAAGACCATTATTTCAAGGTTAACTTCATTAGAAAGATGTCTTGTTCATATTTAAAGAGTTCAGAGAACAAAGAGTCCACCACATCTATACCAACGCTCGCTGTTCAGGTGAAGTGTTTTATTTGTGGTCTGAATTTAGCTTTGACTTAACTTGTTGAATCTTTGCTGGATTAAAAAAGCCTTTAGCACTGGACATTATTCAATGAAAATACTTAAAGGCTGGGATCAAGGCATCTCGGCCCTCTTTTGTTGTTAAGCAAATCTCATTGGGGAGCTTTAGTTTCTAACCGTAAGGCAAGATTTCTGTATCACCAGTTTTTCCTGTAGTTTCTTTCAAGTTTTCAAACATCCTTCTTAAGTAAGGACATCAGAGCTGTCAGCAATGGTATTACTAATGAGAGAATTACAGCATGAGCTGGACAAAGGCGTGCTCTCCCTGTTCTGTTTCTGAAGTGTGGAGAAAGACATAAGAGCGAATATATTGCTCCTACCAAAATTTTCATTATTCATATTTCTTGTCATAAGCCTTTTATCAGAGATCCTTTATATGAGCTTCCATTGGATATTGTGTTTATTAGGGGGATACATCAAGGTGGTGATAACCTTGCTGTGATAGCCAGAATATTTGGGTTTGCCCTGGGTAATGTTGCATACAATGGTAGTGCTTCTCTCCTGCTTCATATTCTTTTTACCTGATAAAATTTCTTTTGGAGTTGAAAATACTGTCTCCAATTTTGTAAATGTTTAATTTTCATTCCAACATATATAACCAGTTTTTTTTATCCTTAATAATGTATATGTTTTTCATGTGGACATGAATTAAAGTGAATTAAAGTGCAGTGGTTTACATGATAGAATGGCTGTGCCATTTTCTTTATTTCCTACTCTGTCAATTTTCCAGTTGTAAAATTCTCTGATACTGATCTTTTGTTTTCATCAGAGCATGGCCCTATGTGTTCACCCCATATATTCATCCAAGACAGTGGATAGAATTAGTCCAGAATTCTTCCCTATGAGCTCACTCTTGAAACATTCGAAATGGAAGATGAGTCTGGCTTTGGCTACCAGTAGGACTCTGTAGGTTATCTACTTTGTAATTAATGTAGAATACAGCGTAGCACTGACATGGTAATCACTGTCCTGCAATGGTTAGGTAAGTGTTTTACAGGCATGTGAGTATGTGGCATTGCAGTTGTATCCTGTCGCTCTGAAGCTGTTTCAGGCCTGCTGTGCAAGGAAACTGAAGCAAAATCCTTAAATTTCCTTTTACTTGGTGATAGTTCCCAGTCTTCAACTGTCCTCTCCAGAGCAGTCTGTCATGGTAAGGCCTTAGCTAGAGGATCTAAGGAATTTTTTTGACATCCTGAAAATAAGGGGATCAGTTTTATTGTGGTTGTGTGTATGTGTGCAAGGGGCAGGAGCTCTGTGGAAAGGCACAGGAAAGGGAGCAAGGAAGACCATCAACTTGAGGACCTCTTGCAACGTTACCCTGAGAAAGAGGTGCTTGAAATTGTGAGTAGAGAATCTGTCTCCTGCTGTTTGCTTCCTGAAAACAGCATATAGCATACATGGCTTGTAGGATTGCATTGAATAAGTGCCTATCTACAGTTCAAGACATAACATACAAGTCATCCAAAATCAGCTAATTGTTTCTATGTTTACTATCGAAGTTTATAGCAGTATCTTAGAAAGTCCTTGCTGAAGATGAATAGAAAATGCATCGATGAAACTGAACTGAAACTACATGACAAGTCTGCTTCTTGATCTGCAGTCCCAACTGAAAATTTATGTATTTCTAGTAGCCGTATTTGTGTTTGTTTTGTGTTTTCTCATGAGAACAAAACCTTGATAGTTATGAAACCATATGCAAAAGCTGAGATTGGAAGAAAGCTATGGAGATCATAATCAGGGGCCTGTCAAGCACAGTGATTTCCAGGGATTTTCCCCAGTTCTCTGGGCAATCTGTTCAAAGTTTGGTTGCTCTCATGGTGAATAATTTTTTCGTATACCTGGATGGGTTTCCCCTGAAGCAGCTTGTGCCTATTGCCTCTTGTCACCGAACATCTTTCTGAAGAGAATCTCCATCATCTCTATAACAACCATTTAAGTGTTGGAAGACAGTGTTCTACCCCTGCTGCCTCTTTGGCATGTTGAACAAGCCCAATTCTTTCAACCTTTCTTCATGTGTCAAGTTCTTCAGTCCTCTAATCATCTTGTTGGCCCTCTGCTAGATCCTTTCCCATTTTCAAATGTCTCCTTTGAGCTAGGAGGGCAAAGACAGGACAGAGTATTTCAAATGTGGCCTAATAAGTGCTGAGGAGAGTATAATTACCATGTCCTTTGGTTTGCTGGCTGCAGACTTACTGAGACAGCCCACAGCACCGTTTGCCTTTAGTGCTGCAAGGGCACCAGGCTGGCTTGTCTTCAGCTTGTGATCCACCAGCACTGCCGTCCCTTTTCACCCCCAGTAATACTATTTCATTTTTGACTACATACAATGAAAGCAAAGCACAGAAGTTCGCAAAGCCTCTGCAAGAAAAGGGAGGTGCTCTACTTATTTTACCCTAGAGCCCAATGACTTCAGCCTTCACCCACAGTACAGGAGACCTGGGTTCAGTTCTTGCCTTCTTTTGAAGAGTTGGACCTGTGTTGCTTACAACCCTGAGCTGTGCCCTGGGGAGGAGGCTGTAACAAGCCACAACATATTCTGGGATTCCTTCAAACTCCCATGTTGCCACAGTGGTATTTTTGTTTAATACACTTTTGATGTTTAATCTTAGACTAGGGACTGCAGGTGCCATACCTCCTTGGGGATTATTTGTCATTTGTGCACTCTCTTTTCTTCTCGCTTTGGGTCAGAAATGCAGAAGTAAAGAGAAATTCTTCAAAACTTTGGAGAAGAAACAGTGTTTGCCCAGCTCCAGTGTGATTCTTATGACATACTAGGTCTTTGTGTTTTCTTTCTTTCCTTTGATGTGAATGTGAATGAACTTGCCTGGAGTTAAGTGATGAGTCATGACTTGAATGGCTCCATCTTGGTAGTGCTGGTGAGTAAGTGGGGCTACCTGAGTTAATTTTTTAATTGCAATACTTTTTGCTTTGAGCATGGTAGCACTTGGGCCTTTTTTTCCTTTTTGTACCTCATATATCTATACAATATGGTAACTTGTGGTGGGGTAAGAAATCTGTTTGTTTTGATTTAGAGGAGCCAGAAAATATCTAAAAACATTTTGAAGTACTGCAGGTTTTTAACAACAGTGACTTGGGGGTTGTGTTTGATGTAATAAAAAGTTGATCAATATTCATTGCTACTCTGGTTTTACTTTGGAATCCAGTGGAGAATGAAAAAAACCCCCAACAAAACAAGTAAGAAAGCCACCACCATTAACACTGGCAGTTTACTTGCACAAGGAAATTGTTTCAGTTGACTTCTCCACATTATGTTGCACATGCAGATATCAAAGTATGAAAAATAGTTATAATTTTTATTTAATTAGTATTTTAGAGGGAAATAATATTTTTGTAGTACCTTTAAAAGATATATTTTTAAAAAATTAGCAATTTCAATATTTTAATGAGGATAATGAATTTGAAATTTTTAATGTAGCATGAAAATAGAACAAATTTCCATCCATTTTACTAACAGCAAAGCAGAATGTGTGATTGGAGGGCATTTGTTACAGGCATGCAGGGGACAAATTATGTCACAAAGGAGAACACCGCTTTCTAGGGCTTGTCCACAATGTGTGAGGAAAAACTGCATTGCCATCAGTCAATCCAGAATGAGGACTTCTTCTGAATGTCATTAGGAAAAAGAATACCTTAAATTTTATAAAGATCTAATCTCAGGGAAATCTCAAGGATATTTTAAGATGCAACTGTCTGCATCGAGCACTTTCTGACGCACCAAGCAGTGTCAGCCACTGATCACTAAACACTCATGGGTGCTACAGTACCTTCTGCTTCATGGAAACAAACTCTGGTGTCAGGCAGTATTATGTGAAACTTAAAATCGACTGGTTCATCAGAACAACTTGTTTCCCTAACTAAGTGCTAAAAGCGGAAGATTTAATGGAAAATGGGACTTCTCAAGGAAATCCTGCTGGATATTCTAAAGGCTACACTTTAATGAGCACACAAGTAAGTTACCTTTGAGAGGAAAGCTAGCCTAGAGAAGGCGGCACAAAGGTGATAATTAAACAAGAAATCAATGTTAAGTATGAAAAAGGGGGGCATAGCTAGGAATGAAAATTTAAACTACAAAATGTAAATGACTTTTAGAGAAGACAAAGGAAATAAGGAATTATTACTGGCCAGTAAGTTTAAGTCAATAAGAAGGCATTATGAATGTATTAGGAACAAAGGAACAACTAAATCAAGTGTAGATTTCAGTCTTGCAGAAAAAAACAGAACAGATCCAATTGCGGAAAATCAAAGCTTGAAAAATTCAATCACTATAAAGATGCACTGAGGGTGATTACACATAGGAATAATTTCCCAATGTAGGTAGGTGGTAAACTTGCCATTGCTAGGAATTTAATCCAATTGGATACACTTTAATCTGACTGGGAACAGGCTGGTGAGCATCTCTGTGGATGGCTGCGGAGGTCAGTTCTTCTGTGCAATCTGTACATCTGCGAATTCATATTTGTTCTTTGTCACTCTCTTCTTTTATAAACTCTTGGGGAAAACAGAGCTCTCATTGCCCTCAACATGTTCCACAAGCTCAGCTCTGGGTTAAGACAATGACTTAAAACTCGTCTCATGCTCCAAGGCTACAGCTGGCTGCTTGCAGGAGGCGAGAGGCTGATTCCCTAGGTTAATCCTGGACTTTTTAATTTCAGTTTTCTCTGAAGCCTCAGGGAGAGGCATGGCTGGTTATAAAACCTTGGACACATGGGACCAGTTCTCTGCAGAGGTTTCCTCGCTGTTAGATAGCTGATACCTTCCAGCTGGCTGGGGGATCAGACACTTTCCTCCCTAAAAATCAGGGTAGCAAGGACTTCGAGGTCTTTTCACTTTCCTCTCTATTATGACATCTAGGCATATCTGAGATTGTAATTATGATCATTTGGGCATATCTGGTATAATCAACTCATTATCATTACTGAGGCCTTGGGGCAGAGGCATCACAGTCTTTTGGCTTTCATATTAGCTTCATTTCTTCAAGATTGATTTTTTCTCTTTTTTTATTCTTTTGGGTTTTTTTTTTTTTTATTTTTTAAATGAAGCATTGTATCACAGACAGGACAGCAGTTTGCCTGTTCTGGTTTAAATGCTACTAATTTATAAAGTTCCTGCCAGCTTAATGTTGCTCCAGTAAGAGTTCTAGGTGACGAATACTGATTCTTTTTCCAAACAGGCTGATGCCGGTTGTGATGCTTGATGTAGTTGCAGAGCTGCCACGCAGGCAGCTCAAGTGCCGCTTTGCCGGCTGCATGCAGCAGTTAACAAAGGGTTTGTTGTGTTTGCAGAAACGTTGACTCCGAGTCCGTCTTTGCTCCTGCAGCTCTCCCTGCCTTTTGTTTAAAAACCCTGCCCCTCCAAAGCAAAAATGAAAACCTTGCTGAGACTGCAGTATTGGAGAGGGAGGATGCAATAGCTTTTCTTATTGCTTTGGGTCTGTTGCATCGCAAATGGCAATGAGCGGAAAGAGGGATGTCAGGAGTTACTGAAAGCCAGGCTATGTATTACCATTCCCTAAAGTGCAAATGGGTCTGCCAGGGTTCTGCCTGATGGCCATACGGGGTGGCTCAGATCCACTCTCTGTTAGTACTCTCTCTTACTACTCTGTTACACACGTGTGAAAGTGCTCACGTGCTTCATGGTGATCCTCCTTTCTGCAATAGGAAGCTGAGGCTGTCAACAGACACCTATTATCATCCCATGAAGTTGTGAGAAGAGACCTGCTTTTTCATCAGCATCAGTCTTTTCTTCTTAAGCATGTGAAGAAAAGGCAGCCTCCATCTTAAGTGAGCCCTTATGTACTCTTTTTGTGAGTGCAATGGAAAGCCATGCTTTTCAATTGCAACTTCTTGTGTGCAAGTGGAACTGGCACTTGCTTATGTAAATAAACATATTGGCTTGTTGCATAAGTCCCCTTACATATCATCTATCATATAGTTTATCATATGTCATTGGTTTGCATCATATATAACATTGGCTTATGATACAAATATATGTTTAATCATGGACTTATCCTGTACCCATCATTTAACAGGGGACTGAATACATCTCTGTAGGTCTTTGTGCTAGTACAGGGGTTTGTACACGGGTGCTGTAAGTAAAGGTAAGTCCAGCTGGAAAACTGGAGATGGATTGAGAGAGTTGAAGGGAAAAACCCAACAGATGCAGATCATTCCTTCTATGGCAGGACTAATAAGGACTGGTTTGCTCTGGCTTTGTATCTTTTGCAGTGTGATACAGTCATGTTCATCACACTGAAATGCCTTCTAACATAGAACCTTCCAATCCTTCTGTCTCCCTGTAGTCAGATGGCTCATTTCCACTTAGCTCCTCTTCCACTGTGTTGCACTTGTTTTTTTCCATGGCTTTTAGCAACCATTGCTGAGCCTAATGACTGGGAATGCCCCAGCAGATGCTGCTCTGGAGATGCACCCATGCAAGGTGGCCAACCTGTGTGTGCCCAGCATGGTCAGCCGCTGCTACCAGATGAAGCTAACTGACTGCTGCTCTCCTTTGCTAGCAACAGAATTAATGACTTTGGGAGCTGCCTTCCATGATGTGCTGAATGTTGTACAGGTCTGTGGTAAGATTTTACTATGTAAAAAATGATTACTCTGTCCGGTTTGCTTGAAGCTGAGCAGACCTGACAAACAGTGTGATGCACGCAAGCTTCATTTCCTCAGGAAACCAAGCTGAAAAAAAATAATCTGCCTAGGAAAATTTTCAGCCAACATTTGCAAAGCTTGCTGTTAATTATCAAAATGAAGGAGCAGAGTGTGCTAACACAGTGTTGATTCAAACCATCAGAATTGATTTCTCTATAACCAGACCTGCTGGAAAAAAAGATGCATAAAGCATATTAGACTTGTGTGCTACATGACACTCCTTTTTTAGCTTCTGCATCTGGCCTTGTCATAAATCACCCTCCTTTACCCAAATTCTGCAGGATACACAGAAAGAAGGGGCATTTTATTCCTAAAGTGTCAGAAAGCTTCTGTCTGTAAGGTTTTATTATTCAGAGCAAGTTAATTGAATTGGATCAGCCTGAATTAGGGTGACATTCTTTGGAGTGCCTACACTGCTGGTGGTCATGGGGCTCAGCATCTCTGGAGGACTGTTGCTGTGCAAGGTCTCCCGCCAACCCTTCCTTTTGCCCTTCGTTGCTCACAGAGCTTCTGCCCTGTGATAGATGCATCTACAAAGTCTTTGCAGAGCAGTTCTGTATTCAGTGATGCAAAAAGATAAAGAAGCAAATTATGCACTTCTTGTGACACTTATTTCTATTGCTGCAAAGTTGGTATTTTAAAGGCTCTAAAGTTTCTGGAAATGGATTTGTGATTTATTTGGAGAACCAGCCTTCTGGTGTTTATTCACTTGCCGTCTGCCTTCTGAAGGCCAATGGGGAACTACAGCTTTTAAAAATCATCCCTTGCATTATTGGTTAATCCAGACCTTCCTGCACTTTACTCAGTTGCTGTAAATGCAGTTTATAATTTATACAGAATATGGTTCATCTGCCCTGTGACTAGGAAACATTAAAAGAAAGCATTTAGTCATAGTTGATGCATCTGGTGACCATAGAATAATAAAACCACAGAATAGTTAGGGTTGGAAAGGGCCTTAAGATCATCTAGTTCCAACCCCCCTGCCATGGGCAGGGACACTTCCTACTAAACCATGCCAACCAAGGCTCTCTTCAACCCGGCCTTGAAGACCACCAGGGATGGAGCATTCACAACTGCCCTGGGCAACTCATTCCAGTGCCTCACCACCCTTACAGTAAAGAATTTCTTCCTCATATCCAATCTAAACTTCCCCTGTTTCAAGTTTTAACCCATTACCCCTTGTCCTATCACTACAGCCCCTAAGGAAGAGTCCCTCCCCAGCATCCCCATAGACTTTGCACAAGTCCAGGGAGATGACCCCTGTCCATCAGTTCCGTAGCCCCATCATAGAAGGCCACCAGATTGGTCAGGCAGGATTTCCCCTTAGTGAAGCCATGCTGGCTGTCACCAACCACCTTGTTGTTTTTCATGTGCCTCAGCATGCCTTCCAGGAGAATCCGCTCCAAGATTTTGCCAGGCACAGAGGTGAGGCTGACTGGTCTGTAGTTCCCCGGCTCATCCATTTTCCCCTTCTTGAACAAGGGGTTATATTTCCCTTTTTCCAGTTGTCGGGAACTTCACCTGACTGCCATGATGTTTCAAATATGATGGACAGTGTCTTAGCAACTTCATTTGCCAGCTCCTTCGGGACCTGCAGATTGAATTTATCAGGTCCCATGGATTTGTGCACATTCAGGTTCTTAAGATGGTCTCGAACCAGATCCTCTCCTACAATGGGCCCAAGGTCTTTATTCTCACAGTCTCTGCATCTGCCTTCCAAGACTTGGGTTTTGTGGTGTGATCATGCAGACTGGGGTTTTTAAAAGAACCCAGAAGAACTAGGCATTCAATTTTCATTAAAATCCTGTGGAAGTGAAGCATATAAATTCTGTTAAAAAGCTCTGCTATTATCTATCACACTTGTTTTTCTCCAGTTTAATTTGTGCATAAGCTTGCTTAGGGGAGGAAGTGGATGGGGCTGGTTTTGCACACCTTGCCTTCTCACTAGTGCTGAGGTGCAGCCCTGCCTTGGAGCTTGAGCTGTCTGCAGTTCTCTCACCTCTTCCATTTGTAGCTGCAGCTTCATATACCCACTTAAGTAATGATTTTATAATTCAAACCTTATTTTCATAACCATAGAAATGAATATATCTGGTCAATAAAAGTGTTGACAGAAATAGGTTGGTGAATATAATGTTGAAAATATATTATCTATATATATATATGACTTCCTAGAAATGATTTGTACCTTTTCATGCTCTGAAATTTTCTGGCAGACAAAGCTGAATAAAAGTCATTTGAGGGAATAAAATTGTACTACAGAATATAAAAGAATTGGATATATTACTTTTAAATACCATGCAATGTGACTAAAGGTTACATGTAGTATATGGTCAGAAGTCTTAGAATACAAATGCTTCCTCTATATGCAGGACTCAGTAAAGTACAATATGATGAATATAATGAAGAACAAGCTGAGAGATCAATTGGATACACAGTAAGATGAAGGAGAGGATATAAGGAGTGGAGTTTGTTCTGAAGTCAGAAGAGATTGCTGCAGCAGTACAGAGTATGCTTGCTGGAGGAAGGAGTTAATCATTGTGCCAGCAATGTTTGGTCCGTATTTATTGCAAGAGAGAATTGATGGCTTTCCTGCCTGGTGCTGAAAACAGAAGCCAAATTTAAGTTTCTTGAAGGCAGATATAATTAGATCATGAAACTTCTGGCTTTTGGGTCTAAGTAATAAGATAAGAGTGGCCACACTATATTAGAGCAGGGTACAGTTTCTCAACTGTCTTTTAAGGGTGAGAATAGGGCAAGGGCAGAGTGATACTTTCCCCAGCTGTGTGCAATGCACGTAATACTTAAACTGTAGATATAAGTGCGTTATATATTTATTAGCCCTTGCTGAATCCTTTCTCTATAGATTGTTCTGATTATTATTAAACCGAGGTATGTTTTGTTAGTCACAACATTCTTGCAGCAATAAACTATACAGTATAGCTATGAATTGTATGGAAAAAATATTTATGCTTGATTTAAACTGTGGTATTTGGTGCCTGCTAAGTCTTATGAGAAATAATGAACAGTTCTTCCTTACTTACTGTCTATGCTGTTCTCACTTTTTAATGCAGTTAGTTCCTCTTAGTCATCTCTTTTCCAAGTTAAAAAGTACTTTTATCCATGCTCATACACTTATGGGAGCATACTGCTGTTCGTCTATGTTGTCCAGCGTAAGTCATGCATACTGCTAATAAACCTTTGGATATTGATCAGTTATTTATATCTATATTATTTATATCAGTGTAATATTTTTCTTTTGACTTTTCATTCTTATATAATGATTTGTAACATTTAGTTTGCATTTTCTGTCTGCCAGCAGGCACTGAACAGATATTTTCAGAGAGGTCTGAACAAGGAGTCCAAGACTCTTCCTGAAGTGATCATAAATAATTTATGTATTGTTTATCACTGTGTATGTGCAGTTAGAGGGTTTTTTCCCTAATGTGTATTAGTTTTCATCTCTTGATATTAAATAACGTCTACATGTTTTGTTGCTGCATCACTCAGTGCTCAGTATAATGACACCTTTTGAAGTACTGACTTTTCTGAGTAATTTGAATCATCAGCAAACTTTTCCACCTCATTATTAATTCCCTTTTCTAGATCATTTATGAATACACTGAAGAGAACAAGTTCAAGAGCAGATGTGTGATCGCTTCTCTCCCATGGTGAAAACAATTTATTACTATGCTCCAACACATCATTAATCTGCTAAAGAATTGTCATCCTTCTGGTAACTTGGTTTCTTTAAGAGCCTTTAGAGAGAGATCTTGTCAAAACACTTTGACTTCTGGAATTCCAAGAACATTCCCAAGCCAGCTGACTTCCTTAAAGAGCTATTAATATCATCAACATGATTGAGCAACAGTAAATTGAACCCCCCAAATTTAGCCCAGTTCCTTCTTCTGCAAATATTACATTATATGTATACTAAGAATATCTACAAGAACTTTCATTATTAGCACCAAAGCTTCTAGCAGTTGGTGACAACTTCTGCAGAAAAGTTATTACTATACTGCCAGGAACCTCAGAGTGAGGTGCAGATTTCCACTGACCCTGAATGGAACATGGTTTCTTTGTGATAGAAGTCTTCTATTTATTTTCCGTAAATGACACATCCCTGAAGCAACAGAAAGGGAATGAAAGTTACATTTTATCACAGTAGCATTTGCAGAAAAGTGAACTGCTGAAGTCCCTATTCGTAATGAAACCTGGGCCAGAGAAGGGCTCCTAAAAAGCTTTCCTTCAGGTGCTTAATTTTTTTTTTTTACTTAAAAATTTATATCTGAGCTTTATGAACTTCTGATTAAACTTTTAAAATAAATTAAGGGTGAGAAGATTGGACGGGGAATTAGAAATGAACCGTGGTATCTTTTGCCTCTAGCTCAGCATTTTGAAGGCAACCCAAATGAGATGTGACAAAGTGCAGCGTGCTCTTTTCTTTTCGCTGACCTATGTGTAAGTAGAGTTTGGTCTCTGCCAAGTTCTTTGTCTGTGAATGGCCACCTCGCTATCCCTGCTACTGTAATTAGCACTAATTAGCCCTTTATTGGAATTTAAAATAAATAGGCCATGATTTAGATATCACAGAGACTAAATTATCTGCTTAGATGATCCACCTGAACTAGATGAACAGCCTGCTCCCCCCTGCCCTCCCCCTTTCCACCATTTGACAGAACTTTAGAAGGTGAGTTTAAGTGACTGATATCTCCAGCTCCCATGTTTCACCTGTTTGAAATTTAAACTATAAAATCCCATTCTTCAGTGTGAGCTAAATGAAACTGTTTCATTCTATTATGGGCCTTTGTTGCTCTTGGACGCTTCCTGCCCTCTTTGGAGATATAGAATCATAGAATAGTTAGGGTTGGAAAGGACCTTAAGATCATCTAGTTCCAACCCCCCTGCCAGGGGCAGGGACACCTCCCACTAAACGTGCCACCCAAGGCTATGTCCAATCCAGCCTTGAACACCGCCAGTGATGGAGCATTCACAACTTCCCTGGGCAACCCATTCCAGTGCCTCACCACCCTCACAGTAAAGAATTTCTTCCTCATATCCAATCTAAACTTCCCCTGTTTAAGTTTGAACCCGTTACCCCTTGCCCTCTCACTACAGTCCCTCATGAAGAGTCCCTCTCCAGCATCCTTACAGGCCCCCTTCAGATACTGGAAGAACTTCAGAAGAATTCCCTACCAATAGATGCTCAGAGATGCTCCTATTTCTTCAACCCTAAATCTAAACTTCACACTGCTCCTTATCAAGAAAATATAGTTAATCTAAGTTGGCCTTTGCTTATGATGACTCTAATGCTGTTTCTGCTGCCTGTTGCATGGTCTTGCTGCCAGAATATCTTCAGACCTGTGGGTACTACTGAGTCTTTTCTCCTCATCTTCCCTCACTTATATAATACACTAATAGATATCCTGGAAGGGGAAAGAAAAGTGCACTATTTTTCGAGAAACACTGGATGCAGCTTAGTGTCGGCACATGTACAGTCTATGGGAGGTGGTGATCACCTCACCCCTTTCTCTTTGCTTGACTC
This sequence comes from Ara ararauna, assembly GCA_028858755.1. Classification (NCBI taxonomy): domain Eukaryota; kingdom Metazoa; phylum Chordata; class Aves; order Psittaciformes; family Psittacidae; genus Ara; species Ara ararauna. The sequence goes on along the minus strand of CM054376.1, from coordinate 17,155,882 downwards.
TGAAACCTCAGCTCGTTCTTCTCTTTTCCCCAAAGCACCTGATTTTTTGTCCTTGCCTCTGTTTGAACTTCTCTGCTCCTTGTGAAGAAAGAGGCTTAGCAGCTGGAAAAGCGCCAGTCCTTCAGCCACACTACTTGCAGTGTTTGTCAGGTCAACAGAGACTGCAGCGGGCAGGTAGGCCTGATCCTGCTGCAATTCAGAGAACAAAATGATGTACACTGCACATGATCTTCTGGTCAAGGTGTGATGGCACAGAAATCTGTTGGTGCTCTTCTGGGATGAGTGTCATTATCCAAATGACCTGTACATTGTGGTAATGGGAAAAATACTGAAGGCCTCGATGTCTGTTGCATTGGATCATTTATAAAATGATTAGCATTGGCACTAGATCCACTGACTTCTGCACCGCTTTGGAAATCCTACATGTTATGCCAGGAGCAAGCAGGTCTTCAGTCTTCAAATGCAGGTGCATGCCTTCAAACAACACAAACACTAGATATTATTCTGGAAGTAAAGAGAAGCAGTGTGAATCTGCTTTTTCCATATTTTCAACAAATTTCTGACTATTTTAGGTCTTTAATCAAAATAACTATTTGGACTCAGTTTTAGAACAGCAAAAACATGCTGACTGTTTCAATGCAGGCAAAAACTTACACTGCCAATGTGCAATTCATGAAACAACTACAATTTCAGCAATCAAGTACAAGACACTTCGTGCTTCCCACGCTGGGTCAGCACTTTCTTATAGAGATAGTTCATATCATTGTGATTCACGCCTTAGAGGTGACTCATTTGTGTGCTTTGGAGTTCAGACAAAGTCTGTTTGTTAGCTGTCTTTGTTACCTTCCACATGTTTTTTCTGCATTCATAACAGCATGATTCTGCCTGCTGTCTGCAAACACCTCATCTACACCTGCCTTACACATAAAAAGGCTTAAAAGTGTACCCGGCTATGACTGAGAAAGCTAGATTACATGCCAGCTGAAAACTCACCAACTCATCCAAACTGACCTTGCTTAATTAACAAAGAGGGATGGATTTTTTTGTGCTGGTCCAAATACTTGACAACTGCTACAGCTTGTAAACATGGATATAATTGCACAGGGCTAAAGATCCCTATTAATGAAGAAGTAGTCCTTCTGTATAGCAGTAACTGTGCAGTAGGACTATGCTAATATCACACACTGCACACAACCATATGTACCATTTAACTGTCTCAGTATTGTTAAAATGGGCGCTGTAATATTTATGGGTATATGAAGCCTTAGACCAGAGAAATGCTCAACACATTCTCCCTTTTGGAAAATTATCTATTACTTCAGGAAGACCGAGGCAGCCTTGACGATGTGAAACTTTGCTCAAACTCTGTCGGTTCAATTTTGTCTATGTAGTCAGACATGAAATTGAGTTACAGTGGCTTAATGGGTTACCGCATGTCAGTGGAGACGAATCATGCAATCCAGTAGCCCATCACCAACACAAAGCAGAAATCATTACATCAAGCAACTCCATTTCGTATAGTTTTAAAAGATTATATTTTCCCCTCATGCTTTCTTGTAGTCTAAGGATGCACACAGTGTTACTGTACTCAGCTGAAGACCAAGAACTTATTAAGTAGTAGCACTACTGCTACTGTGGCTGATCTCCAAATTGAAATTTTGAAAAGTTTTAACTAGATCAGTTTTATATAGGGGATTAGGGACTGAAAACGTAAGAAATGAGTATGTCCTATATGTCAATAAAACAAGACTGCATTTGGCTTGCTTGTATATTGATAGCTGGATATTTTCAGAGGTAGCTTAGAATCAACAATTTCCATTTGAAATCTTTTCAGGTGTGCTTAGGCAGCTTTTCCCCCTATATCCCTTGAATTTCATGTGTGTGCTTAGGCAGCTTTTCCCCCTATATCCCTTGAATTTCGTGTGTGTGCTTGTTTCAAGAAAATTACATGATTTTTTGGACTTCAGACAATTTTACCTTCATAATGAATCTTCTTTTGTATTTTTCTCAGACAGATTTACTAACATGTAAAGAAGCCCCTTTGGAGAGCCAAACCACAACACTATGGAACAGACAGCTATGTTTGGGTTTGATTCTGAACAAAACTTTGCTCTTGGTTTCATAAGTTTTATTAAAAGAGATAAAAGAATTACTACACAAACATTAAATGGATATCTCATCTCTTGATGGCAATTATGCTTGTGGCATGATCATAACCATCAATCCTAATGCCTGAAAATGTTGTGGGAACTTCAAGAAACTGAGATCTGACCACGCGTTGTCAGGTAATGCCTCTGGGATAATGTGGAAGAAAAAGAGTGTTCTGCTCTTCCAGAATGAAGAAAGATTGTGGTAATGTTAAAGTTTATGTTAGCTTCATCTTAGCTGATACTGAAGACAGGTATAATTTACAAGAGAAATTTCTATGTAAATATTATCATTGTGAAATAGAAACCATTGAATATAATGAGAAGTAAGTTAAGAAACTTCTCGGGATACTGTGAGTTTCTTACATATTGCCACACCCTGTCAGAAATAAACAGATCTCTTAATTGCAGCTAATCTGGATTTCTTGAAATATTGTACTGCAAGCATGTGGCCAGATTCTGTTTTGCAGCAATGTTGAATCCTGAGGTCAGAATTCTATCATTTCTTCAGCTTACTAGCAGATTCTCCCTCAGTTCTGAGGGCTATTGGTTTTTATTCTTGCTGTAAGAAAGAGAAGAGAGAAATAAATAACAACTTTAGATGTTGAGGTAGTAGCTATAAAGCCGATTTATGCTGGCAGTGGAAATTTCCCTATGCTTCATTCCTTGTGGGGAGCAGCATTTAGTGGGAAAGAATACTTCCATAATTATGCTCATTGCTGTTTGGTCTCTTCTTTGAGCCATGAGCAAAAGCACCAATACTCTTTTCAAACAAGATGGACCTTGAGACTAATTTCTCACTGACCTCTAAATAACTTGTCAGTAGTAACTTACTTCTGGTTTAACTGAGTTGGATTAGGACTGACAAAGTGGAGGTAGGACGCTTTGCTGGAAATCTGGCTGCCATGAAGTCAGTTTGCCAGTGCACTGTTGAAAAGTTTTACTGAGTTGTTTTTGATCTTAATCTTTAGGTGGTGTGTATTTGCATAATTCATTCCTTACTGTAAATTCTATTCCATAGCAACTGCACTGCTTTTCGTGTCCGGGTTGTGAATGAAGCAAGCCTAATTATTCTTTCCTATTTTGCTTTTCTTCTGTGCATATTCCTATTTATAGACAGGGATGGGCCCAACTGCCCACCTTTTGATAAGTAAAGGATAAAATAGTTAAATTCTATCAGACCTGCCAGAGTCAATCTAAGAGAACACGTTATTTTTAGTTCTACTTACTTTTTGGATAAGAGCTTCTTCAAGGGAAAAAGATCAACATATAACTGAAATTAAGCCCTTCACTATCCCCACTCTGCCATGTAATTCATAAATTAATGGATCATGAAAAGACCTTAGAAGAGTGTTATCCATCAGAAATAATACCTTTGTATGTGCAGTGCCTATGTCCCAGAAAACCTGGTGTTGAATTTGCCTATGTAAGAGCCTGGAATCCTTTTGAGAAAGGATGAAAGAACCATAAAATAAGTTTATGTTGCTCAATGCCCAAATGTTATAAATGAATAACACAATATGAGCAAAACAGTAATCTTCGCAACATGTATATTTAACAGTCATAAAATCTACTTCTGAGTGTGTTGATATTAGACTTTTGTTTTAGATGCTGCATGGCGTATTTTTGAATTACTTACACCTCTGGGTAAAGCTGTTTTTTCTTTCTGGAACCAAGTATATAATTTCCAAGGTGACAAGAATCTCCCACAGAAATTATAGAATAATAGAATCAAGTAAGTGCTTGCTATTCAAAGTGGGTTTACTATCGCAGTATCTGAAAAACTTATCATGAGGGTAATAAGCAAGCATGACTACTCATCTGTCTTTTTTTTATCCACACTACAGAGACAGAAATGTGCATATTAGAGTAACATGGGTTTGTTTTGATGATTTTTTTCCAATATTCCATATTTTGTGATACGCAAATAGATATGTAAATTAAGAAGTATTCTTCGTATTTGGGTTAAAAGGACTTTTCTAATATTTATTAGACCTTTAGAACTGGTCTTCAGGAAAGTCCTAAAACTCTTCTTCCCACAGTGGGTTTTAGTTTTACTGTATAGACTTCCTTGTGTGACTGTTGACCATGGTCCTTTCTCTGTCTTGATCCCAAGCCATATAATACCTTATAGAGTGAGACTTGGTGTATTCATCATTTTGTAGAGAGCTGTGGTAGACATCCCAAAACCAGTGTATTGTGCTTGTGATAGCGTTCCTTGCAGCGGAAGCAACCTGCTGTGCCCTGGCTTCATGGAGGGGCTGCAAGGTCTCATGCCCAGGGTTTGTCCTGTAGCTGGGGTCAAGGAGAACACTGACACGAATAACTGTGACCTGTTGGCCTGGCAGGAAGTCTCAGGCACTGCTGGAGTCAGGAGAGAGCTTTGCCCACAGATGTTGCTGTGTGAGAGCTTCCTAGTTCTGAGGAATGCAGGACTGCTGCTGGAGCATGGGCTGAGCTGGCGAATCCCTCCACCATAGACTGTTTGCTTATGAATAATAGAAAGCAAACTGTTATGAATAATAGAAAAAAGTACTGTACTGTTCTGCCTGTTCTATATAGTGTCATGCAGAACATGAGACACACTCACAAATCTGGAATACCAGTCAAGATACTTTACAAGTTGTTTCCTATCTTGCATAGAACTTTCCACAGCCACTCAAGGAACTCACTCATGAAAAATTCCAACAGTTGTATGGCAAATCACTCCAAGTTAACAAGTGACTCAATAAGCTTCTCCCTTAAACTTCATAGCAACATGAAGTTTACCTCCACAAGTAAGGTCAGTGCCTTCTGAAGGAAGGTAAGAGTGTTCTAGCTTGCTTTTTGAACATAGTAGTGCAGGTATCACTTAGGCCCTGGAACTATGTGGCTCTATGAAGACTGTCTAAAATCTGAAGATGAGCATACTTTTATTTTGTAGGAGCTGGTTATTCACTTTCAGCAGATCCTTTTCTTTCTGCCTCTTGGTGTGTGCCACTCTGACAGTACGTAGGAGTCTAGAAATCAAATGAATAGGTAATGGTAGTATCATTATGACCCTTCCCACCCATCTTGCCATGTAGCATTGCTTTCATATTTACTGCCACTTACTGATGATGTTACAGCCAGAATTGTTTTTACATCTACAGAACTTTAGGATTGTTATCCTACAGCTGAGACATTATCACCCCAGCTTTCTTGCTAGTGATGCTTTTGCACCTCCAGTATAAGACTGGTGCTTACAAATAAAGCTAGGGCTTTATTTTACCTGCTGTCTGTCTGTCTGTAATGTATACACACTGAAGTGATTCATGCACAATACAGAATGACTGATGCTTCTGTCATAATCTGAAGTGGAAATGAATATTCGAGGTTTGACATATCTAAGCTTCCCCAGTTTCTTAGGTTTTAGTACTACGTGTACTTGGCAGCTTTTGGAAAGGTCAAAAAGTGCAAAAACTAAAATCTATGACACCATTTCGGTTTCAATAATCATCTGCCCAAAGCTGGAAATCTCAAAACAACCTCAATTGATCTCAAAACATCCTCTCAACCTGAGAGAAAATGGCTGAAGACTTTGTATGAGTTTATATATTCTCTAGTGATGGTATTGTAATTTGGAGAATGGCCAGAGTGATACAGGAGAACAGGAGGCACCAACTGATCAGAGAGAGCTGTATAAATAATACATGTTATGTGTGCCTGGGTGGTAATAGTGCTTTGATAGTGAGCCCACCACTGGAGCAGTGGTTAGCTGGGTGGACCAGGAGCCACCTAAGAACAGATAAGGTAGGTGTGGCAAATCGAAGTCAAGAAGTTTCTCACATTTACCCACTAAACCAATCTAAATAAATTCCCAGCAACAAAGCAGTTAATGAAAATACTACGGCAGCAAGTTTCATGTTGACTTGCTAAAGACATTTGCAGCAAACAAGGCAGTTGCAGAGATCATTTAATGTATCTCCTCCATTGAACAGAAGAGAACAGGACTCTTGGGGTGGGGCAGTCATAGATTGTTGCCCTGGAAAGCATCTCACCAAAATAAGGTTTTAGCCTGACAATGTGGACCGGAGTGTTGTCCTTATCCTTACCCAGTGCAGCAAGCCATGTGTCTTCACCTTCAGGTGACAGACAGGTGTCTATCAGGCAGATCTCACTGTGTGAAAAAGATGGGAGGTGTTTGCCTTCATTAATTTGTCTGGTTATGAAGCTCGATTATGACCTGGGTCCCAGAGCAAGGAGCGAATGCTTTGCCAAGGTTCACTGGTCTTTGTGCCAACCTCTCTCCAGTGATGCACTATTAAAAGTGCAAATCATAGAGCTATCGGAGCAGAGACTATAAAATGCACTAGAAATGTGACAATTCACATTCATAATTACACTGACAGAGAGATTAAAGAAGGGTTGCTTTTATAAAATGAAAATGAGGAGTATGGCATGGTAAGAGTTGATCTGCCTTTTTACTAGAAATAAAAGACCTGAAACATGAATTCCTGTGTTTGTACTGGATAAGAGCCTATCCAATCCTTATGACATAATATGTGAATGTTAGATATTATTTACATTTATTGTATGGTGTGTAATGTAATGATCACCTAAAAAAACTTTCCTTTGTCATGATTTAAAAGTAGATCATATGATGCCAGGCAAAATATGGAAATTTCATAGATTTTGTGAACACTGGGTGTGTGCATATATATTACATTATAATGCTTACCACTTAGGAGGATGTAGAAGAGCTACTTATTTTCAAGATGACTTTAAAGTATTATTTTTTTTTTAATGCACTTTAATATAATTGGTACTTCCAAAGAATTGAACTTAGAAAATTAAGAGTTTTCTAAAACAACCACTAATTCTTTTGGGGCTTCTTTTTTAGCTAGTTATGTGTACTTAGATGAGAGTAGAGCTTGCCCTCAAAACTTTTAAAACTATGCATGTTTTGGATGGTAAATAATTTCTAACAGCATCTATAAACCATAGTATTTACATTCCCAATCTGTATACATTTGCTAACACGTCTGACTATATTAAAAACAAAAACCACAAAAGAAAACAGAGGAGTCACAGAGGCAAAGTATTATCCATATCTATAGGTATATCCCATAAGCTTTTTATATAAAATGAGGGTTTTTTTTCCCCTAATGCTTGTATTTTTCATGCTTTGTTTTTCTAACTTGGTATGCTTCAGATCCGGGTATCAGTATCTGATGAAGAAACAGCTCCATGAAGAGAGATTGTAAGCCATGCTTCTTAGGCTTGTCAAGAGAGTGTGGGGCAGAACACTCATTTGGGTAATGAGATAAGATCACCATCCGGTCTTAAATAGGAGTCTCCAACATCAGAATCTTCACTACCACAGTACTTGTTATTAAGTCTTTGTGGTCTGTGTGGTATTTTCCTGAACATATTAACTCTTTGCTCACCAAGATGTTCTCAAGAATTAGTAAGGTCTTGATGACATGAATCATTTGACAGCATTTCCAGATTCCTTAAAATAAAAAGTAAAAACTAAAAGAGAAACTCAATTGACTCTAGGCTATTTCAGTAATATATCACACGCTGCCTTTCTAAATAAATCTGATAGACTGTAAGTATATATGTGTCCCATGTTTGCTATCGTAATTCTGCTATCCAGTTAAAAAATATGCTTCAAAAGCATGAAATAGGCTTAAAATGGATGTAAAAATGAAGAAATGTTAAGTCTTTTTAATCTGTTTACTGTTCTTGACCATGCAATTGTGTCACATTTTTAAGCTTTTTACTGCCATGGTAGCTTGAAAAGTACTTGAAATTTTGTTAATGAAAGGTGAGATTTTCTTCTGTTCCATTGTCTCTAGGACTTGTGGCTCTAAGATAACATAATGAGTCATTAAAATAGTAAGAGAGAGTGACATTGCTCAAAAGAAAGTGGTACCAAATGATGGTCTCTTGATGCTACACTATCATGGTGTCATTGATGGGAGATTCTTCGCTGAAATTGAGTCAAGTGAGTATCTCTTAATAAAACACAATTTAGATTTTTTTTTTTTAACGTATTCATTTGATTGCAGAACTTGAAGGTTTAACGTGTTGCTAATTTGGGTAGCATCAGTTCAATGTAGATAAATCTGAGTGGTACCCTGGAAAAAAGCAATCTTAACTCCCCATATTGAGTGATGGGATCTGAATCGAAAGTTACCACTTAGGAATGAGGTCTTAGAATTATAATAAATAATTCTTATGAAAGCATCAGTTTAATGCTAAGTGGCAATAAAAATGTAAATTGAATGTTAGGAATTATTAGAAAAGAAATAGAGAACAAAAGAGACTGCAGAAATCCCCACAGCGTTTGTGTCCCCTTTTCTTAAAAAGGGTAGTGGAGAACTGGAGAAATTTCAGAGAAAGGAAATAAGAAAAGTATGGAAATGGTTTCACATAGAGTGATTTGTGAGACTCTTCTGTTTTGAGGAAGAAGAATAGAGAGGCTGATTGTTCCTTACTTCTTTCCAACAAGATCAGGTATCTATGATCCCAGCACATAAGCAGTTCAAATATATCTTATGTTTTTCTTTATGCAGTGTATTTAGGTGTGGTACTTGCTGGTGTGTATTATGAATGCTGAGAGTTAGCACAGGTGAAAAACAACACTAAAAATCTGTGGAAGAAGCTCTCACTCTGAAACAAAATGCAAAGATACTGCTGCTTCCACAGAAGATCCCAAACACATTTTCTGGGAAAACCATCACTGTGTGCTTTCAGACTCTTCCCTAGGCATCTGCTGTTTATTACTGTTGGAGACAGGCTGCTGGGCCAGGTAGACCTTTGTTCTGTATATGACCATTCCTACAATACATAGCAGCACTGAAAGAATTTGTCATTGGAGGAGCTAGGCTGTTTTACTGAGTTTTACTAAGAGCAGATTGATGCTTCTTGAGTTTGAAGAGTTTGTGACTGTCAGATATTCTTATCCATTAAGATGTTGATACTTGATAAGAACTGTATGTAAAGAACTAAGGATGAACAAAGGATGAAAGGAAGAATCTGTGCTTCTCAGGGCTGTTGCTGAAGGCTGGCAGAACAGAAAACAAACTGGGGGCATGGGCAAGAAAGTTATGTGAGTAAACCTCTCTGAGATAGATAACTGCTGGCTTCAAAGTCTTTTGTAGCCTGTGGTGAATGGACATGATTTTAACCCCATGCTCTTAACTTAATAATCATGGGCTTTGAAAATGTATGTAAAGGGTAATGTCTAAACCACTGTGGTTTGATATTAAATGCAAACAAATGATGTATTTTACTTGCCATCTGATAAAGCTGAAATAGATAAATGCATGTTTCTCACACCGTTCTCTTTTGGTGGATGAGAAAAGCCAAGAGCATGGACATAGCCATACTCCAGAGCCTCAAGGCCAGTGGATGTGCCAAAGCCTACTATTTGTCAGTGTAGGTGCAAACAGAGTGTCTTTTTAGGGTGTTTTTAGCTCCTTTAACCCAATGGGGAAAAGTGTAAATGTAGACTCAGCTATCTAGCAGAAAAACAATAACCGTATTCTGGATTGTATTAGAGCAGCTTGAAAAGCTTCTGGTGTCCTGCCCTGGCAGTCTTTTAGACTACATGTCCAAACTTATAGCACATATGTCCAAACGTATATCACATGTAAATACACAAGCAGTTCTTCACTTGAAGTAAACCCCTGGGCTGCTGGACACAATTAGATCAGCATTTGCCAAAGTTCGATATTCATGGTCCTTAAGAAATGCCAATGCTTAATTTTTGCTTTTTCTCAAATTTAAACAAACCGCTTGAATTTCAAAATTTCCTGAGAAATTACATTTGGGAATCGCTTTGCTTGGAAGTCATCAAAAGAACTGATAGCAAAGACTTCATTGAAATCAGACCAGATTGTATTGTCTTCATTATTTTGATTTTCAAGTAATAACACATCTGAAACACTAAATTTCATAGATTATAGCAATTGAAGTGATAAAGTCCAAATTTTATTTATTTAACCTCTGAGAAGTAACCCCAAATAATTTTCTTTAAATTTTTTGTTAAACTCAATGCATTTCTACAGATCGTTGAGTCAGCACTTGCTAATGAAAAGCAGTCCTTCTGGAACTGCTTCAAACAGTCCTTGCAGGATATAAGACATTTAAAATTCCAGCATGTGGATAAAAGCCCTCCACCTAAAAAAACAGCCTTTTACTCTAAAAAGCAATATTACTCAAACTAAACAAATGTTTATGTTTTGTGTCTGCATGTCACACATGAGTGCCTGTGAATATAGTCTAACACATTTGACAGTTCTGCTGGTCTGACTTAGTACTTAATTCTGGGTTTTTTTATCCCCCAATTTTTTTGCGCAATATCTGCTTTCATCTTTACTTATGAATACTGACTATAATCTGTGTTATATTCCATCCCATACAGCAATGCTCATAGGAGCATTTTGAAGTTAAAGTAATTTTCCTGCATTGATCTTATACTCTGCTGTATTATAATAGCTCTTTCATCTTTGTTTTTAAATGCTGTTTTGAAAACCACAGATACTCAGACTTCATACCTTGCTCGCAAAAGGAACAAAGGCTGAATGCTGTTTAGCTCGAAGTGTCAATCAGGACATAACAAGTTAAATAGCAGCCAACACATTGGCAGATGAGTAACACTGAGTGGTTACTAAGCAGTGCCGAGTGCTGTTTGTCCTAGTCTACCTCAGCAGCTTAATGTGTTTACTTATTCATCTGCATCTGTTAGGGTGTAGCCAATGTCAGTAAAGGGTAATTTTCCCAGTTGAGACAAGGTTTTGGGGCTCATTTTACAAACCCATCCAGACCTGGAGGATATTATTGTGATTAAACTAATTGATTTCAATAGGTGCTAATCATGCAGGCTCTGGCAATGCACAGTGATGGAAAACTTCATTGTGCCATGTCCTTTAGACCACAAAGCTTATGGCACTTCACCCAGATTCTCATACCAAGATGAGATTTTTCCCATCCCAAGTACTAATTTGGATGTGTATTTGGCTTTTCTATAGCTGTACCCCACCCTGAGCAGATTCGCTTTATCAGCCTCAATTTCCTACTAAGAAATAGCCTGTGGATAAGTCAGGTTAGCACTGTAAGGAGACATTGCTATTTAACGCCTATTACAGGATCTGATTAAGCAAATGGAAATGACCTGACAAGTTACCCCACATGCTTGCTGAAATGGTTAGGTCAGTGACAGCATTTGCTGTGCCCTAACTGGTCAGGCTGGCTGTGGGGATGGCAGCTTGCAGTTTCATGGCTGGGCTTTTATTGAGGTCTGTTTAAACTCAGGGAGACTCACTCTTCCCCTCTTCGTGCCAGCAGCAAGGAGTGGGTAGGCAAGGAATGTGAAGCACGGCACTATTGTGGGACTGGTAAGGAACCAGGCATCACAGCAGCCTGGAAAGGAAGGGGAGTGGGGTAGGACAGAAACGGAGCCTGCTCCTCCATGCAGCAGCCTGTCCCACTTTTTCGTCCTCTAGTTTTGAAAGACACCATTAGCATCCCTCATCCTGTAGTTTTGTTGCCTCTGCAAGACACTGTGAGCATCCCCAGGGCCATTTCACAAGCTTTTTTCCCTTCCCCTCTTCCGTGCAAACAGCACACCAGCAGCTTGTCAGCCTGGGTCCTGTGTTTTTTATGTTGAATATAACTTTTAAATAAGTGACTTAGACTGAGTTGTGGATTGCTCCTGGGTGTGTGTGAGGGAAGAGGTCCCCCCAAAATGCTTTATCTTGAGAAAATGCTCAAGAGCATGGTGTAGCATTGCTGCTCCCTCTCATTTGGAAATGCCTTTATTTCACCACAGCTTGCATTTCAGTCTGTGCTGGCAGATGAGGGATGCAGTAAGCCTGATTAAATTTCCATGATTTATATATCTGCAGCACATTGAGTCCATAATTAAGACAATGGGGTACAGAGGCCCTGACTGTGATGTACAGAGACCTTCACATGTCAGACAAGAGAGTTGTGTGAGAGAATACAAGTTAAAACTGAGACAGTATTTATCAGCTTGTTGGGTGGTAGCCTCTGTATATTAGTATCTTATTACATCTTTTTGTAGCCACATTGGATGAGGAGAGGATTAAGGCCGGCTCTCCAGTAACTTAGATTTGATTACTCTACTGAATTACAGATCGTTGTTAAACAAGAGTCTGGTGGGAGAAGCATGATTAAGATATAGCTGCCTGTGATGGAGGCTGGTGTTGGGAGTCTGGAGAAAGAGAATGGGGCCATCGTGAGACCTGCTGGCACCTCCATGGAAAACTGGAGGAGGAATCAGGAAGATCTGAATGACCCAGTTTGGGAGAGGAAGAAGAAAATGACCAGACCAGGTAAGTGAGGGCAAGAATGCAAGTTGAACAACAGAGTTAATTGTGTTGGACGCAGCTGACAGATCAGAGAGGACAGGAAAAAAGCAATACTCAGTTTTGGCTGAACACAGTTCTGGTGTCAGTAATTTGAAAGCGATGAGAACAGGAAGATAATCTTTTCCATGTAACAGATGTGTACCAGGCTGAAAGTCACGTATATAAATATCTGTTAGGTGGATTGGTACCCAACATACACCATGAACACATTCTATAACTTTGGGATAAGCCAGAGAAACAATTCAGGAATATACAAATTAGATGCCTATAACAGAACAATGTGAAATCAAGTTTACGAAGTAGCCATACACTGTCTGACAGCAACTGAAGCCATCAAAGCAGCATTAAGTGAGTCAGTCCTGGTCCCACAGTAACAGACATCTTCATTTCCACCCTGCTTTCAGAGGGTGGCCGTGGCTTTCACACCAGAAATCCCTTAAATCCCGGTCTCTCTTAGCAGCCTTAACAGAGAGACTGATGTGTGATCTTATCCTCATCTGAGAGTGAGACCCACACTAATTGTAAATGAATGTGGAAAACAGAGATATAAAAATAAAGTTCAAATAAATTTGAGATTAATTCCTCTCTTTAGCAGTTGAGGGAGAGCTCAGAAAGACCTGACAGAAGTCTGCTGGGAGGACTTCCTCTGAGTTTTAGGAGGGAGCAAATCTGCAAAGCAATGGTGAGCTGTTGTGCAGGGCAAGCACAGTATAGCATTTTCCCCACTATTTTGTGAACCAGGGTATAAACAGGCAGGCAGTTTGGCCATGATGGACCCCACGGCTGGAGCAGAGCCATGAGCATGGCTGCTTTGTCACCTTTTGGGGATGAGTAGTCCAGTGGGGTTTATGTGCTGGGCAGCTTCTGCTGGGTGCAGGAAAGGTGCATCCCTCCCCTGTGGCTAGGCTCATGGTACCACTGTGCTATGCAGCCCTAAAGGTCAGATGGACAGACTTGGCGCAGTGTGTGTGACAGCCACCCTTGGTGCCAACAGGTCCACAGGGGGAAATGGACATCATGCATGGCATGGGCCCCACAATGCCTCCCGCAACAGGAATGCTTTTCATGCTGATACTGAATAACCCCATCTCAGATGTCCCCAGTGCATCTGCAGTGACAGCACAGTCCTAGATTAGTACAATTGATTTGGGTGGTGTTGTCCTGGGGTGTTTGTTCCCATGCCCCAGGCAGGCAGGTAGCAGGAGCTGGGAATACCACCACTGGTGGTATCCTGTCCTCCTAGCCCCACTCCACCACGGCTGGAGGAGGACTGAGCATGGTTTTTAGGGTGCTGAGAGGCCAAGTGTCTTGAGTAGGGCCTCAGGAGGCACCACTGGAAGCCAGGCAGCAATGCGAGGGATGAAAGGGCAGCAGGGGCTACACCTCTGCTGGTGCACAGGGCTGTGCTCTCCCTGTGTTACTGGGGGCAATGCCCCTGGCAGGGAGCTCATGGCCATTTTCCCCTCCTGTTGAGTAAGAGCGATGCTTTCTGTCCCCACCGCACTGATGCGAGCTGCGCGGCTGCCCTTCCCTGCAGCACTGCGTTCCCCATTCATTACCATCTACTTACCTCCACACCTGTTTGATATTACATATTCAGTTTGGAAATACTGCCCTTTTTGTCCCCTTTTACACCATCTGCTGACACAACCCTGTGTGTGTGTGTCTGGGTGAGATCCAGCTGGCACACACAGGAGGTGAGCACATTCACATCTCCCAAAACTGCTGATTCAGGGAGGGGAGGGGAGGGGATGGGGGACAAACACACTCAAAACACCCGCACCCCGATAGCGCTGCAGCTGAGCAGCTCGCATTGCCCTGGGTGCTAGTGCCAGGCGTTATCAACGCACAGCCATGCTGTCACCCCGCCTGCCCTCCCCGTGCCCCGACGTGCCTGTTGTAACGGGGGAACAATGGCAGAGGCAGAGTGCCCGGCACAAAGACAACAGCTGCACTCCCGGGTCAGGCTTTGCAGCCTCCCTGCACAATGGCCATGTGTAACCCCATCCCACTGCCCGCCTCGGGATAATTTATTTATAGATGCAATATCGCTCACGCTGCCCTATTTAAGAATGTCTTGTCATAAATGCATGGAAATTGAAATGATTCTTTGCCTTTTTTTCCCCCAAAAAAAGATTAAGTTATCTGCTCTGGACAGATAAATAGCATTGTTTCGGAACGGGAAGAGAGAGAAAAGCCATTGGAATATGTGTCATAAAAGATGAGAAGTTGATTCATTGTGATGTTGCATTTGTGGTTTTTTTTCAATTAAATATATTTCATTATTAGTGTCTTTGTAATAATGTTAAATGTTAATAAATTAAACAAAATAATGTCTAAAAATAGGACAGAAATATTGAAGTAAAGGAAAAAAGCCCTTCTAGGCAGTGACTGCCAGCCTTTCCTCTGTGAGAGGTGTCTGGTCCCCCTTTGGAAATAAAGCCTTTTTCCCCCGCACAAACTGTAAGCATGAGCATCTGCTCAGCACGGAGAATTTTGTGCCATCCAGGAGACTGTGAGTCATCTCTCACATGAAAAAATGGTCAGTTCAGCCCACTGCTTACTTCCCTTAAATATAGCATGTGCAGCTTATGTATGATCTGAACGTGTTCTTTAACACAAGATCACTAATGAGAACTGAAATCAGTAAAAAAATTTCTTCTGATAACTTCTTAATGCCCATAGTTTCAATGCCACCATCATATTTTTAACAGTAGCTCTTCGATTAAAATGAATTTAAGTTTTTCTTTACTTTCATTACCACTGAGTTTAATTTTGCTTATCTAAATCCTGCTCTTTGGATGCAGACAACTGGTAGCTTGGTGACAGCACTTTCCTGTGTTAAACAAGGGGTCACGAACCTGGAGCACTTAATCCATGCACATTTTGTGTGCTTGTGAACATACCTGTGCAAGGAAAGTGTGACAATATAGTCTCCAAACAGGAAAAATCTTTGGTGCAGCTAAACACTCTTCAAACCCCTCAATTGGATTTAATATCCAAATGAAAACTCCTGTATGCCCATGTGATTTGAAACACACTTTATTGGTCACTCTGGAATAAAAAGGAATTAAAAGGGGTTTTTTTCCTTTCTTTTGTTTTTGTTTTTGTTTACAAACACATATCTAACGTTATCTGTGGCTCTGTTTGAAATGTGCTGGAAAAATGCACGGCCTCTGTATATCATCTCCTCTTCCACCTCCTGCAGTCCACAGGAAAAGCCTCATGACTGGCAGCTGGTTGACTGCCCTATTATCTGAGCCTGCGTCCAGTCTGGCTAATTACAGTCACTGATTACTAAACACTGAGCAGCACTGTCACCTGCCTTAGCCTGACAGGATTATACCATCTGTGCCACATGGTCAGGGTATGGAAAGCTGGTGAAAGGTCACAAAAAGGGCCAAATAGCCGTTAATGGGAGGTAAATGTATGTTTACAGACGTGACAGCTGACTATCATTAGAGTATATATATGTATTCACAGCTGAAGATACTTCCCGAGGAAGAATAAGAGGCATGGGAAGTGTGACTTTGTCAGACAGTTGTTTTTTTCTGCCCCCAAAATAGGTGTTATTCCCTAAATATGCTCCTGTCAGGCACACTGGAGCAACACAGGACCAGAGGTTTTCCTTCCTCACCTCCTCGGATCTTGTCAGTGCAGCAGCAGTTTAACTAAATGCTTGGAAAAACTGATCCGGTGAAACTGATGCAAACCTCTGTGCAGGCAGAACTGCCTCACTTGAAGGATCTGGTTGGATCTGTTTGGTTTGTGCTTGCGAAGGTACCACAATTAGCTCAGGCAGGTAGAGGACCAGGCCTGCTCTCCATAGCAGGAGCAGTGCAGGACCCATACAGGTCATGCCTCCTCTCACCTGCAGTGCCTGCAGTAACACCACTCCTTCCTACGCCTCTTCTATCGCCAGCTCCTACAGGCTTGTACCTGCCCTCTGCTCCGCCCAAGCCTCTCTATGCCGGCTACCTTTCATCCGCTGCATGCTAGCTGAAGTCTCCTCCTCTCTTTGCCTAGGTACATGTGACAGTGTAGCCCTTTCATGGAGAACATCCTGTATTTCCCCTTGTTTGCTGTATGTCTCCGTGTATTTAAGCTTTGATTCCCCAAAGGGAATTGTGCAACTTTTTCTATGTACCTAGGCTGAGACCTGCTGAGGTCAGAGATGACTAGCATTTTTTTCACTGTCTCATTGGATCATCCCAGCTCAAATCTGATCCATCCTACACCTTGGAGGTTTATCTAAATTATCCTGAAGTCAGCATAATCTGTTGGCTTGTATAGTTTCTCCTGCCTACAACAGTCTCTGAGTCATTCTGTAGGCAGCACACACCAAAGAGCATCCATAGAGTGGCCCAACTCTGAGTTTACATACCCCTGGGTCCCTGGCATGACTCTAGGACACTCCCCTCCTCACTTGCTGCCCTATGTATGGATTTTTCAAAGCCTCCAGGGCATAAACTTGGGTATGGAGCTCTCTGTGACAATTAAGAAGGCCTGAGCTGTCACCTCAGGAACTGGCAACCTCTTGGTCCTCCTGGGAGGAGACCTGCGTCTTCCTGTTTGTGTGGAAGACTGCAGATGGCATCGCAATCTTGCCAAGGTCTTCTGCCCTGGGTCCTCAAATGGATTTGTTGACAATCAGATTTCATTGCAACTGCCAGGCAGCGCTGTGTTAAGAGATTGAAGGAAGCCCAAAGCAAGGAAACATGTCTGCATGACAGTAAGGGTAAGAAGCCGCTGTGGTGCCTCTGCTCCCTCCTGAGCATGTCTGGGGCTATCTGCGGAGAGGATGGCGACACAAAGTCTGACACGGTCACAGGGTTGTTGGTCTTCATCAGCCACGCAGCGAGGAGCACCATGTCCTGCTGGGGCCACTCCACCAGGCTTAGCTCGTTTGGTCTGGTGGCAGTGATGGTTGTTGGGTAGGTCATTCCCCCTGGCGTGGCTCTGCCATTGACCCCTGAGTAGGGAGCATTCGCATCCTTGCCATATTCTGCCTGAAATATGTAGACATTTCAGCCCGAAAAGCAAGCAGCCTGTGCAAACAGCGGATGATTTATTTCAGCTAAGTCACCACGTCACACCCTCACTACCTTGCTTTTATTCTCCTTTCTTGGATTTCTTGTCCAGGCTTTCTCTTTTTCTCTCGAATTTGTATTGTGTTTCTCCAGTTGTATTCAATTTATCTGGCCATCATTTACCAGGTATTTTGGTATGTGAATGTAAGATAGATGCTTTGTTGAAGAAAGATGACTCCAAATAGCTTTGCATGCATCAAATCACACTTTAAAGAAAAACACATGAATCCCCAAAAGGTACATATATTGTCATAAGTAAATGAAACAGTCTCACTTTTAATGATGAGTGTAATTTTCTCATAAACTAAAATGTAATTTATTTCATGTCAAATAGGTGACCAACATTTGGCATAAACTCAGTGCAGGAGTTTTTTGAAAGGTATCAAATCAGGATGTCTAATATTCTGAGCTTTCATACGTAACCGGTGTGCTTTCCTAACAGCTGCTCTGATTTCTGTTTCTGGTGTGTTCTTTAAAATTGATGTCAGGAGCAGACACATCTAGAAAGCTACTTCATATCCGCACATGTACATATATACATTCACTAGTCTGCCAATAAAGGCAGCCAATGATGTGGTGTGGGCAGCATCACTATCACAGGTCAGGCTGTGATACTGGAGCGGAGGTGATGATCCAGAGGACTGGGAGGAGAGGAACAAGCTGAAATTCAGTGGTACAAAACACATTTTTTCAACCAATGCTGAGAATTTCTGCTGCAAACTAAAAAGGAGCAAAACTGAGAGGTGCTGGTAGACTGCAGTCACTGGGATGCTATTTATGTGGTGTAGCTGTGCACATCCTTGGCTGATTCTAGTGCACCATTTCCAGGACAGATAGAGAAGCATCTGTAACTCCTCTAGTTACCACCAGTTACTGCTTGAGCCTCCTCTGGGTGCATGCGGGCAGGCCTGGTGCTGTGTAAAAGCCTGGCCAGCCATGCTCAGAGCAGATAAGCATAAGCTGGAACAGGTATGGAAAACAGTTCCTCGCATGAGGGGGGGACTTGGCAGCTTAATTTGAGAGAGACAGCTTAGCGAGTGCAGCTCATTTAGCTCCTCAAGACAAATGCTGAGAGAGGAAAAAATGTGATTGCTTGCTCTAGATTTGTCAGCGGAGGCAAATGCCAGAGTGGGAGAGGAACTGTTTAAGGTGAAGGACAATGTTGGCATAAGAACAAATGAGTGTAATCTGGCAATGAATAAATTTAGGCTGAAAGTTATTAAATGGTTTCTAGCTATCGGAGGAGTGAGTCCTCAGCTTTATAATAGGGACTCAGGAAACCCAATTCCTATTTAGTCCAATTTGATAAGACTTCTAAATAGCTGCCTGTGATAGGAGGCTTACAAAGTCTTCTCCATCCCTGAACACTGATGGATGGATTGACTCAATGGGAATCCTGCCTCAAATATCCAGCACATGAATGTTCTTCATCATGTAAAGAAGTTTCAAAAGTCAGGACTCCAATTGTCAAGGGGGTGGCCAAAATTTTTTGTTCTTTGACCTTTAATGTCAATCGCTGCCTTTTCTATGCACCTGTGAAATACAGAGTATGATTCCATCCCTCCTCCCCATTTAATCACACTGGGGTATTGTGAAAACACCCTCGCTGTGGTATTATGAAAATATGATATTTGCTGCCAGTGTAGCACTCAGGAGTGCTGAGAGGATGAGTACCAAAGGAAAAAAAGCTGTGCTGAAATTAATAATTTTGGCTGCACAGCTAGGTCTGAATTACATCAAGTAAATCATGCCTAGGGCAACACACTGAGTGAGGAGAAAATAAAATATTGAATAGCTGCTCATTAAGTGAACTGCATCTATTCTGTGAACTGAGTGGAGCAGGGTCCTGTGGAAAATAGCATATGTGATTTTGTAATTGAAGATTAGGAGAGTGCTGAATTAAGGATACACTTTCTTTATGCCTTTCCAGCATTAAGGATCCAGACAACCGGATGATCGGGCCCAGTCAGCAGAGGTTTATGAGAGTCAGCCTCTGCTTGACCAACCTGATCTTCTATGACAAGGTGACCTGCTTAGTGGATGAGGGAGAGGCTGTGATATTTTCTACCTGGATTTTAGTAAAGCCTTTGACACCATTTCCCACAGCATTCCCCTGGAGAAAATGGCTGCTCATGATTTGGATGGGTGCCCTGTTTGCTGGGTAAAAAATTGCTGGATGGCTGAGCCCAAAAAATGGTGGTGAATGGAGTTAAATCCAGTTGATGATCAGTCGCAAGTGGTGTTCCCCAGGGCTCAGCACTGGGACCAGTTCTGTTTAATATCTTTATCAGTGATCTGGATGAGGGGATTGAGTGCACCCTTGGTAAGTTTGCAGATGACACAAAGTTGGGCGGGAGCGTTGATCTGCTGGAGGGCAGGAAGGCTCTGCAGAGGGATCTGGACAGACTGGATCAATGGGCTGTGGCCAGTGGTATGAGGTTCAACAAGGCAAAGTGCTGGGTCCTGTACTTGGGTCACAACGACCCCAGGCAACACTACAGGCTTGGGGAAGAGTGGCTGGAAAGCTGCTTATGGAAAAGCACCTGGGGGTGGTGGTTGACAGAGCCGAACATGATCCAGCTTGTGCCCAGGCAGCCAAGAAGGCCAATGGCATCCTGGCCTGTATTAGCAATAGCGTAGCCAGCAGGGCCAGGGTAGTGACCTTCCCCCTGTACTGGGCACTGGTGAGGCTGCACCTGGAATCCTGTGTTCAGTTCTGAGTCCCTCACTACAAGACAGACATTGAGGTGCTGGAGCGGGTCCAGAGAAGGGCAAAGAAGCTGGTGAAGGGTCTAGAGCACAAGTGTGAGGAGTAATGGCTGAGGGAAGTGGGCTGGTTTAGTCTGAAGAAAAGGCTCAGGGGAGACCTTATCACTCTCTACAACTGCCTGAAAGGAGGTTGTAGTGGGGTGGGGGTTGGTCTCTTTTCCCGAGTAACAAGTGACAGGAGAAGGGGAAATGGCCTCATGCTGCACCAGAGGAGGTGTAGACTGGATATTAGGAAAATTTTATTCACTGAAAGGGTTGTCAAGCTTTAGAACAGGCTGCCCTCGGCAGTAGTGGAGTCACCATCTCTGGAGGTATTTAACAGACACGTAGAGGTGACACTTTAGGGACATGGTTTAGTGGTGGTCTTGGCAGTCCTGGGGTAATGGTTGGACTTGATGATCTTAAAGCTCTTTTGCAACCTAGCTGATTCTATGATTCTATAATTCTATGACCTAGGATTTATTTATATTTACATGGAGCTGACCCATTAGCTTTCTGCATCTGAATGCAGCCAATTTACAGCCGTGGGGAAACTTTTTTATGAGTGGCATGGAGGCAGTTGTCAGGCTGTGCAGATTGTGTGATGATTCTTCTCCCAGAGGACAGGAGGGACTGCCTGGACACACTTGAACAACCATCCGTCCTCCTATCTCGCCAGCCTGCATGCAGGGATATGCTCTGGAGCGCACTGTGTGAATAACCCCCACAGTACTCTGCCCTTGGCACAAGCAGCTGGAGAAGAATGGGAGGGTTGCACCGGCTCGCCCACAATCAGCCTCTCAGAGCCAGCCAGAGAATAGCGTTCTGTCTTGCAGAGAAACTGCAAATTTATTTCACCCCAGTTTGGGACTAACTCCATCTCTAGAAGCTCTCTATAAATGAAAGGTGGAGAAGTGATTGAAATGTTGACTGTCGAGCCAAGAAGATTGGGTGTCCCAGGCAAACTACCTTCACCATGAATTTGGAGGTGTAGTAGCTTTGGGTGTGAAGCTCAGGCTTTGTCTGCAATATCAGGACCACAACACAGACTTCCAAGGAGGAGCCGGTACAATCCCAGGAACCCATGTCCATTTCAAACCTTGCACTTCTCTTGAAAGCCAGAAGTTGGAACAAAACCTGAAGATACCAACGAGGGAGGGGACATTTTTCAGTGTTTTTCAAACTAGTTGCAGTACTCTGGGCCATACACTGAAACAAGTGTGAACAGACTAGCATGGTTAACGTGACTTATGAATGTGCCAGGAAGAGCTGTGGCTGAATAAGTGGCCGGCAATAGCTCACCCCAGCCAGATCAAAACCTGATCCCAATACTCATAGCTTTATTCTAGCTGGAGTGTTTGTTATGCCACCACTAAATGCTGAGAACACAGAATCTTGCTATTTTAAAAATAGCTTTGATGCAGAGGGCAAACTTCTAACACCATTAGTGAATCTGAGTCCTTTTGTTTCTTGGCATCCAACTTTTCCTTCAGCTGAGGCCTGATTCCCAGAGTGGAGGTTCTTGGCTTCCAAAGCAGGCACTAATAAAGAAAGCAAAAGCCTTAGCCTGTTCTGCAAATCTTGACTCAAGACTCTTCAGGGATTATCCAAAACGCATGTGTTTCTCAGCCTTGAGAAACAAGGATTATTTATAGGATCACCCAGAATACTTGGCTGGATATTTTTTGTGTGAGTTGGTTTGTACAAAGGAGTCCAATGTGACTGTATGTACTATACAGAGGCAGACACACCCCATATTTAAAGTATTCCTGGTTTGCTGCAGTCAATCATATTTCCATGTTTGTTTGTCACAGTGTGTACGTCTGTAATTATGTGCTGATGGCACATTCTTACTGACTGCAAATATTATCAAAAATACAGAGCTATCTCTAGATGCAGATTTTGGTTTTGACAGCAATGTTTGCTATTGGATCACAACCCACAGAAAACAGTGATTTGCACAAGAACAGCTAATGGATAAGACGTGTGCTGAACACTACTTCTGCACAGGAAGAGGGAAAGATGAAAAACATATTTATCTCAGTAGTGGTTAAGCGATAGTGCAAACCAGTAATTATGTGTAAATTACGACCTTGCCCCCTTGCAGTCAGCTCCTCAGTAAACATGACTGCATTTAATTTCCATCCCCTTGGCAATAAACATCATTGTTTTCAGAGCAAGTTCAGTGTTTCTCTTCAGATCTTTTTTTAATGGAAATCTGTGTCTTTAGAGACCAAAACCTGAAACGAAATGCTGGGATTATTCAGTTTGGGGATTTTCATTGAAATATAAAACTGGTGGTAGAATAGTAGCTTTTATGAATTCTACTCTCTTCCTTTAAGCTTTTCTATCACTAAAATGCATCACATACAGGTTTAGAAGGTTTTTTAAACATACACATTTCTCATTTTCATTTGCTATTCTGTAACATTACCAAAGCTGGAGAAATGTTGAGAAGTTTCAGAAAATAAAGTGACGAGAAGAGCCCTTAACTTGAGTATCATTTAATGTACATGAAAATAAAGCAAAATAGAATGTGGGAGAAAAATGGGAAGGAAGGACACAAAATTACACTTTAAGAAATACAAGTTGAGGGCACATGTTTAAAAATAATAGAGAATCTCAATGAAGTGGAAGTGACTTAATGGAACTTATTTCAACTTTTGAACGTTTCTTATTTTTCTATTTATTTAAACAATAACAGGCAAGTAAGAATCAAGCCTCAGTGCTTTGATATTATCGTGCATCTTACTGTGACAAACTGTAGCTACACACAATTATGTGCTATCCGTTGCTGAAGTAGTATTCATTTTTTCCTACCTTAAGCTGTCCTGTAAATTAGCTCTGCACTGTTAAACAGATATCAAGCTCCGCCTAGAGATAAAAACACTGCTGGTGAGCAAAGAGGATCTTAATAGATAAGTTTGTTGATGCTTATATGAAACTTCAGAAACATTTTGAATAAAAGCAGAAATCATTCTTCCATGAACAGTCACATTGCATTTCTTCAGCATTTCCCCTTTAATGTTCTCACGAAACAGGAAAACATAGTCTTGGTTTCAGTTCCCTGGCTCGGGTTAATGCAGAGCATATTGTGATGCAGAATTCCCTGAAGCTAATCCTGTTGTGCTGAGCAAACCTAAAAGTGATCGTGGTGCCTCTTAGGGAACACAAGTGCCTCAGTGTCTGTACCTGCACTGCGCTCTCCTGAGGTTTATAGTGGTATGTCCTGTGGTGGCTGGAGCAGCTCCCGCCTGACCCACCACGATAATTCTTCCCAGGAAACTCCTCTGGGATCTCTCTGTGGTCTCAGCATGTGCTGCGGCAGCATGGGGACATGCTGGAGGATGCACTGCCACATTCCTGTGGAGCTGCTCCTTATCTACATAGGTGATGACTGCAGGTAGGTGCAGTGTAACCCCTGTCTGACCAGGCAAGGTGAGTCAACAGCTCTACCACAGCAGTGTTGGAGGCTTTTGTGGGGAGTTGGGATTTAAATAATTGGCAGGGCCAGGAATGAAACCTGACTTAACTTGATTAAAGAGGAATCCTCACTCGACTCCGCTCATGTGAAAAGATGCTCACTGGTGTTTCTGTGCTGGAATCAGAAATGGGTTTACTCCTATGACCTACCTGGAGTTTGAATGCACTTTTTCCCACTGAGACACACCTTGAAGTGCTTTGCAAATATCAGCAGACTCAGTTTCACAATGGGAGTTTCTGCTGGCAGGCAGGCTGCATCATCAATTTTTGGATGAGGAAATTCAGCAGGAGCGGTGACAAGCTCTGTAGAAAGATACTGGGGCTAGCACGGGTTTATATCAGAACAGGGCTCCACCCTGGCTAATTAGTCTGCTGGGGAGCAAGGTCTATTTAGTGGGGCAGAGAGCTCTGCTAATGCAATCCTGCCTCCAGATGCCTCTTGTGGGCATCCCATAGCTGGTCTGCAAAGTGCTTCGCATCCCCATGGATTCTTCTCAGGCCCCAAGGACTTCATGATCAGTAAAGTATATTTTGTGGCTTGAGGATAGCATTTCTGAGGGCAAGTTTCTTGCAGCTGGGCTTAGAGCTCCTTTATTTTTATCTTTTTTTATTTTTTTTTAATTATATTATTACTGTTAAATATTTTTAGCGAGCAATGACCAAAAAAGGGGTTAATTAAAAGGACCCCCAACCCTAAAAATACACTACTGTAGTTCATGAAATAGTGAAGTCAGGAATTTGCTGTGATTCAGTGGCTGATTGTAAACTACAGCATAGAGAGGGAGGGAGGGCCTGACTCAGCAGATGCCAGAGCCTTCAAAGGGATTAGATCCATTGCCAAGGAGTTCCACCCTTTTTTTCCTCTTTAAATGTGTCTTAAGTATCTTAGTCTTGCATTACATTATATATAAGAAGCATGTGTGCTATTGGATTGGCACATCCAGCATAGAGAGCACCTAAACATCAGATTTTCCTGAAGGATTACGGTTTGATCATATCTACACTTGCATGCCATTTCATCACTGTGCAAGCAGCAAAATCCATTCCATACAACTGAAAACCCTCAAGCTTTATTCACAGAGTAGCTGCAAACATTTCAAAATAGGTACAATAAAAAAGCCCCAAACAACTTAATTCTTCATCAAATAAATATTTATAACCCAAGCACACCCCTTGGACCACAACTTCCAGTCCCCCAGCATGCCTCTGGAGCTGACGTATCGCTGTGATTCCTCAGGGTAACTGCCCTTTTGGGACTTCTTCATTGAAAGATTAGGTGCTTTCTAAGGGGCCAAGGCAGTTCTCCACACCTGCTGCCAACCTATTTCATAACTTTTGCCTCTGTGCAATCTTTTTGACGGAAAAGATAAAAATGTAGGGAGTTGGTCCATACTTAAGAAGTTTTGCTGGCATAGCAGTGGTATAATTACAACAGCAAAATCCCTACTGTGAGTTCAGTCCTACCATCAAAAGGCCTTTTTGTTGTTGTTATAATGTAATCTGTTCAGTGAACTGGTTTAATTCTTACCAGCAAAACAGCTCTTTTTCTTGCTGGTATAAGCTGTTTCTCTGATCAGGGTGTTGGCTGTTGCAGGACTGGTGCTATTCCTCCATCAGGTGTTGATGCGCCTGGAGGATGAGCTGCTGCTTTCCTCCTTGTAGGTGAGGGCTGATGCACTCTGCACTCCAAACAGATTAGGAGGCATGTGATGACTGTTGGGTCAAATGGGAATTTCAATTTACCTTTCTGTCTGGCTCCTTTGCATAAGCCTTTTATGGTTTTTTAGGTCTGTGTCTTCACTCAGCAGGTTTTTTGGCTAGGACTGAGCTGGGCTGCTGTACACCCCAGCACCATTTCTGACATTGAAGGCGTTTTTGGACTGATAATGAGAGAAGAAATGATTTTTTTCACAGGACTGTGAATTAAAACCTCAGGTGTTAATATTCTCCCTTCTCAGCTCATCATTTTTGTGGACAAGTGTGTTTTAATCCACCTGTGGCTTTCTGTATAGTATACTGAATTTCACATGCCAGATTGTGACTCCAGATGCAAGGTGCTACCAGAGAAATGCAGATGCTCAAAATGGGGCATTTTGATGCTCACTCCATTTCCACCCTTTGGTGCTTCCCTGCTGTTTTCATGCAAGAGGAAGGAGGGTGCACGTTTGCGCTCAGCAGATCAGGGATGATGTTTTAAGTGCCCTTCACAGTCACATTGTCCCCATCTGTACCCCTGCCCTCCCCGGGGATGGAAACTGGGGCTGGGTGGTCCACTGGGCACTGGTGGGGCAGACCACAGTTAACGTCCCTCTGAAGCCATCTCTTGCCCCACGAGGAAAGGTGCAGCAGTACAGGATTTATGGATTTCTCATAAACGCGTGCTGCACGTTTGTTTTTACTGACATTTCCTCAGTTTTCCTTCTATTCTAATTCAAATTTTCTGTGGAACTGATACCAGAGATAATCAAATGCAGCAACAAGCATTACATACTCTTATAGCCAGTACAATCATCATCACTTTGGTTTTCTTTTTCCTTGAGAAACAAATGCTTCAACCTGTTCTGCCAAGCCTCCTGGCCCTCCCACAGCAGATCACCGGAGCCATTTTCAGTGTATTGTCTGCCAAAAAGAGAAGGGACAATCTGAAAGGAACAGGTGTATTGGCTCCTGTTGGTGCTTGAAGGGGTAAGCACCTAATTTGCTGCTGCTGCAAAGGAGGTAAACATTTAGTGCACAGAAAGTCCCACTGGTGTCGGCCTAAATAAATTCCAACAGTCGACCTTTTATTTTCTTTTCTTAGTAAAATGTTCCCTCCTTTTTATGGCACTGATTTTGTATTGCAACTACTGCAGAGAGAAACTTGTTTTTGTAAGCGGGTTGGGAGTTTTACTCTACAAGGTGGTTTTGGCTGGAAGGAACTGTGCTGAGGTATGACTGTTTGGACTGAGCTTCTTCATGTTGGTGGTGTGCTTCAGGCTTGCTGTTCTCAGCGGGTGCATTCTGGGAGATGGATTTCAGTCCAAACTCTTCTTAGGATGAGGAAAGGTAAAAAGAAGGTGTCTTTTGAAGATCACATAAATCACAGTGTTTTGGAAAATCAAAGAGACTTGGTGGAAGTTCACGCAAAGCTATCAGGTGAATATGCATGTGTTCAGTGTGTGTCTGGTAAAGCACCTGAACTAGGTCTAGATAGCCCATTCTGTCTGTCCTATCCACCTCATGCCCCAATCCACATTAACTTAATAATAAATGCCCTCAGCATTTGGCAGCTGCTTAGGAAGACTGAAGAAGAGACAGAGTTGAATCTGGGGATGAGGACACTAAGCTGGAACAAAACCAACAAAGAGGTCGTTATTAGTAAATTGCTCTTAACTTGTTAATGTAACAAACCTGACCGTCTCCATCCTGGTAACTCTTTGTTTTTGTAGATTGCTTTATCTCTGAAGAAGATTCTTCTCCGGATTCATACTTTCACAATACCTTCCTGTGTGTCGTGGTTTAAGCCTCTATAACTCACGCAGTCACTCTCTCACTCCCCCCTCTTTCTTCCCCCCGCTCCCAGGGGAATGGGGAGGAGAATCAAAAGAATACAACTCCCACAGGTTGAGATAAGAACAGTTTAGTAACTAAGGTATAACACAAACCACTGCTGCTACCACCAATAATAATAATGACAAGGCAAATACAAGGGAAGAGAATACAACTGCTCACCACTGATACCCAGCCCAACCCAACTGTGAACCCCCACCCCTCTGGGTCTCTGCTCTCTGCTTCACATCCTGGGCATGACGTGCTGTGGTATGGAATACCTCTTTGGTCAGTTTGGGTCAGGTGTCCTGTCTCTGCTTCCTCCCGGCTTCCCCTTCTCCCTGGCAGAGCATGAGGCTCAGAAAGTCTTTGGTCAAACCAAAACATTACCAAGCAGTAACTGAAAACACTGGTGTTATCAGCACTGTTCCCAGGCCCAAAGTCAAAAACACAGCGCTGCACCAGCTACCAAGAAGGAGAAAAATGACTGCTGCTGCTGAACCCAGGACACTGTGGTATCCCAGGGTTAACAATTTTCATCCCTTTAAATATATTTGTTTTGTTTCTTTTCAGATTATTTCTTTGATTTCTTTGAACTGAAAATAGGGCCAGAAGTCCTAAACTCCATCTACAGAGCTGTACCTTTAGCAGTAGCTCCCAAAATCACAGTTCTTGTTAAATGTGACCTGCAGCAGTTGTTGGTTTTGATCTGATTGATATCTAGCTCTTGTCTTGTCTTTACAGCGTATGTCTAATTCTTCAGAGCGTATCTGCAACAACTGAGCCTTTCTGAAGTTCGCACTCGATTTGCACATTGTACATCTGAAGCTGAAAAATAAGCTCCATATTTTTGTGGTGAAGTGAGGGTTGCCAGGCCCCCTCAGAAGCAACAGCGATGCTTTGTGGTTTGTTTCAGTTAACATGGGTTGCAGTGAACATGTGAACCTTTTGGTGCCCTCACTGAATGCACAGCCTCCTTCCCTAGATGAGTGCATCAGTGTAAGATGGTTTTTTTACCTTTTATTTTGTTTTTAATAACACCTGCAGGGAAGTGGAGATCTTTCTGGTTTCTAGTTCTGGCTACGTGATTGTAACACAACTGTGCCAATAGCATCCTTCTGAACATCTGTGAACAGCTGTTTTTTTCCACCCACTGTTGTATCCACTCAGTTTTAAAGCTCTATTCTCTTGCTCAAACTCTTAAAAGATTTTTTATATCTTGTCCACTGGGCACTTTTCACCAGCTTGTTGCTTTTGGCAGCCAGTTTATGGATGAAATCCCAAGGAGTATCTGCACTTCTCATGTGTGTTGGAAAAGGTATGCTACAGAAGGCTGTATCATTGCTGCGGTCAGTCAGTGCACATTTTAATGCTTTTATTATGGTGGTTTTGGTGTGTGTCCATCCCCCCCTTTTTTTTTTTCTGATATTCATTTTAAATTACTTTTTTTTTTTTTTAAGCTTGAGCTAAGCATCTTTTCCCAAAGCTGCTTAGACTCTTAAGCTTTTCTCTGCTCCCCAAATCATGCACCTCTCTCTGCCATCCTAATTTATTGCCTTTTTTCCAGCAAAACACTTGTTTGCCAAGTAAGAGTTTGCAGAGCCAGGGTCTCCCTGTGGGAGCGTTGAACATGTCAGTAGGTTTTCCAAGGAGAACCTGCCAGAGCCCTGCTGGTGCTCTACCACATCAGACCAATGCCTGGCACCAAACCTGACTTCAGAATGGGTTTCTCTGGCGGGAGGTGGATTTGCTTCTTAAAAATGTATGGTTTTACTCTAAGCAGCTCTTCTGTTTCTCTTGCAGTGAACCCAAATGAAAAATGGTTTTCTTTTCTCTTGCCTTTGTTTAGCACCTTTGGCCTGGAAGAATTCATTTGCTGGAGGGTGAATTGCCAACTGCTCTTCCAGTTCTGTCAAGATCTGAAGTCCCTCTCCTGGGAAGATATTTTCCAACTCCTTCTCACCAACTCTTCACTGGATTTATGCTCCCTCTCATTTTTGTCCTAATGATTCCCTTTCCTTTAAACTGTGTTTATTTATCCATACCTTTATCTGTGTACTCCTTTACTGAGGAGCAGTTACTTCACCTCTCTATTATAAAATGTTCTTCTAATGCTTGTGTCATTTCTCTGAAATTATTGTACTTTTCATTTTGCTCAAATATTAAATGGCACAGAGCTATGACCTAGCCCCAGATAAAGCCAACTAGAAACATTTTTGTCTCTCTGTTTCCATTTATCTTTTCAAACCTATCAAAGAACTAACTTCCTTGCTCACTTAATGTATGTGAAACTGGGTTTGGTTTCACTCTTCTTATGTGACTCAAAGCTGAATATTGTAGAGAAACTCAGGATTATTATCTCAATGCTGGTGCCTTTATCAACAAAACTTCTAATCTAATTTTAAAAAGTTATCAATGTTGTTTGATATCATCTGCTGTTTGCTATTACTGCTTCTATTATCCTTGAACTCAGATTTTTTATCTCTTCTGCTGTGCTCCTGGGGTCTTTGTCAGACTGAGAGTAGCAGGCTGGGCCATTTGTTCCTGCAGCCGTTGGCATCAGTTCTCTTACAGGTAGCTGCAACTTAATGATTGCTTTATTGAGAACCAATATTAAAGGTCTGATGATGTTCAACACTCCCAGTTACCTGGACCAGTTCATTTTCATATGTTTATCTTTATGTACCTTGATCTCACTTCTTGAGTATTCCTGCCTCTGCTGCTGACCTTTCTACAGTTTTCAATTGTTAGCTGGTACTGGTTTGTTGTTCTCAGCTTTCCGTATTTATTATCCATATTCTTACAGTTGGTTTATCTCCTTCTTTAAGCAGGTTGACATCTTAATCACACTTTTTGTTTATTAGGGTAGATTATTATTGTTGTTATAGTAATATAAAATATATATATTTATATGCAATAGGATTACTTATTATGGTCTTTTTCAGCACCTAGGAAAATTTTTTAAGCATTTCCCAGCTATTACTGATATTTTTCTATTTAAATTTCCTCTTCCAGGTGATTTTGTGCATAACTATTCTTAGCTTTGTAAATTTGGAACTTCCATAGAGCCAAGTGTATAATTCTGTTTGCACATAATTACATCTGTTAAATGACCTAAGCAACAGCCAATTTCTATTCTTTGATCAGTTTTTCTGTGGCAGGTTGAGACGTAAAGCAGGATTCCTTTTGTGTGGATACAATTTGTTCTGAGCACGAAAATTGACACATAAAATGTTTTCAGGACACGTTGGTATTGGCACCAAGAGACACCGAGCACATTTCACTCTATTTGAAGCATTTATCAGTGCAGCTTTTTGTACAGACTGGGCAGACACTTATGGAAACAGATGCCCTGTGCTCTGGTTTGATTACCCAGGCTTCCTGTTGCCTCTTCTTGTGCTTGTGCAGTTGGGACATTCAAAGCATCTGCTTCTCAGTGGTCTGTGACCCAGGAATGGCGAATGACAGCGAGCAACTTTCTGACATTTGTGCTCACTGAAACCTTCCTAAATTGGAGTTTGATCTTGTTTTTGAAGTTCTTACCACGGCGATCTTGTTACCAGGTTTCAACAAGATTTGTGCTCCTGCGAGTAGTCTCAGTCCCCCTTGTCTGTGGCCCATGTCCATACCACTGATGTAGAGACAACCGGAGAACTCCTCTCCAGGTCTTGTAGTGATGCAACTCATTTTGTTCTAAACATCTTAATCTTGAGCAGAAAATACATTTTATTCCTTTTATTATTTCTTCTTTCTTATTAGCATCAAGTTCTTTGGTCTAGTCAGCAAGTAACCCGGAAAGTTGATTTCATTTCCACTGAGATTGGGGTAGCCTGAACTCTGCCAGTCCTTCTTTCTGTTCAAGGTAAGGCAAAGAAAATGTCCTGTGAATGACAGCTAGAATCCTTATACGCTTTCAGGTCAACTTCAGAGTTGATTAATTGTGTATCATATTAAAGCAGCAGCTTTGTGTTGAAAAATGTTATTTATATAATTAAAAGTTGCATAAAGTAGACAAGGTGACTGAATTAAGATGACACAGGCAACATCTCTTCTAGTACATTACAATTTATCATTTTTGAATCCTAAATATATCTTGTTTTCACACTGATTTGTGTACAAGTCATAGCTATTAAGGGGTTTCAAACCTTTTCGTTTTGTGTGTCCCTATAAATTTTCAAGCTGAATCCTTTAAGCTGGAGCTTTTCCTAGACGCTCTCTTAGACCCCTTAGGATAAAACAAAAAAAGCCCAGACATCCTAGCAGGCCTGTGTGAGCTACCCATCACAAAAGCCTGACAGAAACCAGGGAGGCTTTTAGTGACATGGTTTAGTGGTGGCCTTGGCAGTGCCGGGGTAACGGTTGGACTTTATGATCTTAAAGGTGTTTTACAACCAGGTTGGTTCTATGATTCTATGACTCATTCAGTTACAGTGATAAAGCCTTATCTAAAAACCAGATGTAACATTTTACCTAAAAGTTCTGGATTTGTCTAGTCTTGTCCAGTAGCTCATTTTGCAGCTGAACTTACAGAACAGTGTAGTTTATCTCTGCTGGTGGCACATTGTTTGCTACCTCAGTTGCAGCTGGACATGTGGTCTCTGTTACAGCTTAACTTTATCAGTAGGCTCCTAGTTTTTGAAATGGACTGGGAGTAAGTGAGGAAGCAGTGAGTAGTCCCCCAGAGCACTCTTCCATCCACTTAAGATAGGCGCTGTCCCACAGCAGTCAATCCAGAGCCTTGGTACGGCCTCCCCATGTAGTTCAATTGTGGTAATTCAGTCTAGAGCTGAAGACAATATTGATCACCATACATCCTTGTTGGCAGATAGAACAGGGAGAAAAGCAAGCGTATTTCATCACTAATACCAATTAATAATAACTTGAGTTTAACTACAAGAAGAGGGAAGGTGGGAGAGGTGATGGAGGGGAGCTGAAGAGGTCTGAAGCACATGGTCACTGCTGGTGGAGCCAAAGGATTGAATTTCTGCCATTGCACTGGAGGCAGCAGCAAAGTGATTAATTTCTCCTTGGCAGATGACTACAGCTTCCAACAGAGGCTGCTAAGGCTGGACAGAAACCTGCTAAAGGTGCTTAAGTACCCTAAATGTGGATGCTGGATGGGGATGCAGAAGTGTAGTTCAAAAAAACCAAGCCTTTACAGAGTGCTTGCAGGTTAAGCAGGGTCCAGCGCTGATGGATGCCTGTGGGCAGGGGAGCAGGGTAATGTCGTGCACTCTAAAAGAGAGCCAGGGACTCCTGAATTTTAATCTGAGGGCTCATGCCGGCTCTGCCCCAGATCTTGGGCAAGGTGAAGTCCATTTCTGTTGAAACCACAGGGAGTTCTCACACTCATGTCAGCAGGGCCAGGATGCCACTTTTCTTGAAGAAGGAATAACACTGACTGAAGGAAGGAGAGGGGTCTGGGAATAAATTAGTTGCCTTTCTCAGTGACTCAGCTATACATTATTATCACTGTTATGAGTGGCATCCAGCAACCCCTTGCACATAAAATAAGTTTTATTTAAAGCAAACAAATGGCACAAAAACCCCAGTACAAACTGTTAGCTGATACTAACACTAGCTGAAAGGCTCTGTGTGGCCCTATGCTGCAGTGTCTTATGGCCCCACTATGTTTCAGTGCTCCTTCCGTAGCTACTGAGCTGTTAACTTGCCGGAAATGTCTTCAGTCCATCATAATAAAAAGCAAATATTTAATACCTTGTACCTTGCACTTAGCATGGTTGGAGATGCAGCTGCAGTGTCTGCCCCAGCATTAGAAATTCAAGTTTTACACATTGACCTGGCTTCTGAGAGGAGGAGTGTGATGGGGAGAGGAGGGATGAGGGAACAGTTAACTCTCCACTGGATGTTGGCTGGGTTTCTGGGTTTTTTTGCACACAGGGACATTTCTGGTGGTGAGGGAATTGCTGATCACATCTCAGGCTAACAGGGGCCAGAAGTGCCTTGTCACTGTCACAGGGTCATAGGCTTTTCTTGCTCATCCATGTTGCTGGAAAATGAAACAATTCCCCATGATTTCCAGAAGTAATGCTAGTTTCTAATAAGCATACATGAAATTATTAGTTTCTTTGTTTTAGAAGATGTCAGGATCAGTGTTTTTTTCCACACAGGGAGGTTGGTGCAGAAAGGTCAGGGGCTAATGAGTCAAACGTCTCCTAATATGTGAGAATTAAAAGATTTCTGTTTGCATGGGGCTCTGAAAAACCTTTGTGGGTTTTGTTTTACACAGGTTTTTATCCTTTCGGTTTCATTTTAGCTTGCTGTATTTGAGTATACCCCAGAGTGAGAACCACAGGCTTGCACTTGGCTTACAATAGAAGTGGTTTGAGACAGCAAAGCCTTCAACAAGCTTCAGGTATCACTGGGCATCTGTCCGTGTTTGGGAAGGTCAGGCTGCTAAGCCACATGGACCACAGAGCAATAGGGCACTGTGTTACACATGGAGTTTAATGTTGAACTGCAACCAGACTAGGGTTTAGGTCAGCTCAATTTCACAAACATCAAATACAATTTCAGGAAAACCCCACCCCTGGCAGTTCAATGGGTCTTGAAGCAACCTGGTCTAGTTGAAGGTGTCCCTGTCTGTGGCAGGTGGTTAGAATGAGATGAACTTTAAGGGCCCTTCCAACCCAAACCATTCTGTGATGACTCTATGCAAACCACAAAGCTGATCATCATTGAAAGATGCAATAGTAAAACATCTCAGTATCCTGAGAAGCTTCGTGTATGAAATTACCATTAGTTTAATTTTCACAGAAGTTATGCTAGGATTTGTGTTACACACAATGACAAATAATCAGGAAAAGGCACATGAATAGCAAGGTGGCAACTCCTCCAGATGATAAACAGTTGTTTAAGATAGAGGAAACCAGGACTCAGATGAAATACCCTTCATTTTAAGTGAATAATGAGGAGGTCGATTTCGGCTATTACCATTCAGACAAAAAAAATCTTGGAAACAGCGCAGGTAATTTTCAGAGAAATCTTATATTAATATTCAGAAGGGTTTTAAAAGTAAGTAGCACTTTACTAATTATGAGAAAAAGAATAGAGGAATATAATAATGCCACTATGTATATTCATGTACTGATTCCATACACTAGAAGTGTTTTTTGTCGGTCTGATTCAAGAAATGATACAGCAGGATTGGGAAAAGTTAAAAAAACCCAAACTGCAAGACAACAACAGTATTTCCACACTTTTGGCTTGAAAAAAATGAAATATCATGAAATGTAAAATTGCAATTCTTCATAAAATCTTAGTGGTATCAGAGAGAAAATTAGGCATGTTGCTTGCTATTCTTTTAATCCAACAGAGGCCCCCACAGAAATTATTAAATGGAATGCAGTATAAACACAATGGAAATCTGTTTCACACACGATACCATTATGTAGAATTCACTGTTACTGAGTGACGTGGAGGTAAACAATATCAACAGTGTCAAAGATGTGAAATGAAAAAGGAAAGATTAGTCTCTCTGCAGCAAACAAACACAATGCATCGCTCAGGTATGGAAGTCTCTAAGTAAAGATGGCTGGGTCAGGGGAAGCTGGACCAGGGAAAGGATCACTCTGAGTTCCCATGTTCAGTGTATCCCCACACAAGCAGTGACTGCAGTCACTGGAGACAGGACCTGGCCAGTACAGCAGGTCTTTCCTGCCAGCTCACTCGCTTTGGGATCTGCCATCTCTGTATTTCTGTCTCTAAATTTTCATTTTGGAAATTCAGATTTGCTTATGGATTTAATAAAATCAGATCAGGATGAGTTAGAATTTCCTGTGGGACAGACTGTCCTAATTCTGTGCAATTCTTACAGCTGTGACATGGATCAGTCTTTTTTGCATTGAGGAGGGAGCCAGGCTGCGTTGAAAAGGAATCTGATTTCTCAGGGAGGAAGTTTGTCTTTAGAAATAAATCATTTTCTCTCTGAAGTCATACAACATTATATGTAATATTTTTGACCCTATGTTGTATTATTACTCACCTGTGTACAAGCTGCAGGCAGTAATTCAGCACCTGAATACGGGTCTAGCTGTCAAGACGTAAGTGGTAAGCAGACTTTGGCAATACATTCAGCTTCAAAGGAGAGTTACAACACTTAGAATTGTCCCCCAATCATGTAACGTGCATGTAACATAGTGTCTGTAGGCGCGCCCCAGTGATGCCCTGTAGACAGCTGGCCCAGAAGGTACTTGTCAGGTCCACCCACAAGACAGCCATGCTCGGACCCAGTGTTGCAACACAGAGCAGGGCCACTGCTTTGTGCCGGTGCTCCAATTTGTGTTAGAAATTACCCCCTGCTTTTCCAAGAGTTTAGCTAGGTCAGTTAGGGGTGTGATTGCCTGCTCTAATAATTAACCTCTTTCCTGGGGAATGAACTAGCAGAGTAATAACACCTTTATGCTAGTAAGATGGAGTCCAATGGCGATGGCTTATATATTTACAGTGCTAAAAATCCCATGTGCGGATACAGCCCAGCACTGTATAACCCTGGAAATTTTTCCTTCCAGTATTTCAATTTGGTTCCTGGTATTGGTATTACAATGCAGGTGCTGGAGAAACTGAGGCACGTAAGACATCGTAAACTCATCTCTAATGTGCCATTGTCAGGAAGCCAGGGTGAAGAGAGGCGTCTTCAGATTGTTAACTTAAAAAAACCCACCCAAAAACCAGACACCCACACCCATACTGTTATTAAAAAACCAGAATATCATCAGGAAGTAATGAGTCATTATGTGGCCACTGCCTTTTTTCACCACTGTGTTTCCCAAATGTAAAGTTTAGGCTTAAACAAAGTATTTAGTACCACTATTCAACCAAAAGCCATATCGTATTTATTAGCAGAACTACTGAGCACAATGCCATGGAGGAAAATAACCTGGTTGCTGGTGTGACGGATGAGCATCCAAAGGATTTAGGCACCGGATCCTTTACTTGCAGGAACAGGGGAGATGTGTCACAATGTGGCCAGCAAGTCTGTGCAGCAGCTCGGCTACGTGACGCTGTGAGCACCCAGCGTGACTCTGGAGGTGGGGAGCAAGGCCACAGCTCCTCCTTGCCCTGTGTCAGCGGAGGTGCTGAGCAGAGGCCTGAGCTGAGCTGTTTGGGTGTGGGGACCTGTTTGGAAGAGGAAGCTTTAGAAAGGCCCAAACAAGTCGCCCAACATAGTTTTAATAGATTATTACCAAAAATAAATGGCAGAGGATCAGAGTTATTGCCTCAAGAAGGTCATGGGAGTCATTTGTCTTTTAAAACATCTTGTTAGCGCACATTGTGGCATTACTATTAAAGTAACCAGTTCAGCCTAATATATGTCCAATTGTATGATGCAAGGCTCATCGGATGACTTCTGCCAATTATATCTGACAGGGATATTTAGATGGGAGGCCATGTGTTACAGCATTTAAGAGATTACTATAATAGCATATGTTTTCAAATATAAAATATCCACTATGTTATTTGCCATGATTAAGTATCTACCAATGCAATTGTAAGGTAGGGAAGCAGGCCTTTCTGGTTTGGGAATTATGCCTGTGCTGAGTCATCGCTGGTTTTTTTAAAGGTTTATTATGAATGAAGGGCTGGGTCAATGCCAAATTCCATGTTTCTGGCTGCTTTGTTCTCTTGCAAGTTATTCAAATCCCTGGAAACAAGTGCCATAAAATGAAACTTTCTAAAGTTGCAGGAGAAGTATCTTAAACTTAATATTCAAAACAACCAGTGCAAGGAGTGACCCTGTGGACCTGAATAGTACCAAATAATACCTATGTAATGCCAAAACCAAAGAATATGGCACATGCTGTCATATGAAAAAACACTGTCATTTAAAGTTAATATGACAGTCGACTATGGGAAAACAAACAAGTTATTAACATTTTCTGTTGCAAAACAGACATGTAGGCTCATAGAAGAATGTCCGGGCAGAAGATAAAAGGAAAGTAAAGGCATCCTTCATTCCCTCTGAAGGTATCAGGGGGATTAGAAGAAGTGGGTAGAGATTATAGGGCTGTTCTTGGCGCCTCCTGTTGCTGCTCAGACAGACGCTGAGCAGAAGGGGTTCATGGACTGGAGGAGAAAAGAGAGCACAGGAAAGAGGAAAAGAAATGCACATTATCTGATGTTCTGAATGTAAGCATGCACACAGACTTGGACCTCAAGGGATTGCCTGCAGTGCTTGCCTGAAACAACGTTCTCCCTCGTATCTCTGCTCAGGCCAACTGTACCCACCACTGCAGAGAGGGATGGAGGCTGTCTGTATCCCAAAACACATTGCTGTGAGGATGTGGGAGTGCTGGACTGCAATCTCCCTAGGCTGGGCAGCTGCAGAAGCTGATCCCTGACACAGGAAGCAGGTTGCCCTCCTTGCTCTACCAATAGCAAGGTGGACTCAGTGCAACAGATTGTATCTTGGAGGTGCTGTGGTCCCTCCCTGCCAAATAGAGCCCAAGTCTATCATTAGGTGTTGCACATTTTCAAGGCAGATGGGCAGTATCAGGCTCCTGAACAAGCATCTATGGAGAGGAGGTGGGCAAGGACATGGCTCTGGGATGCTGGGTCTTGGTGGCTACTGACAGGGCTGGTGGCTGGGTGGCAGCTTGGATGTACACATGCCACTGAGGGACTTCTGTGTCAGATAATCCTAAAACTTTTGCAGATCTGAACCCCAACACATGCTGGGGCTTCACTGGGTTGACAAGCAAGATGCTCTGCTTCCTTCCAGCCTGCACCTCCTGCCCCTGAGGCTCTCCCACAGCCTTCCTCTCCCCACGTGCACAGAGCATCCAGTCATACCTTCACTGGGAGACTGTCATGTTAGTCTGGAGCACTTATCTGAGATATGAGAAAGTTGTATCCAAATCCCTTCCCCGCTGCCTGGCCCTCAAATGTGCCTGTCTGTCTCCCAGGAAAGCAAAATTACTCAACTTCAGATTATTCTGGGACAAATGTTCTCAAAATCTCTCCTTTAGGTTTTCAAACTTTGGCTAAATATTTGCATTGTTAAGCTGCTCAACTGAGTGTGAAACCACTTAACTTCTTTTTCTTTGCCCCAGCAAATACCTAATTGCTTCAAGAAAAGTGGAGCACTTTGAAGAGGGGTGACAGAGCAAGCCCCCTGAATACTGCAGCACCTTCGTAGCTAGGCTACTGTGCTGAATATTAGAATCTGGGTGTTAAAAGCCTTCGGGCAAAAAAAAAGTTTTTCCACCTCTCACATGAAGTCTTTAATCACAAGATTATAGGATAAAAGGCAGTGTGGGTGAGGAGGGAGCATCGTGTTCTCGCTGTGTTTTGTGGGAAAAGCCTGTCTTTGGTGTTGAATGCCAAAAGAGCATTTGTGGTTGAGAGTGCTGTTAGCAGGAGATAATGTCCTCTGGCATGGGATCACCTAGACTCTCTTAAGTGTTTAAACTTTGAATCTTTCCTTGACTTGTCTGGGGTAATTTAGGTGACTCCATATCCAGTGTGTAAACTGAAGGACGCCTCTGAAGACAAGCGCAGACGAACATATCTGTTCTGCCGGTGGTCTGAGCTGGCCAGATGAGAGCAGATGTGATTCAGCAGCTGTATGTGTGATAATAGTGCATTGGTGTGCTTGAATCAATACATCCTGCTGAAAGGCAGAGCCTATTTGCTTAGGCACAACACAGCTAAACAGCCTCTGAACCACCACTGGCTTGCATCCAGCCAGCAAAGCGCCCAGCCAGAGTCTGCCTACACCAACCTGTATAAACCTGGTTATGAATTAGTCCCAAGCTCTCCGCTTGCTCCAGGGAGTCAGGGAGCCAAAGTGCTAGGCACTGCGGTGTTATGCATTGTACTTGTGGGTGTTTAACTTCTGCTAACCAGGAGAGCTGAGACGGTCTAAAAACTGCACTGGGGCTTGGAGAACATGAGAAGTCCTCTACTGTGGATGCTGTGATCTGTGGCCACTAGCAATGTAGCTTTGGCCATAGGAAGCCTGACTATCACCTGAACTTTGAACAAATACTCCAACACATAACCCTGTCGAATGACTTTTGTTCAACTTTGTCTGCTATCTTCAAGTATATCGTTTCCAGGAGAAGGTGTTATGATTCATTCAGAGTTTATTCAACATCAACTCCTACAAGTTTAGTTCACTAACACCAACTCAGGTGATAAACACTAAGGAATAAATGTTTCCTGAAGGAGTTGCTGAATCCTTTTTTCTGACACCCAGATACAAGATTATTTAGCACTCGGAAAAAGTTATTTCCTTGTTATCTGAGTGCAATGGAAGTTGATTTTTGGAAGTTCACAGACTTTGCAGTTTCTGGTTATTCTGTGCGTCGTTTTTGCATTCCTTTAGCAGTGGCATCGTGCTGTGTAGAGTAAGGGAGATTCAGGTTAAAGGCATGAAAAATATGTTAAAGAAAAGTTATAGATATCTAGAATTTTGCATTCATACTGTGCATTTCTGCCCAAGATACTGACATATATAACTATACTTGCCAAATTCTTCTAATGAGTGTGTATGTGATTTAGAAATGCAAGCAACCCCATCAAAGGGCCTCTAGCTTTTTGATTCTCTGAGAAACGAATAATATTCAGCACATTTTTTGGAAACCGCATTTAAGTCAACCCTGAAAGTGGGGCTGGACATTTAATATTCTGAGAATTTTAACAGCTTTCAACACAAAGTAGGAAAAAGTAGAGTTTCGTTTGGGATCCTGCTGCCTGCCAAAATAATACCCTCAGAGTTTTCATCTTCACAGCACTTTGCACACAATGAATGATGGGTTTAGGTGCTTAAGTCTTGAACTGTAAGCTTGCTGGTGCTTAATGTATATTGCATCCATGAATATAGAGAGCTGCTTCCTGATTTAGCAGCATCGTGTGGCCTCAGCATAGCCTAAGATCTGGCCCACAGCCTGAACCTGGTCCAGGGGATGTTTGGGTACTGGGATGGGTACCCCACCTGGGCTGCAACAGCAGCTGGGAGCAGGGGCAACTGATCTGGCCGGTGAGAGATGGCCATGCTGCCTGCTGCTTGTGTGCCCATATGGGGACTGTGACAGGGGGAGCCTCCAAAGTTCCAGACCTGGATGCCCTGGCTCTCAAGGCTGGATTGCTTGGCTGTGCATTACAGTCTCCACAGCGCTCTTGTTTCACTCAGTGAAAAGCTGGTTTTTGGCTATTTGGACTTTTTTCTGATGTTACCAAAACCATTATGTGCATTAATTTACTATCTTCACAGTTTCACTGTGAGTTTGGGTGATGCTACTATTCCCATTTTGCATCTGAGAAAATAAATACAAGCTTGATGAAAATACTTTCTGATGCCTGTTGTCTTTTATGAGGCACTGAATTCCTCAGAGCATAGAATTAAGTCCAGGCGTCTTCACCCACAGTCAGGAGCACTCCTCACTGCTGCTGATCCACCCCAGCACCCCACAGCCACTGCTGAATATCCACCTATGTCTGAGCTATGGAAAACTAGGAAGATGCAATGGGTTACCAACAATTCCCATGTGACTTGGCCTGAAAACATTGTCTGGTGTCAGAAAAGGTCCTTCTGGCACATGATAGGAGAGAATCAGATCTCTAAGCGGCATTTCTTTTGTAGCAGTGAAAGTATTTTTCCTCTTTCTCTAATCTTCTGCATTGTTCCCCTCTTGGACTCTGCAGCAAATGCGGGAAGCCTGCCACAGACAACATTTGAATTCACTGCATAACCCAGCTCTTTCCAGGTGCACTGATTGAAACACCAATTGTATTTGAAATAAAATAGCATGTGATGGACCAGCTTTACTTCTGCATTTCCTATCTTTGGAGAGTTTGGCTTGGCAGTCTGGCAGCCCTGTTGTGCAATAATTTATAAGTGTACTAGTAAATGAGGTAGCGAATGCTTGTAGAAGGATGCAGATGCGCTTATGCTCCTGAAACTCACAGCCCAGACACCATGTGATGGAAGTGGGCAAGTACCGCTTTCAGAGAGGACGAAAGGGGTGAGCTGCTACAGTGGCTGGAAGCCCATAGCTGCTTTCTCAGCTGCGCTCAGCTTGTGCTTCCCGTACTTAAAGGATGCAGAGGTGCTTCCCAAACTCTGGAGGTACCGGG
Source organism: Ara ararauna (assembly GCA_028858755.1). Classification (NCBI taxonomy): domain Eukaryota; kingdom Metazoa; phylum Chordata; class Aves; order Psittaciformes; family Psittacidae; genus Ara; species Ara ararauna. The sequence continues at coordinate 17,114,422 of CM054376.1, read as the reverse complement.
CATCCAAAAGCTTCTCAGTTGCTGACACAGAGCAGAGGCTTTATTGACAGTGAAGGGCAGGCGGGATCCCCTGCCCTGCTGTTTCCCTATGGAGGGAGGCTGGGATACCACTGCACCAGCTGTCCCAGTTTGTGGCACCTCTTCTTCTGGTGGGGATGCTCAGCTAGTCCAGGAAGGTTTTAATTAACTGTTGGATCAAGATGAAGATCTGGCCCCAAAACTTTGATAATTGGAGCACATATTTATGCTGTGAATAGCACTTTTTTTTTATCTTTTTCTGTGTTAACAGAAGAAAATGGAAAAGGGAGGTAATCTTTTCTCCTTTAATTGTGTGGTCCTGCTCTATTGAACTTAATGGCTATTCCTATATGCTTCTCAATGGGAACAGAATCAGCAATGACTGCCTCCCCCCTAGAGTAACACAGTCTGAGTGGATTTCCTCGGCTTTCTGTGGGGATGTGTCCCCTCTCCTTGATGTGATCTTGAACACTGCTTGTGATGTGGAAGAGAAAAAAGAGAAATAATGAGAAAATAGCAACCTTCCTGCACCCGTTGGGAAGGAGCAGTCACGGACTGCTGGGCACTGGTGCAAGTGGGGACGGCCTCTGGACCTGGTTTGCTCCCTGAGGCTGTGTAGAAGACATGAAGAGGTTTAGTTCCCCCTGTGAGTAGGGATTATCACTGTGCAGAGCCCCGGGCAGGCAAGGAGGTTCCTCTGCTGAGTCAGTCTAGCTTGAAACTTCTTATCTGCTCTATGTTTTGTCTCTCACTTTCACTAAACCTGTTCAATGCGGCTGCAAAGCTGCCCCTGGGGAAACAGCATTAAACACAGTCCTGTGGTCCTTGGGCATCTTCCCTGCCCACCTCAGAACTGTATGCTGCCCTGCCTGAACAAGCAGCATTTGTCATTGCAGCTCTGCAGCTACAATCAGAAAACCAATTCCTTTCCATTGGACTCTGTACTGGTGCAGTATAGATTCCCTGTCCAAACAGGGACAGTTAGGGAATCTGTGAGTTAGGGAAGGGTTACAGCTTGAAAGTTGCTCTCAGAACCTCTGCTTTTAGCTCTTCTTAGCACACACACTCTTCACAAGAACTACTTAGAAGTCTAACAGGTACAGAAAATCAGAGCTTCGACCATAGAGACAGATTTCATGGTGTTACAAACTGGCTAGTTGAAGTCTTTGTGTTAGACGGGTCCTAACCCACTTTTTCCTCTTCTGTTCTTCCAGTCCCTTTGCTAACATGCTTTGCTGCTCAGCAAATGCTAACCATGCTTTTCTCCTAAGTGGACAAATCAACTAATATAACTAGGTTGAAATAAGGGAAATTTGGCATGAATTTAGTTTGGATTTTGCTGTTTCTTGACAGACAGAGGAACAAGCAACCTTTTTTTTCTCAAATTTTCCTTTTTTCTTTATTTGAATTGGCCTAATAACATCTATCACTTCTCTTTGCAGACTTCACCTCCTTATTAGACTGAGACCGCCTCTGCTGCAATGAAGAATAATGCTGTAATTCTTCATGGTGTTTTCAACTCCTGTAACATAGGTCTAATTTTTCAACAAATACTAACTTTTTGCTTTTCAATTTTGAAAGCCTAGTTTATGTTCCCAGTAGAAATCTACCCCTATCAGGGCACATTAAACACCATTTTGTTTGTCTTGGCACATGTCTCTAAAGAAGTAGTTGAATAGTGACCCAAGGAGCCCTGCAGGATGCAGGGAAATTCCCCAAAGGCACCAGAGAGCCATACACCAGTAAAACCAGGGCTAAGGAGCCAGGAGAAGCAGCTGGGCTCACCCTGGGGAGGAGATGTCATTATATCCCACATCAAAGTAAGATTCTTGCTAGGCTTGTCCAGGTTTGACATCCTCTGTGCTGAAAGCTGAGAGGAGCTGGGATCTGAGCCTGTGATGAGTTTGTGACGGGGAGCTGGTGCTTTTGCACTTGAAAAGTTAGTGAAGGGCCTGGGCAGTGAGGTAAATCCAGGCAGATGCTTTCTTAATATTAAAGGGATGGGTCACCTTCTCACATACATGCATAGACCATGATTTTTGCCTTCCCTCTCCAGTGTGTCCCCACAAGTGATAGCAAGTGGGCTTCAGGTTTCAGGTCCCTGTGCCTGTCTCCTCTGGGGGATTTCACTTATGCTTGTTTAATGGGAGCACATTTTTGAGGGAGATTGTTACTGTTATTGTGGAATTCACCTTTGCTTTTGCTGTCTTTTTTTTTGTTTGTTTTCATGGTGCCGTACATTTTCCACAAATGAGCATTTTGTGGAAAATCTCTCAGATTGATTGTTCTAAAAGGCCCCGGATTTGCACCCTAATTTCATTTACTTGACCACTAGATGGGGACACTGAACACCACGAACCTGGTTTAGCTCCACCACGAGGTTACCCTCCAGGTGCACCTGGAGCTGGGCTTTAGGGGAGGGGTGAGTGAGCAAGCTCTGTTACACAGCGGGTTTAGAGGTCCTCCTGCAGACACCTCCAAGCACAGGGCCTGTTTCTGCCTGGAGGAGCAAGTTGTTCAAATCAGATGTCATTGGAGAGCACGGAGTGATGACAAGAGGCTGGAGAGAGTCAGCAGTGTGAGACATTCCCTCACTGCCTCTCTCCTAATCTCATCCCTCTTTGCTGGGGATTACATCCCAAGGACCGCTCTGATCCTCCCTTGCAGTGAGACTGTCTCCAGAAGTGGCCCCCACCACTTTGGAGCTTCTGGCTGTATGTGTGAAGTGAGGTGGGAAGTGAAGTAGAATATCAACAGCTTTTTGTTTTGTTTGTTTTGGGTTTTTAAATGAATCGATTTTTAAAAGACCAAGATCATTCTACGCTTCAAATAGTGTTTCTATCATTTATCTGTTTACATTGTAAGTGCAGATACGGTATAAATTGCCCATCGCCTGCATTAACTTTTGTCTTTCATCTGCATCAGGAGGGCTTTGTTGCTGTGATTTTCCTTCATTTTCTGGACAGAGCTGGATGTTGAAGAGATGAGACTTCCTCCAAATAGAGGCAGTGATGTCTGGACAGTTCAGATCATTGTTATAAAACAAAGAAGGAATGGGGCTGACATTTTAGCCAGAAAGATCCATGTATTTAAAATCCTGAAGCTAAATCTTGCTTGTTAAAGCTCAAAGATGATGCCTGAGGGACTAGTGAGGTTTTTCTTTGCATAGAAGATGTAAAATGAAGCTGTGGTTGCACTTAATGATCAAGGACATAAAACTACAACTCTACGATATGGCCAGATCATTAGGGGAATATGTCCACTGACCACGAGAACAGCTGGGTAGGCTTTATGCAGATTAACTGATAGCTGGTGGCAAGGTACTGCTGTTGAACAACTGATTTCTCTGCACTCATTCAGCCCTTAGGATAGGTTTGTTCTGTCTCCTGTTAGTCCCTAACAGATGTTTGGAAGACGTGGATGCCCAGCACCTGGTGCAGTGGAGTGACCTTGTGCAGAGAGGAGTCAGTGCTGCCTGGGACCGCAGCTCTGCAGTGAGGATGGACAAGCCTGGATTCTGAATAAGAACTGTGTGTGCATCCAGGGCACAAACAGTCCCTGATAAAGAGCAGTAACCTTTAAGGGAAGCTGTGTAAATGATCCTTGTCAATGCCACCATTAGATTAGTGAGGGACAGTAACTACTCCAGGGCTATGAACTGCATTACAGTCACTTAATAGAGCTCATTGGTAGTAAACTGACTCAGTGATTTGCTTTTCATCAGCTCTGCTGGCTGACTTTTGAGCTTTTTCTGTTCAAATGGCATGTGAAGTCTCTGGTGTTAGCTGTCACCAGTAGGGTAATTTAGCAGGAGTGAGCACAACAGCAACCAGATTGGTAATAGCTAGCCAGGTGCCTGTGAATTGTAAGTAATGCTGGTAAGGGCCGAAGACAACTCCCCCTTTAGCTTTCAGTTGTGCCGTGCACTTGTGGAGAAAGGGTACCTGCCTGATGCTCTCCTGTTCTGTTGTTTGTACAGGTCTGTATGTGAGACTGTGCGTGCAGTTTATAGCTTCAGAGTCCATCTCCTGGCAGCCGCTGCAACAGAAGCTGTGCCAAGAAGCAGGCTGTGGAGGTCAGACTGGATGCAGGGACTGTGGGTGATGGAAAACCACCAGCTTGCCTCTTTGACTCCTCCAAGTACACTAAGAGCCAAAGGCTTCTAGTAATTGCTGCCTCCTGCCAATCTTTGATTTATGTACCTGTGTGGAAGTACTCGATCTAAGATGGTGAAATATTCAAGCACCCTTCAAAGAAGCTGTCGGGTTGAACAAAAATGAGCTTAGAAAAGTGTCAAGCACTGATTTGTCATATGCCCAGAATCGGGGTAGGTGAGATTTTCCCTGTTTTACAAAAGTTTTTGGGTGGTAAATTATGTATAATGTGTGCTTGTTCAGTGGCCCTGGTCTCCCACCCATCCAGGGCATGGGACAACAAAGCACTGAGCTTAGAGCTCTTTAGCTCACTTAACTTCACTGTCTCCACCTTTCCCTTATCTTCCAGAGGTGTTGTGAAAACAGATTCACGCTTAAAGTCATCATGTGCTCTGTTAAAAGCTGCCTGAGTATTATTACTGGCTGCAGCAATATTGTGCTTGGCAGCAAGGAGACTGCTTACAATTATCTCTCCAAAGGTGCTGCAGACACATAGATGCCTCCAATTCTCCCACCAAGGAAAAAGGACTTTGTGTTGGTCTGTGCAAGAATATTTTGCTGATGGAGGCTGGGTTCTCTTTGCAGATGTTTGCATCTCTCTGAGAGGAAAACTTGCTGGTGAGCTGAGAAAACACGTTGTCCTTGCTTCTTGAGTACTGCTCTCTACCTGGGCAGTGGAGCCCTTTAGGCCCAGGAGCACTGCTGAAACAAAACCTGTGTAGACACGCCATCAGCTGCAGCAGTGGTTCATCCACCTGTTCACACACTGGCTTGTGTTCGACGCATCCCATTTCCTGCCTGTGCTGAGGATGCAAAGTGCTTCCCAGCCCGCAGTGTGCTGGGGAGAATCCAAAGTGATACAGCTCCGCTGGCATGAGTTTTTAAGGCTCAAACTACACTTCTATTGTCACGGCTCGTTTCACTCACAGAGATGGTTTTATTTTGCCACCTTGCTCCTAGCGGATACAGCTCAACTCTTTAATGCCCTGGAGAAAATACAGCTATATCCCGGGTTGAGTGATGGCCCTGCTGAAAATCTGGATGGAAAAATTGGTTTTGTTGCAGTATAATTTTTTTTTTCGATCCAAAGTGCAACTTTTTACTTCACTTGTGGTTTTTTTGAGGCTTCCAGAAAAGGGGAGATACCTCAGAAGGATTTTATACAGAAATGTTTCATTTTCAAGTGTCTGAGAAAAGGTTTTAAAAGTTTAGGGAATTTGGGTTTTTTTCAGGTTCAGTTTGAAATGCAATTTCTCTGAAACACCAATGAATGCCAGCTTTAGGTTGAAAAACATCACCAACCTTTTACTACAGAGTTATGGGCTGCAGCCAAGGATAAAGAATTCCTTTCTTAACAGCACATAGCAATGAGAAACGAGAAACTTCTGACAAACACAAATGTCCTCAGGCTTCCAGTGTGACTTTTATCTTGTGGAAAGCGAGTGTTTTAGGCAAATACAGTTCTGAAACATCACCCAAATGCTGTCCTGATTTGCATAGCTGATTAAGAAGCACCAGCACACATGGTAGCAAAGGCTGTGATTGCCATCTCCTGAGCTTCCTGCATTGCAGTGTGCTGCTAGGTTGGATGCAGGTTGGATGTCCAAGTGATTCTCATGGACCCTTCCTGCCTGGGTGGTGGTTGCTCCCAGATGAAGGTCAACAGGTACTGCTGTGTGATGGGGGATGCTCTTGAAGAGATTTTTCCCTGCCTGGACCCAGGGAATGACGCCAGCAGCTTGCCTGCCCATGGCTTTGGCTCCATGTGGAGGCTAAACCTTTGGTGTCGTCTGTCCCTGGGGCAGGGAAAGGCTGGGGACATAGAGATGAGATATTAGTGCACTTTGGAAGAGCTGGTTTCCTGATGAGGGAGTGTACACAGCGCATATCACCCATATCTGGTGAGTGGTCACCCTTGTTTGCTGTACCCTTTCTGTTCCCTTGCCGCTCTGTTTTAATAGTAAATCTGTTTGGGAACAGAGATGCTATTGATTTCATTTGTCTTCTCAGTAATCTGGACACCATGGACTCATGTGGAAATAAAAAGTGAGGTGACTCATTTGCTGAGTCCCTAATGCAGGGAGTCAGATGGAAATCAGTTGTTAGCCATTACACCGCGCAGAGAAGAGGTGTCACGATCTAGCTGCGAAACTCTTCCTAACAAGCCAGCTGACAGCTCTTGCTCCCACCCCAGTTTCTGCATCATGGGTGAATTGCAGCAATCCCACACTAAGGTGACACAGGTGTGGATTCATTTCCAAAACTGCCAGTCCCCCTGGACTCCTTGTTTTTAATTATTCTTTTCTCCCCACTGATGTCAGCACAGCAGCACATTTAAATGCCGGTGCTGCACTGATTAAAATTGTGTTCCTAAAATAACTTTGTCCTTTGGTATCATTCTGTGAGGTGCTTTTGTTTCTTTTTAAATTGTTGGATTTTCAAAGTGAAACCTGGAGCAGGAATTGGAAAGGGAAGTTTCAGAGTAACCTTCCTCTACCACAGGTACACACTGCCTGCTCCTGGACAGTCCATACTTTACAAAAACAGGTACAACCAGTAGTAAGAGAGACCAATATATTCATAAGGGTGTTGCTGAAGGAGCTGGTTAGTGTCCCCTACATCTTCCCCTCTCTCAACACATAGGTCTGTATTACCGATATATCTCATCTCCTGGGGAACCTTTCTATGGACTAGGTTTGGTTAGTTATCCAAGGTGTCACTGTTAGAGAGTAGTGATTTCCATTCTCTTTAGGTGAAAATCTGCTGTCCTAAGAAGATGATAGAATAGAACTTGTTCATTGCCTTCACACATCCATTGATTGTACATCCCTCGTGTCTCCTGTCATTTGCCTCCTCCTGAGTGCGCCCAGACTGAGCATACAGCCTCCTCTATCTTCACCATTCATGCACCTCTGGACTCTTAATTTCTTTTTTCTCTCTCCTTCTTTTGAGCTACAAAGCACTAAGCAAGCACCATAGTCCAGGTAGCACCTGATACTGATTTCCATAATCTCCTCTTTTTTAGTCCTAAGGTTGTCAGTGGTCCTGTCTAAGGGCATAGGCATTTATAAGAGCTGATTCCTGTGGGACATAACAAAATTCTGCTTGCCCCTCTCTACTTGCAACCTAGATTTTCTAATTGGTGGCATGTTTCAGCCCCTTTCCTCAGTACGGAAAGCTGGAAGGTGGCACTTGTTCCTTTTTGTGATGGAACTGCTCTGGGTCCACTGTAGCTGGTTCCTTACTGCTGTTAGTGAAATGAGCTGTTCATGGCAGCACGTCTGAAGTCTGCATGACTGCTGAGAAGTGCTTCTTTTCACAACCTATGTTACAACTATACCCATGGCTCACTGTCTTATTTACATGAGGCATTTTCCCAAAAGCATCTTTTAGATCAGTGGACCTCTAAAGTTTTTCACTATGTCACCACATGCTTTTAATTTAAATGAGTAGAAAGAATGGTGCAATAGTGCAATCAACTGTAAGCTACTTGACATGACTACAGAGAACTAGGACTCTTCTGACTATGGTTTGGGAAAACTAGCGCAAAGCAGCAAATAGACTTGCATGAACTATTTACACTTTTGGCAGCACCATTTCTTCCCTCTGGCATGGTCAGGAGCTGCCATCTGTTCTGTCTGATCCTGTTTTCTGCCAGGTACCTTGGATGCTTACCTCTGGCTGGTTGTGCTCTTTGCATCCAAAGTCCAAAGACCAGGCTGACTGACAGGCTTATAGTTCAACCACACAAACATATTTTAGGGAAGGAGTAAAAAAACCCAAACTTGGATTTTAAAATGGAGGTTTTTCTCCATAGCTCTTTTTTTCCCTTGTTAGCAATTCTTATTTTCCTTCTCTTTACAGTGGAAAAAGCTAAAAGAGAAAGGAAGAAAGATATGAATAGCTGTGCTTGGAAAATATCTCATAGATTTGCAAGATAAAATATATATTTGTCTGCAACAGACATAGCAGGTGATGGGACCATGTAAGTCTGATGGCTCTTTTTAAATTAGAGATCAGGGCTCGCCTTTGGCTGCGCTGATCTAACAGCACAAAACCCACTCTTTCCATTGTGAGCAGAGAGTTTATTAGAGACCTTACAAAGGGCAAGTGGCACCTGTATTTCCCATTTGCACTTAAGCTAACATAAAGCTGTAAAATCTGTAATAATTTTATGAAGAAAATGCCAAGATTTATCAATGAGTGAAAATACTGATATCTTCTCAGCCCAGGAGACTTATGTGTGTGCAGCTTCTGGGTGAGGGCTGTTCTAGCTGGGGTTGATGAATTTGCCTGACCTGCAGACCTACTGCTGTAAAAAAAAGGGAACCCTTGGCATGGCAGTTTGCATGAGAATGGTGATTTCTGGGGACTGGCTTTTCCTAGGAATAGATTTTATATGCATATGAGCTGTAACAGAAAGGTGGGATTAGTGGGATTTGCCCAAGTGCTCAGTTATTCAGGTGCTCAGTGGGCTTCTATTCATCTTCACAACCTTCAGTCACTTTAGAAATCTGACATTGAAGCATCCTGTGCATCCTGTGGGCACACTGCAGAAACCATCCTCTCATGATGAGATGGGTAAGGACAGGGCACAGTGGTGCAGGGCTCTGCTAGCACAAAGATGACCATGTCGTTATGCTAGTGAGGCTTACTTAGTGTCTGTCTGCAGGTGTGCCTTGAAATATACATCAGAGGTGAAGCTGAGATTGATGACTCCTGTATTTCAGTGTAGGAAAATGCCTACTCTAAGCTTTGTTTTCCAACCCATTTCTCAGGCTACTCAAATTAATTACTTTTAAGGTTGCTCCTGTGGGTCAGCCAGGCAGTGCTCCAGGAAGGTGTATCCCACTGAAAATGGAGGATTACAGGCAAAATTATCCTCAGAGGTACTGAAGAGCCGAGTAGGCTGGGGGGGCACAAAATTTGCTTTTGTGGTGCTTCTGAAACAGGCTTGATGGGAACAGACACTACTGTTCCCCCAGGATGGGACCTCAGCATTGCCTTCACTGCAAACAAGTATAATATCATTACAGTTATCATATTGGGTTGAAAAAAGCCTTTGTCCACTGCGTGCCAAATGTCTGACCTTCTTGCACTCACTTCACAATGAGGAGAAGCTCCATGTATGAGCATCTATTGTTGTTGTTGTTGTTATTATTAGTGCTAATTATTACTAGTGTTGCTATTATTATTCATGTACCCGTGCTTTAAATGATTGCATTGTCCTACATTAGCCTTAGGATGCATGGACAGAATGGATTATCTCCTAATTGTAACATGTTATGGAAAGTTCTGGTTTCTTTTCATTGTTTTATGTGGGGTTTTTGCTGTTATTGTTGCTTTGGGTTTTCTGTTTTAATACAGTGAAATTAAATGCAAGAACCTCATAGCAGAGCAATAAGGAAAAAAATTAATTGAGCAAAAGTCAGCAAATGCAGAATTATGGTTCCCCCAGCAACTGTAATGAAGGCAGAGAACACATCTATACGCTGGTGTTCAAGTTAACACTGCACACTGCCAGGAATACAAATCCTAACTGTGTTCAAGGGGCTGAGTGATGATTACTGCGAGAACCATAACTTCACATTTCCTGACTTTTTGCAATTAAAATCTCAACCTGGATGATGCATTAGCATAGGCTTTGCATTTAATTTGCTATTTTCTTTAGAATGTATGTGTGTACTGATTACGTTTGAGCATTTCTTACTTTTTAATCTCATTTATTCTTTTGTAAGGGAAAAAATCAGGGAAAAAACATTTACCACATCAGCTTCCTTCTCCCTCACTGGGGGGGGGGGGTGGGGGGGTGGGGAAGAAGGATGGGGGAATAGAACAGTGCAGTGCAATTAACTGTATTTTTAGCTCTAAGAGGCATTTACTGATGAATGTGAATTTATATCACTGCTGTTAATATTTGTACAGGGACTGGCCAATCCATACAGAGATGGGTCCTCCAGACCTTTAACCCATGTGGAGCTGAGCTGAACACCATTTACACAGCCTTGGTGTGCCAGAAGCATGTCTGAGAAGCTCTTTGGTGACCCAAACTTCACAGAATCTATTATCCCACTGACACTAAAGTTCAGGACTCGGGTCCTTCTGACTGTGTGAAGCCCCAATGACTTGAAAAGCTCAAACTTGCGAACACTTGAAAGTATGTCTTTGTTTGGGATGTAACTGGACTCTTTCTGTATTGCTGCTTTACCTTCTCGCGTAGCCATAGGCGAATTTAATAGGCATAGGTGTGCTGCACGCCCAAGCTAGCTGATGTGCTGCAGGGTACAGCCAAAATCCCACCATGGGATCCCTTTACAGCACAGTGGAAGATCAGACTGAGTTTCTCCAGTGCTGGTGGGATTATAATGTTTTTCTTTCGTTTTCATCTATCTGGAGAGAAAGAAAAGTTCTCTCACAACCTGCTGGAGCCTTGGGAGCACTGACAGCCTTGTGTGCAGGGACCCGCCTGGCCAAGTCTGTCCCCACATCATTTCTGTAGAGAAGCTTGTCCTCTTCACCATCATGCTGTCCAGCAGCAGTCACTTGTGCTGGTCTGGTTTATAGTCTTTGGACATAATGACAGATCAGCAGGAAGGGAAGGTAGCAATGAAGCTGGCCCTGTTTATGCTGTGATTTTTATTTTTTTCTATTTGTTGTTAATGTGTTGATGCTTATATAATTTTTTTCAACCTTTGCTTCTATTCTTTCACACTTTAACCTTTCTTTGTGCCTCTCTTTTTGCTCTGTGCTCAACCATTTCACAGTGGTGACTTCTTATAATTTTCTCTATTCCCTTTGTTCTGGGCCTTGTGCTTTTATATCCCACTCCCTGTGGAGCCATCAAATTTCTTTTAACCTAAAGGCTCTCTGCTACCAAGGGTAAATCAGCCTTGTCTAAGCCCATTCACTTGAGCCCACCAAAGCGAGATTCCCCTCCCTTTCTGTCCATCCTCACACAAGCTCATGTCCATGTGAAGATGTCAGGCATCAAAGTTCAAAGAGAAAATAGCTTGGCACACGTTTTCCAGATGCTGTCAGACTGTTGCTTAGGCTCTGAAGGAATTAAATTATGTGAGTACTCATGCTGCTGTCAGACGCTTGATGCCTTCGAAGAACGAGCGCTGGTATCTTTAAACATATCCAGTATGCCTGAAAATCACAAAGTTCTACCTCATCCATCAATTTACCAAAAATCCAGAAAAAGCTGAAAGCTCAGGGCTGTTACTTAATGGTGCTGTGTAGGATGGATATGTACCAAAACATGTGAATCCAGCATATCCTTATTAGAAGTTACAGAATCTTATAGAAACAGGGGTGACCTAGAGCCATATGGCTTGAAACACCATAAGGAATGCTTCTGTAATGGCAATGTTTACTCCTTTTATAGGTGAAATTCTTTTTATTTTGACGTGGTGAATTTTGGAAAACTTCATATGTCGTTCCTTGGACAAATAGCAGACAGACAGAATTCATTTTGTTAAAACTTTTACTACATCCCATTGGCAAACTACGTTTTGTCAAATGCTGTTGTTCATAATGTTCACAAACGACATTTCATCGCATTTTTTGTCAACAGAATGTAATTTTATTCCAATCATTCTGTCAACAAAGAGAAATACCATAAAATCACTTTGCTCACAAACATAAATTATATGTTGATTTTGTTTGTAGAAAAAATGGGAGTATCAAAACTTTTTCTGGGGAGACAATGAAGATGGATCACATTCATTCTGTGGGCAAAGCATTAATGTTACAGGCAGCAGTTTTTGTAATTTCTAGGGTGGCTGGAGGGCAGAGCATGCACGAAATTCAGGGGGAAGCAAAGATGGAATGTATGAATGTGCTCATTCCAGCCCTAATTTGGAACACTGGGATGAAATCAATGGGCTCTGGATCAGGCCTTTAATGTGTCATATGCAATGTAAGGCATTGTATACACGGATAACAAGGAACCCATGAGAGGAATGACACCTTCATGGAGAGGTGTCTGGGATGCCATGGAGGATACTGTGGGGCATTTCACATGTTACCAGGTTGCTGTGTTTAGGTGGCAGAATGGGTTTCCCAGTCTGCTCTTTCAGTCATCTTGTAATGTTCTGATAAGTTTTCTATTTTTCTGGTTTCTCCCTAAATAACTGCTTTCTTGCACAGCATAGGTAATGCATTATTTTCAAGATACAACCTTTTAAAGTGGCTATTTACAGTGTAGGGCCATTGCTCAAGAGCCTACATACTCCAGCACCAGATGAGAAAAAGCTCTGCGTATTTTAGAGTGATTGCCAGCCACTTTCCATTTTCCCCATTACAGTACATGAATAGCCTCTTCCTTTGTCTTCATCTTTCAGCCTAACAGTCTAAACATAGCAAAATAGACATCTCAAATAATTGTTGGATTTTGAGTGTTTGGCTCACAACTGTATGTACTTTCCAATTACTGGTCAAAAGCACCTGTGCAGAATACAGATTTCATTCACATGTATTCGGGGAACATACATTCCTTTTTAACTACTGGCTTTTCAGGAAACTTGGTACCCAATCAGGGTATCAAGTAAAATAATGTTGTAATATTGATTCCTCACACGACAAATGATCACTAGTGAATAGCCAGCATAAACAAAGGCTGGGAAAAAAACTCATCAGTTAAAGACAATTGTATGGATGACTTTTGGACACTTAAAAAACAACTTGCAGGGATTTTTCTTCTATCAAACTGATTGCAAATGGAGAACAAAGTTAAAATCCCAGACTGGACTGGGACTTGGGATCTTTGAGTTCATTTGTCAACTTTACCACAGACCTGCTGGGTAGCTTTGGGGAAATTGTTTCATCTTTCTATGCATGAAGTTCCTATGTATAAAAAAGAGGTAATGGTTCATGTTTTTGTAGAGCTTAATCATAGAATCATGGAATAGTTAGGGTTGGAAAGGACCTTAAGATCATGTAGTTCCAACCAACCTGCCAGGGGCAGGGACATCTCACACTAAGCCATGCCACCCAAGGCTGTGTCCAATCCAGCCTTGAACACCACCAGCGATGGAGCATTCACAGCTGCCCTGGGCAGCCCATTCCAGTGCCTCACCACCCTTAGAGTAAAGAATTTCTTCCTCATATCCAATCTAAACTTTCCCTGTTGAAGTTTGAACCCGTTACCCTTGTCCTATCACTACAGTCCCTCATGAAGAGTCCATCCCCAGCATCCCCATAGGCCCCCTTCAGATACTGGAAGGCTGCTATGAGGTCTCCATGCAGCCTTCTCTTCTCCAGGCTCAACAGCCCCAACTTTCTCAGCCTATCTTCATACGGGAGGTGCTCCAGTCCCCCGATCATCCTCGTGGCCCTCCTTTGGACTTGTTCCAACAGTTCCATGTCCTTTTTATGTTGAGGACACCAGAACTGCACACAATACTCCAAGTGAGGTCTCACAAGAGCAGAGTAGAGGGGCAGGATCACCTATGTGAGGAATGCTGCAGAGAAACCTGGTTTTGAATTGAATAAATGACCATTTCATTTTCAGTTATTCATGCTCTAACACCTTCTCTTCCTTCCCTATGCACTTCAGTGACTGCTCAAGCCTGATAGGGCTTTCTTCAAGTGGCCTTATGGAGTGGTCCCTCTTGCTGTGCCCAAGGTCTGGCTGATGCTCCTATTCCTCATTTTGACTACTGTCCTTTCCAATTTCTTCCAGTTCTTTCCTTGCAGTGATCCAAAACACTGCTGCCAAAACCTTCACCGGTGACACAGCTCTGATTCAGACTTGTACCTGAACATCACCTCCCAGCCTCCTGCCGTGCTGCTTTCTTATCTTCATCTCTCCTTGGCTCAACTTAGCAGCAGTGCAAAATGTTGCCAGTGTGGCTTATAGCTTGGCTTATCACCAGCACTTGCCCCTGTCTCCTCCTCCTGCCCCAAGCCTGCAACTCCCTTTCTGGCTACCTCCAGCCTCCATGGCTGGTGCACTGGAGGGAGGAATACCTTTGTGCTTAAGCTGTTTCCTCAAGTAACTCTTTGGCCTTTGACAGTATTCATGCTTCAACTTTGAAAATATTACATATTCCAATAAACTACTATTAATCCTGCTTTTGGACCCACACTGATTTCCAGGGAGCCTCTGTAACTGTGTTGTTTCTGTAGGTGGCATCAAGTAATACATTGCAGAGGGGAAGAAAACTTGTAGCTCAGTAAGCAGCTTTCCATGCTTGAACAGTTTGTACTTCATTATAACACACAGTGACTTCTGTAACTCTGAATGCATAAACACAAATGTTGACTCAGTTGAGTTTAATAGACTTTCTGCATACGGGCTTAAAAGAGAATGGGAGGAAGAGATGAACAGCTAATTTCTGAATACTCAATAGCGCTGTAAAAGCAACTTGTTGAGACACACCAGGGAGTTTCACAACTTCTCAGGGTTCTTGAAACAGCAGGTGCAGACTATTTGAATCTTGCTTGTAAAACAAAATTTTTAGAAGAATGGAAAAAACAACCCTCAGCATCTTGTCTTTGGAAGGCGTGTTACGGTTTAGTGCTAACAAGAAAAAGGTTTTAAGGGGGCAGTAAGTGAAGTGGTGCAGTAACCAGACTTAAGCATGCAGATTTAATGTTAATTTTTAAAAGTCTCTGTAAGATTATTTTCACGAGGCTTCTTAAACTGGCCCAGAAGAGTATGGTATGTTGGTTCATGGACTTTTATCACCGAGAATCATGCTAGAATGTAAGTACAAGTATACATTTAGTCTTAAGCAGTGATATAATATGTTATCTCCTTTTCAGAAGTCAACTGGAAGTCAGAGAAGAGATAAATTAATAATTACGAATGCTGCATAATTGCATGTAAAGCACAGTAGCCTTGCATTAATTGAAAATCCAAGTGTTCATGAGATCAATGGGAATTTTCTGTTGACCTTAGCAAGTGAGATAAGCTCATATGCACTTTGAAGGTAGGCTTACTTGCCCAGATTGGTGTTGGTTGCAGTTCCTTACCTTGCAACATGAATGTCCTTGAAGCAGAAGAGTGATCAGATTTTACAGCCGCTTAGTCCTCTGGATCTGCCTTTTGCACCCTTTCTGCTCCCCTCTGCACTGAAGCTGTGCACTGTTCAGCCTTTAACCCTCTTTTCCGCAAGATCTCTCCCATTTTTACAGTAATTGGTTCACCTCAGCCAGAGCGCACTCAATCAGGGTGCTGTGAGCTGGCCAGAGGGTCTCACAAAGGTGCCGATTAACCACCAGTGGGGCTGTAACCTTGTGTCCGTCTGCTGGCATCCTGCAGAGTCAGAAGAGATGGGGACTGTGTGATCAGCATCACAAGCTCATTAAAAAGCTAGCAAACAGCTTCTAACAATCAAAGCACATGAAACGGCAGCTATAGTCTGGCAATTCTTTGAAGTTCTGCCAAAGGGACTTGAGAGCTTGACCGGGTGCTCACACCCGCAGTGGCAGCAGTGTCCTCAAGGTGAGTGGCAGACAAATGAGCAAGGGCACACTGACTCCTGGGTTGGAGGATGGCGGAACAGGAGATCCCCGGTGGTGACGGTGCTGTGGGTGAGGTGTCATGACTGGGTCACCCATTTTGGAGCCATAATTCATGGATCTGTTTTGTAGCTGGAAGAAAGGTGACAGTGGGTGACGGAGGAGCTCTGGAGCAGAATGGCAACAGCAGCCAAAGTCAGGGAAATTCATCTGAGCTTTTGTGTCCTTCTGGAGAAAATTACAGGGAAGGCAGGAGGGATTTTGTGGTTATGACCAAGAAAATAATTACCATGGAGGCTACTGTGCATGACAAACTGTCTTTTAACATCCTCTGACGGAGGAAGCCATGTGTTTCCCGCGGCCCATCCTCTTCAGTCTCTGATCAAAGATGGAAACCAAGCAGAAGATGAAATTAAGTGTGCAATTTCTGATTCGTTCTCAATAAGTTTGTGCTGATTACTTAAACAAAAAAAGAATCAAAGCTGGGATTACAGGCTTAGCAAGGGGAGTGCATATTTCAGCACATACTGGGCTCTTTGTCATTCTGTCACACTGGTGGAATGAGACTATTAATGCATTGTCCAAGGCAGCCTGTGTTATAAAGCCCAGTGGCTAAGTTAAATGAAAAACTCCTCTAAGAAAAACAGCATGCAGCTTCCTACTGCTCTTTCTTTCTTGCAGAGCTGCCTAGATGAGGCAGGGGAGATACAGCGGATGAAGTTGTAAGAGCTTTTCTTCGAGGAGAAGCTCATGATAGTCAATAAGGTTCCTGGGCAAAGCAGATTTCCAGTGTCTGCTCACTGTCTTAAAAATTCTTCTGACTTTCTGAAGTGCTCTGTGTCAGCAGGTGACAAATATTCCTTCTGTGTGCAGGAAAGGAATTACATGATGGGCTGTAAGTGCTTTCTCCAGTTACCTGCTCAGTGCTACTCAAAGTGTCTGGGGCATGCAGTGGCACAGACATCCCACTTTTAGCCATAACATTAGGACGAAAACAAAGTCAGCACTTTTAGAAAGAGCTAAACTACAGTTTGTTCACCCCTCTGCATCAATGTGAGTTACCTGGGGGCGAATGCGTGCCTTACAATTACCCAGTGACTAACAGGTTCAGGCATCCCTTTGCAGGAGACATGAGGACCAGCAGTGGCACCAGTACAATTTGGGAAGCCCTTTCTCTTAATATCTGTTATTTGTTCAGGTATGTTAAGCTCCCTGCCAGCAGTGTAACCCAAAGTATTTCTTGCCTCCTAGATGTCCATTTCCACAGCACTTGCAGGTGTCTGGTGCTGAGCTGGCTATCCAAAAACTTGATGTTATTTGCAGAGTTTAGTTGTAAAACAGCAGTAACAACCTGCTCTGAATTAATACTATGTCCCTTAAATTTTCTCCACCATTGGTCATGATGATCTCTAAGGAAGTTGCCTGGGTTTTGCAGCAGACCCAAAACTACCACACACCCCCTTAGCACTGCAAAGACAAAGCAGCCCCTTTTCAGTTCTGTCTGGTGTCTGAGAGTGACAGCCCGCTTTTGGGGAATCAGTGCTAATTACAGCTCATAACAGATGTCTCCACTCTACCACGTTGGGATTCAGGTCCCCTGTGAGACCTGCTGTTGCTTTCTGAGAGTCGGAAATGAGTGCTGAAGTGTATCTGCTGATGCTCACACTGCTTCAGCATCCTGCTGCAGCACCCAGGCAGCCACCGGCAGGGCATGGGCAACAGTGGGCAAAGGTCTGGGTAGGCTGCTACATAAACCTAGGAGGGGCTTTAGCAGGCTCATATGGGTCTGCTGAGCCCATACCTGCTCTGGGGTGGGTTGGAAGAGCCACTGTGCCCCTTTCATACTCAGGGTTTCTATTCCTGCCTTCATAAGCCACTCGCGGTGTCAGCCCGAACAAATTCATTCACCTGCCCATGTCACAATTCCAGCTGCCATCAACTGCACTGTGTAAATGCCTACAAATCCAACAATGGGTGAGTGCTCTTTGTTCCAGGCATTTCACAGAGAAGAAACAGAGAATAGGATACGTCAGGGTGAACTACTCTTTTAATGCTGGATAGCTTAATGAATGTTTACAAAAGGCTTTTGAGTACCAGGGTGAAGAAGGGCGCTATAAAGGCAGAAGGTGGTGTTTTCTTGTCATGCTTCTCAGTTGTATTTCTTCTCTTTCTGGGACTGAATGAGTTGGGAATTTCTTTCTTTCCCCCCATCTACTCCAACACTTACGATGTTTTGTTCCCCTCTTTGTGTTTGTCAAATATAACATTGCAAATGGAAGAGTTGCCACTAAGAAGATCATCCCTGTCTGGGAGGCACTTCTTCAATGTGTTTGCCATGCAGAGTCTGCTGGTTCACAAACAGGCCACAAGTAGCTCTTGATGGACCAGCTCTTAAATCCCTGGGGCTGTTCAGTGCCATATGGCTGCTGGGGTCCCTGGGACAGTTTTGGGGAGCCCATCCAGACCCAGCTGCTGCAGGCAGCCCGAAAGCACCCCACTAATCTACCTCCAGCTGGATGGGGGCTGGCAGGACACTTCTGCCCCTATTTCTCAGCGTAGGCAAAACTAACTTGCCTCTTGGGCTGCTCTTATTGCAGAGATGGTGTTAAATATCAGTTGATCTGGCAACCTGTGTTCTCACTGCTTCACTCTGAAGAAAACAGGGCTAAAATAACAGTGTCTTTTCCTCTTTTATTTGTCATGTTTCTAATTGCTGTATTACGGCATTTTCCAAGACCAATTACATACTGTTTGGAGAGATTAGTAGAGTGCAAAACCTACCATGGTTTATTACACAGTGATGGCTCATGGAAGAAAAGTATCTGAATTCAGGCCCTTTCCATTTCATGTATTTATCCTAATGCAGGTTTCATATATGCATATATATATATATATATATAAAATAGGAACTGCACAACAGTCAGCAATGTTTAAAACAGAATTTCTTCCCCACGAGGGAATGAATAAGAGTAATTTGTCATATGTTTTCCTTAAATTCATGGCTACAGAGCATTTTAGAATTGCTTGATGTAAATCTGTCTCATCTATTTGACAACTCTGATATTGAGTCATTAATTTTTATTCTATGACTTCAAAAATTCTATGTTGCAGCTGGAGATGGGTGGCTAAAGTGCTAGTTTTGGACAATGGCTTAGATGTAACAATAGCTTTTGACCCTAACTCCAGTCCCAAGGAAAGTGAATTTGGCAATCTCATTTCAATTCATAGTGAATAGCTGTTCACATAAAAAAATCAGCACCTACCATTTGTCATACTTGGCAGCTTCTGCTTAAGAATGGTCCAGAACAGCATTACCATGGAAACTAAATTACCTACTCCTACTCCTGGCTCAGAAGGTGATTTCAGCCGGTTGTGGAGGTTTCGTATCACTGACAGAAGGAGGTGGGGGTAACCTGGGGGAACTGCAAACACGTATGACCCATAAGTACACTTGTATCAGTCTTCCGTTTTGAATATTGCCATCTTCTGGTCATGTGCCATTGGGTTCAGGCCAAATGGCTTTCTTACACATCATGGTTTGTTTACTGATTTTTATTATGATAACAGCTACTGGCTCCAATTAGGACTAGGATTGCATTGTGGGTAGTGCAATACATATGTATCTTTAGAGACAGTTTCTACTCTGAAGGCAAACATGAGAGGTTCCATATAGTCTTTTTTTAACTAGAGAATCAAAACAAGATAAGTGAATTACCTGAGATTACACTGGAAAGTTGTGGCAGACCTTGCCAATGAATTCCCGTTTCTTTAGACTCAGCCCTCTTTTATTTACCCATACCACTTTATCCTTCTTCAGGATTATTCCTAGTCTGCGCTAGGTGAGCTGGGAATACCACACATTTGGGTTCTTTTTGTTTCCTGCCATCTACCAAAAGGATGCTGATTCACAGAACAGGTTTTTATTTAGGGCTGCTCAGCCCTGGAATGAACAAACATAATGGATTACAGATCAATGTTTACTGGACACTGAAAGTTTTTAATGTTAATTACATACTGTATGTTGATTTTGTAATTGTAAGCAAAAACTCTGCTGTAACCACTCTATGCTTCAATAATGACTGAAAGAAACGATCGTTTCAATCTGCTGAGCTGCATATACCACCCTTTCTCCTCCAAGATATTGCTTTTCTTAGCGAGATGGACACCAGTGGGAAGAGTAGAAAATAAACCAACATACAAAAGGCAGACTAACACGGATCCCTCTTAGGCTCACAGAGCTAGAAATTCAGCAAAGACAAACAATAGGAGCTTTGCCATTGCTAGTGTGAGGATGAGAGCTGTGAGCATTCCATGACAATTCAGCTCTGAAGGCTGAGCCCTGACCTTGGGCTGTGTGAATAGTGCAGCTAGGAGAATTTGGGAGCAGCCCCTGTAGTTCGGTTTGCTTTGGTTTTAGATGATAGCTCTGCAAAGGCTACCAGGTCTTGCTACAGTCCTGGTAAAATCAGGTAGAAAATCACAGAGGTGCAGGCTGTTGAGGTGTCTTTCCCACCCTGTAGAGAAGCCCAGACATACCCACAAGATCCCTGCTTCATGCAGGGATTGCCAGCCTAAGGGCTGATGCTTTGCAGAGACCAGAAAATCCCCCCTCCTCTCCTCATCTGCTTATCCTATGCAGCGAGACTAAGGTGATGGCAACTGAAGCCTTCTCTCTGTGCCTCCTGCCATGCCCTTCCTTTGTCTTAACATGCCAGAGCCAGCACCCTTTTGGGCTGGACTGGAAGAGATGTGTGTGAAGGCATGTGCTGGCTGGGCTGGACTATAGAGGCCTGGTTGGTTGTAGCTGTTAGCCTGTTGTTGGTCCTTGACCCCGTGGTGGATTTGCGTTTTGTATGAAGAGTGAGTCCTTCACTTCCCAGCTGTAAGGCGGATGCTGCTGGGAGAGAGAAGATACCAAGCACCTACCCCTGGCATCCAGGTGCTTCTCAACCTGTAGACCCCTGCCATGTCCTCCTCCACCCACAAACATGTATTTTTCCCACTCTTCAAGGCACAACAGCAGCAGGAGCTGCTGGTGGTCACCAGACGTTCATCCCTCCTTGGCACCTCCTTCCATGGGATGCTGAGGGTGGGCACCCTTCCCGCTTTGCCCTTGGCATGGTCCTGGCAGAGTATTTGGATCCGTTTTGCTCTGCTGTTGCTTTTTATATGCATCTTTCCTATTTAAGTGTCGCAGATCACTGCACCAGCTGATTAGCCTATACATGGATGGAATATAAAAGAGCAAGTCCCCAAGTTGTAGGTAAGACCTTTCGTGAGATTGACTGGCTAAAAATAAAATGGAAATTGGCTCTGAGCTTTTGAGAATCTGTCTCTTCGTCAGGCCACAGAAAAGCAGAGCAAGGGGTAGCACTTCATAATTAATTATGAATTTATAATTAATTTGAAGCCTGAATCAACAGCCTTCTATTAGAGTTGCTATTGCTTGCTCTGTGTTCCCACAGTCTGTCAGACAGTTTGAGCCTCATAAGCAAGTTTCAAAATTTCAGGGCCTTTTTCTATTCAGTTTGCATTGTTTCAGCCTATTAGTCTTGTGTACAACTCTGGGTTTTGATAGCTTTTCTGTTTAAGGGACCAGATCAATAGCTGCATTTTGGGTCTTCAGGCTACACAAGTGAGCACAAACAAAGTTTCCCTCCCTGGGTAGGAATGATGTGTTTATTCATGTAGGCTTATGTATTCTTTTGAAGGTTGGTTCTTTTGACAGATAAACAACACCAAAATATTCTGCGTTTCTGCCGCACATAATCTGATACTCACCATATACAAAGACTCCTTACTCTATGCAGTAAACGCAACAAAACTTCTCTCCCATCAAAGTTGTGCAGGGCTTAAGCAGATTGGATGGGTGGGGTTTTGAAAAGCTGACCTTTCCCTACCTCCCCCTTAAAGCTGGTGGTTAAAATTCCTGCTGACTTCAAGGAGAGCAGATCTGGGTCAGTGTTGAACACTTCTGAAAATCCCACCTGTAAAGCCTGCAAAGTTCATTATAGGGGCAAAATTTTGTATGAAGCCCAGCAGGGGTATACAGAAATTGTTAGCAGCTTATTAATGGACTCCACGGTGGATGCATGTATTGAATTTAATTGGGCTGCATCCCAGTAAGGTCCTGATATGCTTCTGATTAGTTTTCTCTACAGTCTACCCTTTCCTTCTTCTCTTAGAAACTGGACAGACGCTCGATGTTTGCACTTGCATAAAAGACCGGCAGTGAAATAAAGCATGCAGGTAATTATTTATTATGCCCTAAGGAAGAGCAGTGAGTGAGGTAGGCCCTCAGTTAATGTAGTTGGATGATAGCAGTTTGGTATCAATCCCTCTTGATGTTGTGCTGAAATAAATTAGCATTAAATGTGATACTATTTAATTTTTCAGGTACAAGCATGGTTAAGTTTTTTTGTATAAGGTCTTGTTAGTAGTGTGAAGACATAAAGTAAGTGTTGAGCACAGTGACACACTTGAAAGGGCAGGTTATATTTATTCTGTGATGTGTCAAGGGCATTCTGCTTGCTAACTGCAATAAAATAATGTATCTGGAGGTCTGCATCCAAATAGCAAAGATGTGTTTGCAGAGTGCGAAAGGACTATTGTGCTGGTCCTCAGATCTCGAAGGGTATGAAGACGTTTCCTTCTCCTGCCTGTTATTACTCATACTTCGTTGCTTTTATGTAAATCCAGTGATGAGGAGAGCTGACAAGACTGTGACATAAAGAAATTTCACCTTTTTCACTGAGACAGGGCTTTTATTGTTGAGTAATACTGTCCTAGTCCTCTGCAAAGGAAAGAAAGAGATGCTGTTGAAAATCCCATAATTAGCAGCTTAAGGTATAAACCATATAGAGCCCTGTGTTGTACCATAAATCCCCTAATTAGCTTTGTAGGGTCTGTTTAAAAGCAAACAGACATGCATCCTTATCACTAAATAATTATTTGCAAATAAACTCTTTCTGAACACATCTTAGGAAAACACAAGATTATTAGCTGGCAGAGTTAAGCCAGCTGAGTGGCTGAAAAAGCATGAAAAGAGCTACAGAAGTTCTTTTCAGAACCCTGTTCTCTTTGCCTTTATTTCTCTAAAGCTTGATTTATCAAGAGGAGAATACAGTATTTGGTTTCCCCACAAGTAAGCTCTTTTCATGTTTTGTCTTTGAAATGAAAATCGTCTTTTGGAACAAATATCTGCTCTATCAGATAACTGCATGCTTGTCATCCCTAACAGTGTGCTGGCAGGAAGGCTGGGCGAGGATTTTTCTGCAGTACATTGAGTACACAGTGCTGGCACTAGATCAAGAATCAATTCCTCTAATATCGAAATATTGACTTCGCATGGCCAGTCTGATTTGAATGCTTATCATTCTTGACTTTGTAGGCTACATACATTCTGCAAGCATTTTTTCATGTGGGGCTGAGAATAAACATCTTTACAGCTGCCTGGCCGTTTCTAAGCAGAATAACAAAGGGGCTGTGTGCGTGTATGGGAGCCTGAGTGTATGAGCGAGATCGCCAGCAGATTAATGCAACTGCCACATCTGCATAGGGCCCATTTAGAAGAAGCTGGGAAGGGTATTTTCAATACTCAGAATTACGCAGTGCTGTTCCTCCTAGTGTAAACACAGGTTTCACTGCTCAGTCTGTAAGGGTGTTGACCACAGAGCTGAAGAAAGGGAGAACACAAACAAACCCTAACACAATTATTAAAACATTTTAAAACCTCTGTGATGTAAAATAAAAATAATACTAACAGTAAAAAAGTAAAGATAATTTCCCATAGGCAATCACAACACCTATTAAGTTTTCAACGACGTTTAATTGGCATTATGGTATGCTTCAGTGAGGAAGACAATGGATCTTGCGGGTGCGCAAGTGGAACGCATTTGCATTTCACAGATGATTAAAATAGATTTGATTGCATTTATCTGAAGCCTGGCAAGTGAGGGCACATCTGCCTCGCTCGATGTGCCCTGTGTTTCCTAGGACTAATGGAGTGCACTGAGTCACCGCGAGATGGGCTTTTACCTCTGAAAATCCCACGGCACCTTCTGCTGCGTGGCCAGCTTCTTTGTTAGCCCTCGAGACCTCTTCTTATAAAGAATTGATGTAAAGTGGAGCAAGATGGGAAGGATTCAAGGCAGTGAACTTGTCTTCATCTGGTTATGCAAGAGCCCTTGGGTTTTCTGCTGCTTCAAGGTAGAATTTATAAGGTGAGATGAAAGGTAATTTAAGTCACTAATTTGTGTTAAGGGCTGGCAGAACAACAGCGGTGCATTTAATCTTGCTGTGGGAAAAATAGGTGGTTTGCAGAGTAGGGGTGAGAATTAGGCTTCTGATTTCCTCTTCCACTCATCTTAAAAAGGGTTGTTTCAAAATGGAGATTTTTATTTACCAGAAAAATAAAGCTGAGTTAATTGACTTTGAAGAAAACATCCAAGAATGTTAAATATAATATAGAAACAGATTAATTAAAATGTTTTCCTCATGCTTTTCATTTATTTTCCCATCTTAATTCAACATTACACATACAATCCCAGCAGCACTTCAGCTCAGACCCATTAGCTGCCACCCGAGCCCGGAGCTGTGGCAAAGGGCAAGGGGGCTGCTCTGTACTTTGCATTGGGGTGAAGCCCTCGTGAGACCACCTTTCCTTACCAACCAAATGGACACTCTGCAGCTTTCTTTTTCACAGCGCTCTGTTTTTTTCCCAGCCAATGTGACCATCCTTGTCCCACTGACCCCTTTATGTCTTCTGGCCCCTTGTTGGGCTCCTTGTGCAGAAATCCTATGGATTTCTCTTTTTTATTGTTTTCTCCACTCCAAGGTGCCTTCTATTTTTGCTGCTTTTGTGTTCCCTCTGCTCTCACTACATACTGTGCTCAGCTGTCCTTATTCTCACGGCATTGCTCTCTTTTATGTCCCATATGAAGATAGGCTGAGAAAGTGGGACTGTTCAGCCTGGAGAAGAGAAGGCTGTGTGGAGACCTCATAGCAGCCTTCCAGTATCTGAAGGGGGCCTATAGGGATGCTGGGGAGGAGCTCTTCACAAGGAACTGTAGTGAGAGGACAAGGGGTAACGGGTTCAAACTTGAACAGGGGAAGTTTAGACTGGATATGAGGAAGAAATTCGTTACTGTGTGGGTGGTGATGCACTGGAATGGGTTGCCCAGGGAAGTTGTGAATGCTCCATCGCTGGCGGTGTTCAAGGCTGGATTTGACATAGCCTTGGGTGGCATGATTTAGTGTGAGATGTCCCTGCCCCTGGCATGGGGTTTGGAACTAGATGATCTTAAGGTCTTTTCCAACCCTAACTATTCTATGATTCTATGATTCTATGAAATGACTACTTTTCTCACTTTGAGAAATGTCTCTTAAAAAAACACACTGCCCTTACATCAAAGAGTGAAATAAAGATGAGCTGGCTTGACTGGGAGAACTTGGAAAATATTCTTCCTCAGCTGATGAAAGCAGCTTGTCCTGGGCACTAATGTTTTGGAATACCTGGATGCATTCAACAGCAGTGATGATGGCTTTTTAAAGCAGTTGACTGGATGGCTCCTGGGCTGCCACCTCCAGTGGTCCTTGGGTGAATGTAGACCTGATTCTGCTCCTTATACTCATGATCGACTGTTGGGGTTCCTCATCCTGCCTTTCAGTCCTGGTCATAGAATTGCTCATAGGATCCTTGCCATCACTGCAGCTCTGTGCCAGCTCTGGTATTACCCATTTCTTGCCTTTCACTTTTCCATTGTTCACTTGCCTCAGGAGCAGCCCCAGTGCAGCCCAGCTTGGAAACAATGGAGTAAATAGACCTTCTGCCATTAGGAGAGCTCAGACACTAACCGTGCCTTGTGCTTTTCACTGGGATATGCCTGCAGTCTCTGCCCCCTGAACTGTTCTCCTCCTGACTGTGGCCATGCCTCATTGGTCTAGACTATCTCTGCATGTGGTGTAGGACATGCTCCATGGGTTGGATGGAGGCTACATGGAGATGGAGCACACATGTGATGGAGTTTTGTTTGAACAATGTTGAGTTTGGAAGGAAAGCAGAAAATTGATGGTGATATATGTAACATTGTTAAAATAATAATTAAACTTTGCATGTTGTTGTGAGTCTGACTTTAATCGTGTACATCTTGCATTTTTCCCCTTTTACTTAAATAAAGTATTCCCATAGAGAAAGAATGCTTCCAAAAAAATTCTCACCATTTATTGCCAATGCTTTTCCCTTTAGCTTTGTTGCTACTTAATCTTAGCCCCTGGAGGCAAGTTGCACATATTAACCTGTCAGAGCAGTGTTAAAATTGCGTGACACTTAGGAATATATTCAGAGAGTCCATAAAACCATCATAACGGCTCTGTTTTTCTTCTTCATCTGGTCATGCACTTTGACAGCATTTCTCCACATACTGTACCTCTGACCCTATCGTTTGTTTAATGTGGTCTTCCATTTGGAAAGGGCTTTTTGGAAGTTTTTGGATCACTGGCCAGAGAAATGTGTGCCTTTGCTTGTGTTCATCTCCTGGTCTAAGGTCTCTAAGACTTAAAGACACAGACAGTGGAGCCGCAATTCAAGGCCCCCTTTGAGTACTCCTGCTTGACTGTAAGAAAAGCAGCAGGATCAAAACAAGAGCTAAGTCCTTCTGGATGCTGACTGATGGAGTAGTGTGGGCTGTTATCTCCATAGAAAAAATAACAAGCTGCCTGACCTCTGTCTGCTTATGCACAACTCCCTTTTATATATTACTGGTGATTATTTGTTTGCTATGAATCCCCTAATGGACTGAGGCATGTTATTAACCTACGGGGAAGGTTTGTTTCCTCAGGTGCTGTTGTCCATCCTCTCTGAAGATGGAGAGAGAGGTCAGTGAAGGCCAGGGGGAGAGGAGCTTGGATAGTGAAGAACTATGATTAATGTCATGTGCTTTTGAATAATGTTTTCACTTCTGGGTTTCAGATTGTTAAATATAGATTTGGGCATCCAGCTTTAGACACACAGTGTCAGAGTCTGAGAAACAAACATTTCAGATGTGTGCCCTGGTTTCTGCAGCCAAGAGCAGTCCCCGCATAGTACAAATTGTTTCCGCATGATCACACGAACACCAAACTGGGGGTGAAACATGGCTTTTAGCGTCAGTGGTGTCCATCTGCGATGAACACCTGGATTATTTTTTATCGGGGCATATAGATATATTGTGGTGTTTAGGCCCCTCCATGAAGCAATACACTTTGGAATATAAAAATCATAATTAATACGCAGGTCATGAGTTTGCAGATTTCATTTTTATTCAGATAAGGAAAAATGTTTCTTGTTTGCAAATCAGTAAGCATGTACATGCTAAAAAAATTGTTTACTGTGTTTCAGAAGCACAAACATAAGGCTAAATTAAGCTTGATCAGTCAAGTCTGACTGTATCCTCTTTAATACAGCACGGCTGGCAACTCTAATCTTGAAGCTTGCAAGCTGTAGAAAAAGCATAATTTTCATAAACCTTTGGGAGAGGGGTCTTTTCCTGGTAGTTAACAAGTTTCTTTGACTACCTCAGAAAGAAAAATGTTCATATGCAACAGAAAGATCTCTATTTGAAGGCAAAAATAGTGCCTCTGTGTCATGTGCTCTAATTAACTTGCTATGATGTCGCTCTGGTGATGGACACAGAAATAGACATTTGCTTTCCTAAATCCTGAAGTAGAAAAAGAGGCATGAGTCAGGAGGATACAAGAGGGCAGAACTCATTTTCTTTTAATTACTTTGATTCAGGTTATACCATCCAGCAGCTGTTCAATTTTCATTTTGAAAAGTTGAATCCTCCTGAAATCCCAGCATGTCATTTTTGATGGGACTTACTCTCTTCTCCTTTCTACATATATAAGGTTTTTTATCTTCGTGCTGATAGGGAAAGTGCACGTGGTGTACAGTGTTCCTGTTCACTGTTCAAGGATATAATTGGACATCAACTTTCTGCCCGTAAAATGAAGGAGGCAGAAATGCTCTGCAAAAGATATGGACAAATAATATGAAAGTTCTCATTTCTAAGCAAATAGCTGGGGAAGTGTTTAACCATTTCTCAAGTTGGCATACACGTGTATCGGGGCCTGCTTTGGAGAAGATCAGTGCATTTAGTAGCCACATGGAAAGTTTTGGAGGGGTGAGCAGGCTCACTACAACCTCCAGTTGGCAACTGAGTTTGAGGAAGCTTTACTCACTTTGGCTCTGGAAGGGGCTGGCAAAATGAAAGCTACAACCAGACGAATGTTACTGTGCAGTGGCTATCTCCTTTTATTCCTGCAAGGCAGGTTTGGCTGAGGATGGCTCTCCAACGGTACATTCCAGCTGAGTACTTACCAGTCTTCTGGCCACTGCTACTAATGTCTGCAGCACTGATTCAAGCCCTCAGCCTCTGTGCTTCAGCTCTTCTCTGAAATAAGAATAATGTAGCTCTATTCTCCAGCAGCATATAAAAATAAAGACATAAGGAATTCTGAACCGTCACTCTCTTTCTGCTGCTGAGCCCCACTGTGAGGCTGTAAATGCTGCTAAAGGTAGTCAGGGCCCATGAGAAGCAGAAAGAGCTCATCTGCTTCTAGAGGAGGCAGTGAATGGATGCGCTGAGGACTGAACGGACTTGCCGCTTACAATAATGCCACTCATTTTCTTGCCCTTTTAAGGAAGTACAAAATTTTGGATAACTGTTACACCTAAAATTCTGACTTTCTGTTGTTGTGGCTCCTGGCTTTTTCTAGTGATGGAAAAAGGACTGGACCTTCTGTATGTGTCAGTGGACCTAGTTTTGACTACAAGGTCTGTAAACAGCCTCCTGTAGAAGAGCACTTCTATGCTTTTTTGTGGATAGTTCTTTCTTGTGCCCTCTTCAAGCACAGGAGGCTGGGTGACAAGTAACTTCTTGGCCTTGTAATTTCAGATGTGACTTTTCTTAGCTTGACTTCTGAAGCAATACAGAGTGCCTGGAACAGCGTGACAAAGGCTATGCAGAAAAAGCTAGAAGTATAGGTTAGCTTAGAAAAAAGCTGAAAATAAGAAGGTCTGGTAAGAAGCTACTCTATCTGCACTATTTTGAAGTTATTTAAATGTTTGTAAGGTTTCTGAAGTCTATTCTCTATGTAAGTTTAGGGTGCCTTGACAACATAAATCAGTATTTCAGTATTTAAAGCATAGGAAATTAATTGTGTGTAAAACGGAACTGCCTGAATGTACTTTGACAAGAATTCCTATATGCATTATTTATTTTTTATTGTTTTATTTTTTACAGATGCGGATCGTGACTAAGCCACTAATGTAAACATGTATCCAGACAGCCTTAAAGCACATATTATTGGCCTGGCTCATAGTAATAATGTAGTTTACTTATAAAACAGCTTTTGTTGCAAACAACTTTACAAGCTTAAAATATGTATTAAACTACTGAATATATAAGCACCATTTGTATCCATACCTGAAGCACTCTTACATGGAGTGGCTGATTCATAGCTGATCCAGAGCACACATAAAACTCCTGCAAATATATTTGGGAAAGGAAGTGAAGGCTATTTTAAATTTATGGTGAGCTGGAATTAGAAAGTGCCTACAACAGCAGAACTTAACACACAAACTCCTCCAAGGAGAGAGTATCATATCCTTAGATTTACAGAGTGACCAGAGATTTGATTGGATTTTATACTTCCAAAGGACCACCTTTTCCCACCATCACAAGTAGCATGTTGTGCCTCTTGTTTCCTGACCTAACAATAGCATCACTCTTAATCAGCATCTCCAGATTATATAGCACAGTCCTGTGTTCTGAAGGTCCCATGTGACCTTGGCCCCATACTTGATCACCTTCACAGTTACTGGCATCAGCCTCTCTGAGTCAAACATTAAAGCTCAATACCACATTCAAACCCTGTAGCCCTGGATTAGGGTTTTCTTTTTTTTTTTTTTCTTTATATTCTCAGTTTAAGCTTTTTTTCCTCCCCCCTGCAAGATCTGTGCCTTTAAGATTCTTCCAAATGGATGCAAATGGCACTTACTAGAAAACCAGAAAATCACTCCCAGATAAAAGCTATCCTCAGCATGTTTTAATGTTCAAATTAGAGTATCCTCCCCAGTGCTAAAATGGGGTTTATAATGGAAATGCTGACATCCTCACCAGACTCTATGCGCCTGTTGCTCTTTTGTCCTGCAAGTTATTAAAATCTAGCCTGGTTGCCTAAGAGACAGGGCAGCTACTTAGCAGATATTTAGCCATCAGTAAAAATTAATGTCCTACAATGTATTTATTGGAAAAATACATTTAATTAAGTGCTCAAGTTATACAAGCCACCCACCAACTACAAGTGTGTTCTGGCAACAGAAGTATTGCTGTTACCGTGGTTCTGCTTCATGATGTTATTTTCTTAAGTAAATGCATTTTTCAGCCTAACAGTTCCAGCTACAGCATATTGATAAGATAACTCTGCACTAAAGGGAGCCATAGTATTTTTAGTCTCCATTTCCAGCTACCAGTAGTTCATTAGTGACACTGTTGTGAGAGTGTTGATTCATTAAGAGTCTTTTCATTAACAGTCTGACAGTTGTATGTAGACAAAAAAAGCCAGGAAAAGTAACAAGGCACTCAGCATTTTCTACTGTTTCTCTGGTACTTTTATCTTCTGTAATGTCAACAGATGAGCTGTAAGCTTGCAACGCTGTAGGTTTTAAGCTGAACCCAAATATGTGCCAAGGTTTTTTTTGGATTTGCACACTTAATGTGATTTCAGGGGCAAATTTTTATATTATATGTGTTAGAGGTTTACTAGACGGCAACTGTATGGGAAATCAGATAAGAAAGTTCTGTCTTAAATTGCTTTTAATTGGAGCCTTAAAGGCTAACATGGAAACACAGGGGAAAATATGACTTTTGCTTTGTTATTTAAATAGGCTGTTGGCCATATCCCTAAACTTTATATGGCTTTGGATAGATTAGGAGCTTTCTGCTAAGCTATCAAATATGTCATGCTCATGCAAATTCCTAGCAAATATATAAATATGAATTTTTCTTTGTTTATAATTGCAATTTAATTGTAGGACCAAATTCCATAGCTTAACATTTATTTAGCACTTGATACTTTAAGCAGTACACAAATATTAACTAATTAATAAAAACATCTGAGCAGCCCTTCTGAGGCTGTCAGATTCCAAAGAACTAAATTCCTCTTCTTCAAGGAGGGACTGTTCAAGTAAACACACTGTAAGCCTTTAAATGGCAAATCTAAAATGACACAGTGGGACACCGTTTCATGCCTGAAATCTGAGCACAAAGCCTTTCTTTTTCCAATATAGTTTTTTTTCCCAGTCTTGTAAATAAACACTAGGTAATGACTTCTCTTAGGAAGCACAGGCGAGGCAGGCCAGAGATGAGCTTGACATTGGCACTTACTTTGTTTTCAGTTGCATATAGTATTTCATTGGAATATAGCATTACATTGACTTATGTATTCATTCTGTCATGAAATTCAACAGGACTTTTCAGTTCTGTCATCAAAACAAGCAACAAAAGCAGCAAAGCAAACTGTATGGTTTTGACCTTTGCTCTTCTTGCTGAGAATTCATCAAACAAAATTGTGGCCTTTAAGTCCTTTATGAGTTATTTTGGCTCTGAAAGGTCTGGTTTAATGATGCAAAACTATGCGAATACCTCTGGCTTACAAACAAATTTGGAAAAAAAAAAAGCCAAATAAAAATCATAAAAAAAACCCAAACCAGACCATATTATTTGATAACTTCAAGTTACACTGACCCTTCAGTTTTCCTAGACTCAGGGCTTTGCTTTCCATGATGACCTTTCATTTCTGGTCCCCTCTGTCTCAGTCAAAGAGATGACATTTCATAAACACATGACCACCAAGCTGTTATTGCTGTATATTTTTATATTCAGCATTGTGTCTGTAGGACAATCAGGACAAAGCAAATCATTGCTGTAGGCATATTACAATTTAAGGTGGACACAGTATAGCAGAAGATTAGAGTAAGCAAAGGGCAAAATCTGACTTGGGAAGAAAAGGACGTAACTGGGTTTTTCTTCTGAAAATTTTCTCCTTTTAAATTGTCTTTTTGAGAAATAAAAATACATTTTTATACTTTGTTGTGTAAAATATAAATGCTAATGGATAACAATTTTTCATTTTGGTTTTATTTTCCTTCTCTGTCTTCCAGGGCAACTTGGAGACAATATATTTTTAATCATGGTTTGCATTTTGAGAACTGTGCAGGCTTCTTATGCATATTTCTCATGAAAAAATGAATATGGAACATATTTTGACAGATTTTTTTCTGTTTTCAAAAATGTTTCTAAACATGTTTTCTATTTTGAGAGCAATATCAGCCATAATTGCAAGACTGCAGTCATGGCATAGTAGGAGCAATATCATCTTAGGTTTCTTTTATTAGGGGAGTAGCACTAAGTATAAATGCCTTGGTAGCAGGGAGCCTCAGAAAGTTAATGCAAAAAGTAAATTGTAAAAAGGGGGCTGAGGAAATGAAAATGACACTGCTATAGGCAGCAGGAGTCTCAGAACCCATCAAACAGTTTGACCTGTTTCTGTGTTGTCCAGATGTCCAATTAAAGAGCTATCTATATAAAATGCAATTTGAAAATGGTGAAAAAAGTATTTGAGTTAATATAGGTGTGATTTTACGAGATATGTGCCATTTATTTTGTTTGACAGTCAGTGATAACTGGATGAGAATGATAGCAGGAGGGTACGACAGCAGCGTATTCATTACCTAAGTCACATTTTGACTCAAAAGCAGTTTTCTTCAATCTCTCATCATAGTTCCCCTTCATAATGCTAGACCTGCAACATCAATATTTACACACTTTGGATAACCAGCCAATATCATGCAGCTTGAGTTACTTTTCTGGTGCAGGTTCTTTTTCCAGGGAACTGTGTCTAGGCTTGTCACTTCTATGAATACCACCTCAACTGTAAACTCTGAGCCCCCTTATATTTGGCTGTTTTGACAGCCGTCCTTGCACGGCAAAGACAACGGTTTAATATTATGAGATGAGTGGAGATTAAAAAAACAAAACACAACAAAACCCTTCAAATGAGACATCCCGGATAGAAGTGTCTGGAACAGAAGGGAAATTAATAGTCACTAAGTGTGAATTTACAAGGTCTGTTCACATTAATAAATTAAAATGCTCTCAAGAGAGGATCAGCAAATCTTCACGGACTGGACAACAACTCTGGAGCAGAACCACAAATAATTTAACAGTATTTAAAAGTAGAGGAATTTAGGATTGGCCATGCATGATCAAAGTTGTGGTGCTCTACTTTGAACAGAATCTCTGCAAATAGTGCTTAAAAAATAAAAAGAGGCTAAATCAAGGGACCCTGAAATGAGAAATTACAAGTCATCCCAACCACAAAGCAAACTTGTTTTAACCTAATCAATCACTACATGACTGTGTCCTAAATCTGAAGTTCTTAAATATTCATTAAATGCCTAATTAACATGTTAACAAAAATATGTATTTAACCAAGCCGAAGACATCCATGAAAACTACTCCCAAATATCCCACTTTCTTTAGCTTAACCCAAGGCTTATTTTCAATGGCTCTGCTGATGTGGATGTTGTCCCATCTTGAGCCAGCCACTGGCAACAGGTTTTCTACATAGGAGGTGGGCAAAATGTGCTGCTTTGCTTTTTGGGCTCTGAAGCACATCAGCAGCCTTATGTTGGAAGAGGAGAAAAGCACAGGTTCCTATCCACTACTTTGCACCTTCTACATCTCATGTTTGTCAGATGGAATTTCTTATGATCCCTGCAAAGCACTTCATATGTTATTGAAGAGGGATGAATAATCTGTTCTTTGCTACTCTGATTATAATTTTACCAGAAAGCTAAGATGTTCTGGGCTGGATTCTCAGCTGGCAGGAGTCAGCAGCTACCCCACAGCTGGAGTTGGTCTCGTTTATCTGGAGTTTTGGAAGGTCATTTAGTGCAATTTTTGGAAGTTATTTGGAGTTCTACTTCACGCATTTCCCCTCCTTCTCATTCTTCTCCCCTCCCCTCCCCCCAGTTCCTTTGTTTTGATTTGCAAATTTTCTTTTCTTTTTCAAATTTTTTGTTTTGTTCTAAAATCCAATAATCTCTAGTAAAGAAAATTCCTTATACTGTCCACAACAGTATTTTAAAATGACACTATTCTTTCAGTCAAAAAGTATGCTAATGGTTTCCATTTCTTTATTTTTTCATATTGCTCTTAATAGCTGCAGCTGCTGAAGTTTTTAATATGTATTTTTTAATATTTTCAATAAAATCCAGTTTAAGCTATCCCAGTCTGCTGCTCAAGGAATCTCACAAATCCCATTTTTCAAGTAAGTTTTCCATTAGAAAGCACCATAAGCTCTCAGTACAGGGCACTATAGAGTACCGAAGCAACGTGGAGAAATCCCTGGGGACAGTGCATTATGGTGAAGGGGCGCAGTAACAGGAGGAGAGTGCTCTGGGATCATGCCACTGGAAGATGGGAGCTTTCAGATGTATTACAAAAGCAAAACTTAATGAACTTTCTGCCCATTGATCTGGTGACTGCTGGAGCAGTGCTATACATGGAGCAGCTGGTGAAACAGCAGGGTGCGGGTGCAGGTGAAGGCAGCAGTAGAGTTTGAGAGGTTTGGAGTACAGGGAGATGCTGAAATGAAACAGGCAATTCAAATATTGGTGCTGCAGAAAAGAAGCAACAGCTGAGGTTGATAAGGGCATTTTCCAGATATGAAGTTACCAGGACTGGAATCGGAAGTGTGCTACTAGTGTTAGTAACCATTGCTACCATCAGCTAGTACTTCATACAGTTCCCACTGATGAAGGGCATCTCCTTTTACAAAGGAGATGCTGGGATACAGAGATCTGCTCAAAGGCATCTTCCAGGCCAGAGGCAAAACCACGAATACGGCTCATGCAAATGCCATGGCCAAAAGATCCCACTGCTCCAAGTGAGGCTGGGCACATCCTGAGCCTATGCGTTGATGCTGTGATGGGGCACCAAGGAGCCACACATGGGGTTTTTTGAGTTAGCCTGTGCCATGACTTTTAATCAGACTTCTGGAATTCATATTGTCCAAGGACAAGACTAAGAAGAGCACTCAGCCTGTCAGCTAACGGTGACCATACACTGTGTGAATGGTATCATGTCCCCACTCACCTGACACTGTCCCAGACAGCTGCATTCAGATATTGTGACATATTTTAAAGAACAAAGTGACAGGAAATGGAGGGGCAAAAAGGGAAAGAGCAGAGGGAAGGCTGACAAGATTTTGTGTGTGGCTGAAGGGCAAAGATGATACAGTAAGGAGAAACCCTGGAAAGGGGAGGGGAGCAGTGATTAGATGATAGCCTAATACATTTTTTTTTCCTCAGCATTTAATTTCCTTAGGAGTATATGCTGCTTTTTATGACAGTGACAGATAATGAAGGAGTTGAAAGATAATAAGCTCGGTATTCAGAGAAGATCCCAAGAAGTGGAATGTTACAGGTCTGTTTGGAAAGCTGAAATTCTCTGGTGATAGGAGATGGATGGGTTGGCTAGATGCCCCATGAGATTTTCCTTAGTCGGTCTAAAATTAATTACTCTTCATAATTAAAATACATTTTATATTTTTAGGAGCAGCTCTTTAAATGGTGGAGGGTTTTTTTCCTCCCTATTCCTTTTTACTGTGTAGCAGAAAAAGGCCACTTTAATTGCTCACTTGCCTGATTCAGGATGAAAAGCCCCCCAGGATGTTCATGTCTGCCTGTCTTAGCTACTCATTTGATCTTATACCCGTTGTATAAGCTATAACATATTCATCCCTGCAATAGATCTTTAAGGCAGTGAACTGCTAGTATTAATTTACAGATAAAGAGCTGTGGCACAGTCAGACATTGCAGGTTTCCCGAAGTCCCACAGGAAGCAAACGACGGACCAGGACTGCGAACTTTAGCCTCTCAGCCTCAGGCTGTTCTTCCTCTGCAGATGTCTGGGGACAATACCTGTATCAGAAGACATGTAGGTGCCACATGGAGTCCAGGAAATTACACTGAGTCCTGGGGAGCCTCATTGGCACAGAGGGCCAAGTGGAGTTTTCAAAAAGATGCCACACTGGTTTATGCCTGATCCTTCTGCAGTCATTGATAAAGCTCCCACTGGTTTCAGTTCAGATGGTCAGGCCATTGCTGAAGCCTGCTAGAAACACCCTAAAGCGAATCAATTTGTCATCCCATTTTATTTTTTTAGTATCCTTTGGTGGAAGCTTCCTCTGGGGTGAACCCAAACCAGTTCACTCCTGCTTCCCTCCCAGTGCTCATTTGGCTGTTTAACTGAAAATATCCAGTACTGACCCCGACCTACAAGCTGGCTTCCGTTTCAGGTAAAGGCAGTGGGAGTCTAGTATCAGGAATGACAATAGCAGCAGCATCTGACCCTGATTTAAAGTGGTTGCAAACTGGAAGATGGAAATTCAGAAATACATGTTAGCAGATTTCCTGGTCCTCCCACGCACTGGATCACTGCAATTCATCTGAATTCCAGTTTACCCCATAGGAACACAATGAGTCAATTAACCCTTTAAATATATCAACTAATTCCAGAGCAGTCGCACAGCATTTGTTTTTGTATTTTAACAGTTACATAATAAAAATCTTCCTTTTGTCTTTCGGTTTCCTATTGCATTCTGTGCTGTGGATAAATACCACCAGTGCCTGCCAACTCACAGTTGCAGAGACCTACTGCAGAAAATGGAACCAGAGACTCACATTGGGAGAAATCCTCTTTAATGCAGTGCTTCAAATTGAATGCCTGCAGTGCTACATGGCAAATTTAAAACTCATTAACAATGAATCCTGATGAGTAAGTTAAGTAGAAGAAACATCAATAATTTATGGTGATGAACTCAGCATTTTCTCTCTCCCTTTTTCTTTTTGTTTTGCATCTGTCTTTGGAAGCCTGTAGTATGTTACAGATGAAGTGCCAGAGATGAGCTAGGAAAAAAAAAGCTAGGAGCTTTTCCAGGGAGACAGAAAATAAATATAGAGCCTCCACAGATGCAAACACACATGCTTTGGACAGCTAAGAATTTTTAATAGCGCAATGTTTTATCTTCTCAGAACTTCCCAAGTGGCAAAATATATCCCCAGGAAAAGAAATGACAGCAGACAAAAAGCAAAGAGAACCAGAAAACAAAATTCAAATCAGAAAGCCTACCGTAATACAGTTCAGAACTACTTGCTCCCTGAATGATAAAGGAAGAGTAGTAGTCATGACAATGATCAATTTTGCTCAAAGAAGGCTACCAATTTAACAGTCGGTAAATGTCTTGCAGATATCCCGACTGAAATAGAATGGGGAGAATGAACCAAATGATTAGACTTCAAAGTGCAAATGAGCTTGTGTTGTTTTCAACAGACTCCTTTGGAATATAGTTGTTTTGTGCTGGTGTTTGTCAGTCTGTGTTATTTCTTCAGTTGCCTAGCATGGTTTTATTTTAGAGCTTTATCCTACAGTAGTTCACAGATCAAATATCCCATGTGTAACAGTAGGAGGCACTTTTATTAGAAAGCCTACTATATATTGATGATCTCTCTTATCCAGCTCTATCACTGTTACCTTTCTTCTTGCTTAGGCACTTGACAAATACATTTTTTGTTGTTGAACAAAATTGAGGATGTAGCCAGGTGATTCTTTGAAGAAAAGTCCTTTCTTTTCAAAGACTATAAAGATTCTGGTGGTTTAAATGCAATAAAACCCCCCAAAACATTAACTCCATGAAGCATTAAATGAAGAAATTTATTTCTTGAATGTTCTCAAATTCTTTTCGTAATACTACACCCATTCTTTATTCAGACTCATAGTATGGGTAGCTTTCCTAATGTGGATGTCTTCTTTGCTTCCTTTGGATGTAGTCGTCTGCACAAAAGTGTACTTAAACCTCGATCTGTCTTCTAGTCAGCGTAATTCTCAGTTGATGCTTCCATTGTTTCAGCAATCACTAAGAAGTAATATTGAGGTTGGCAATAGAAAGTCGGGGTTGTACGTGATACAAACAATGGTGTGTGATAGGTAGTGCGGAAAGTTATAATGAGATATAAATCTTGTAGCTCTAGTGAATCCATGTTTTTAAAATAAACAGTAGAATTATGAACTTTAATTTCCAGGCTCATGTTGAAGGTTCCCATCTCTCTTGACTAACAGGATTAAGAGACCAGAGCTGTAGGGTTTTCATGTTTTTTGGCAAAAAAGTGCTCATCTACTGGTACCTGGATGTTAGTGTCCTGTATTACTTTATTTGTGAGCTTTCTTTAAGAAACAGTCACTACTTGTTTCCACAAACATAGTTTCAATGAGGGAAGGTGTGTTCCATGGTCATACAGCTCCTAGTGTGTGTGTCTGTGAGATCCACACTGGTGGCTGTGCAGGTGTGTTGCCAGGTCTTGTATTTATTCCTCAGGCATGATCAGGTTCCAGGTTTTGTAGAGGTTTATACCTGAGATTACTTGAACAAAGCTGGGGTGCTGCTAGGAAGGGAAGTTTGAGAAAGGGTTGTCTTACAGTTAATTATCTATATATGTCTTGGGTTAGGATGATAAGTAAGCTTTTCAGAGTAATGTTCTGGCAAGTTTCAAAGTCCTTTTGAGTTCATTAAGGTGGACCTTTTGAGTGTTCTCTTTAGGGAAGAAAAATGAGAGAATTAAGAGTATGGCTGTGCATAATTTTTTTCTAGTGTGTCTGCTGATTTCATGAAGGTATTTTTAATGTTCTAGTAATATATGGGGGTTTTATTTTCTAACAGGAAGCAATTAGTAGGCTACCACTCCTTATGATGAACATAGAAGTTTTTAGGGTTTTCAGGACAGTTCTATGAAGAGTGCTATTTCATTAAAGTTTGTTGCAAAATAAATCGAGTGAAAAGCTGAAATTCTGGTTAGTGGTTATGTTCTCTGGGAGAGCTAGAAGAAATTATAATGCCACCTTGGGGACGGGTACTGGATATTGGCTGGTGACGTCCACGGCGGCAAGTATGACATTACTGTGGAGGTGGGTTAACTAAGATATCATATAAGCTTTTCTACACAGTTAACATATTAAGCAAAATCACACTTTTTAAAACTGGGTAAGTTGACTTGAGTTGGATAGCAGGGTTTGAAAAACCTCTTTGGTCATATTACAAAAAATGCCTCAACCATTTGCAGCTGCCTTAGTCATCTAATGATCAGACTATACAAACTGAAGGACAAAAAGAGTTCAGCTCTTTGCACAAAGGACAAGTGATTGCATAGAATTAGTTGGTACTTACTGTCCACAAAGGATTTAGTGGAAACCCAGAAGGTCAAATGCAGCCCTAGTGTAAAGGGAGGAAGAGGAGAGAGATGAGCAGTTGCTTTAACGCTTCAAGTGATGTGGAAGCATGTAGGCTAATTGGTGTTTCGCAAAAGAACTGAAGCCTTTTTACAGACCTGGGTAAATCCACAATTGTTGTATCATACCTAATACACACAGAAGAATGACTTGTAATGAAACATACCAAAAAATTAATTTCATATCAACAGGTAAGGAAGCATTCAGTGCATGATTAGAATGACAGTAAAAATTGATTCTCAGGGATTGTTTTACAGAGTTTAAAGATGTATGGTATATGGATCATATAATTGACATCTGTATTGCCTCAGGAATGAACCAAAGTAATCCAAGACTGCAGCTAAATAAACTTCCACTCTTGTATAAAAGGAAGTTTTCTTTGGGTGATGGTAGGCTGCCAAGTTGGGGTGAATTGTGTAAATACCAATTTAACTATTTCCAGCTCATTGGAGGCACTGGCTGAAATGGGTAAGAGGAACTTCATCATTTTCAAGGGTATTTTTTTTCATCTTATTTATTTCATTTACATAAAGATGGAAAGAATTATGAAGAAAAACAGGTCTCCTACTGACTTCTGTATTGCTCTGGTATGGAGAGATGTTTCTATAGTGGTACTTCTGTTGTTTATCTCAGATGCAGATTTACTGGGTAGTGGAACTGAAAATGGGAAGAAAAATGTCGTTTGGCACAGCCTTGTGCAACCTGCGTGCCCCACTTCACATGAGGCAGAAGCTGTCACAGCCCTGTCCCTGCTGCTATGTCCTCATTATCAAAATAGCAGGAGAAAGTACAGGATGGCTGCATTCACACCAAAAGAATATTTTCAAACTCTTCCAGTCTGTTAGGGAAAACAATGGATTTTAAATAGGTGATGGGAAAGGAATATTTGAATAGGGTATGAATGCTCATTGCATAGTACAAAGAGATTAAAAGGGAATCCCTGAAAGCTAGTGCCTTGAAAGCATGCCCGCCACAGCCAGATATGCAATGTAACTGAAGTGTATTTGGTTTGCCTAACAAGGTTTTGGTGGGGTAGTTACAAAGTGGCTTCTGTGAGAAGCTACTAGAAGCTTCCCCTATGTTCAATGTAGCCAGCGCCAGCCAGGTCCAAGAAGGACCTGCCACTGGCCAAGGCTGAGCCCATCAGTGGTGGTGGCAGCACCTCTGGGATAATGTATTTAAGAAGGGAGAAAAATGTTACGGTGAAAGACCAGTTGCAGCCGGATAGAGGAGTGAGAATGTGAAAGAAACAGCCCTGCAGACATCAAGGTCAATGAAGAAGGATGTCCACCTCCCCCTTCCCATTTGCTGTAATACTTTGTACTCTGTCCT
Source organism: Ara ararauna (assembly GCA_028858755.1). NCBI lineage: Eukaryota > Metazoa > Chordata > Aves > Psittaciformes > Psittacidae > Ara > Ara ararauna. Next base: position 17,074,059 of record CM054376.1, on the reverse strand, counting down.
GCTAGTTTTCTATTCCCATGTTGGTGGTCTTGTTCTGCACCTGTCTGCAGCCCCTTGGTTTCCGTAGAGCACAATGATGTGTACTCTGTTATCCCATCCTCAGAAAGAGCTCCACCAAAGACGATCTTATTCTGTACTGAATCCTGCAAATACCTTACAGTGGGGGTTTGCAGCACCCCTTTAGCTAAGTTTGCTCATCATGTCTACATCAGAATCTGCCCCTCTCCCAGGCATGACCACCTTGGTCTTTGTGCTGGTTCTAACTCCACGGAGATCTCTCCCTTACAACCTGCCTTCTCACATTTCAAGCTCAAACTGACCTTGACTGAGCTGATGGGCTTCATCAATTCTGCAAAGAGAAAAAGCACCCTTTTCTCTGTTTCTGGCATAGCTGAATGCATTCAGCTGGTTGTAATGGTTCAGCTGACCATTGCCCAAAGATGAGGAAGAGGATTAATCAAATCAATCCAATCTGATAGTCATCACCATGCAAACAGCCATGGCCATTCATCCCTTTCCCATCTACCTTATCTGTTGCCCATGTTCTTAGTGACAAAAAATAAATACCACCCTCTTCTCATGGCTGCCAGAAAGGAGAAAGCATTCAGTGATGGAGATGGACAGTGATAGAGGTGGGAGCAGGGTTTATGAGGCTTCTGTCATCTCCCCTGTCCTGTTAGGGACTGAGAGTAGCTGTTCTAAGAGGAGCTGAAATATATTCAGTCTTGCTTATTGCCTCATTTTTGTTCCAAATATTAATATCAATGTGAGTCTTAAAAAGTGGAGCACAAACCCATGGATGACATCATTTGTTCTACCAGTGTTCGTTAGTGAAATAGAGGCAAAAAAGATTTAGTGGTGAATATCTCTGTAGAACACGTGTATTTTAAAAATGCTGTTATTCCAGAACTAGCTGAATTACAAGAAAGCAGTGCATTTGATTTAGCAAGGGAGAGAAAAGAGGCAGGCACTTGCTCTGAAGGTTGCCACATTGTAAATGCCAAGGCACTTTGAGGTCTTTGTGGTCATTTTGCTCATTTCAGTAAATGATGTCCCTGACTTCTGTCTTAAATCTGAAGGAGATTTCTAGAAAGTCTTTATTAGGCTTGCAGTTGTTGCCCATTAGGAAAGTGTGGCAGACATTAAAGAAAAAATAATAGGATAGTTTTTGAAAGTGCAATGAAACTTCTGAGAAGCCAAGGATATTCCAGTCCTCAAAGTGAGGAGGAAAAGAGCAGAAGACACAGCCTCTTTACTGTGATTACAAGATAACTCATCAATAATAGCCTCCTATGTACTCATCAGCTTCTTGACACTGGTTGTGCTCTGTGCTGCAAGATAATCCTAAAACTAACTCAGCTGTAATATCAAATCAAAGAGGAGCACTTGATGGGTGGGTAGGGCAGTAATAATTTAAGGAAATAGAATTCTACAGAAATACATTTGTTAACTAGTGTGAAGAATAAGCATGCACAAACACCTCCTTTGAGTCCAGAAGCACCTTGTGAGGATCTGAACACTTCTTTAATTTTCTATTTAAATGTGAAAAGTACCAGTGTTTTTTTATAAAAAAAAAATTGCTTTATGTCAGTGATCTTAAAATCATAGAATGGTTTGGAAGGGATCTTAATGATCATCTAGTTCCAACCACTTGCCGTCTTTAGGGAATGATTTGGTCATGTGGACTTAGTAACAATCTTCCTAGATCAGAAAGGGGTATTTTATTAACCTGATGGTTCAGCTATGTTAATTGCCTTTGTAGTGCCAGGTAAAGGCAGCATTCACTGCTTCCGTTAAAAAGCAGTGATGTTCTGCACATTACACCACAGTGTGGTTTAAGTGCTGAACCCAGGACATTCAGTTACTCTCATGGCTCAGGAATAGATTAAAAAAAAAAATTACTGTAGACATGTTTGAACTGGGAAGTATTTTAGGCTGAAAGACAGTATGGGGGAGGAAAGTATGCTATTGAGCTTCATCTTAGAAAAAGGAGAAAAAACAAGCCCTAAAATGAAGTCTCAGCGATCATTACCAGAAGTTCAGCTTTACCACTAAAGTGTAGCTCATGCCCTTTATAATTCCTATCTGAATGGGAGCGGGGCATCAGCACTCCATCCTGTATAAAGGGTGATGCCTGTGCATGTCATTTGCCTTTATGTTAAAATAAAGAGCCTGAATGCAATTTGTGGCAACCTGAGCCAAATAGGAGAGTCAACGGCTCAGATGATAGTCTGGTCTCAGCATAGCTGGCCTGGGTGGGGTCCCTCTCTGAGCAGGGACCTGCCAAGCTAGATCACTGAGTAAGCAAGCCACATTGTGAAATAAGTCTTGCAGGCCTTCATAGGCCATATACTCTCTTTCATTAAACAACATACTGAATTGTCCCTAAGCCAGTCCTAGAGGGTTAGTGGTTTGGTAGCCAGCCAGCAGCTTGTCGTAAACTTTCTGGCACAAGCTAGTAATATTTGTAACAAATTCTATTGATGTGTTAATGTAAGGAATTTGGAAACACTCGCTTAGATATCCCAGAAGAGGATGAATTTCAGTACTTTCATGACTTGTTTCACCAAGAAGATCTTTACCAAATAAACATCAAGTCAAGGCTCATGATCAAGAAATAAACCAGAAAATCATATGTCAGATTAAAGCTGCATGGTGGGTTTTTTTTCCAGGTAGTGGGCTATCCACAAGAAGGTCATGAGTATCTTGTTAATATATGTGGTACATATTTTCTTCGTCTGGCTTGATGAAAAGTTTGCACTCAGCATAGAAAAATTATTGTTGCTTAATGGCAATTCGTAATCTAAGTCACAGGTGCTGTTTTTCGACTTATTTTCCATAATTGCTTGGATAAGGAAGAAATTCTGAAATGACTGCTTCCAGACCAAAATCAGTCTTTCTGTCTGTAAACAGATGCCTTACTGGTTGCCCTGGTGTCCTTGTAATTCCTTAGTAGAACTCAAGAGGCTCTGTACAGTGGTACAGCTGTATGCTGCTGCCTCTATCTTGTATTTCTTATACATATGACTGGAATTTGGGGTTTGTGCCCCTAAAGCACCTGTGGCTGTGTGTTCCCCAAAAGAGGTGAGGGTTTTAATAAAATAAAGACATCTATACAGGATTCTGTATGATTCTTGGTAAAGTGATTTCTTATGTGCAGACAGGACAATATTATTTGCATGGTGTTTGAGGGACACCATGCGCATTTGAGCCCTGCTGTGTAGTGAAAGATCCAGCACATAAGCTGAGGTCTTCCTTGCAGAGCTTAGGCAGGAGATTGCTTTGACTTCTGTATTTAACTGGAGAACTGGTAGGTGTCTAGGCTCGTTATGGCTTGTAAGAAAGGGCTCTAAAACCCCAAATACATTGCTTTAAGAACAATGTAGTAAAGTTATCCAGAGTACCTCATGGTACCTTTTGGATAGTAGGAGAGTTTCAGAAGGGAATTTATACAAGTCATGCAAGGCTTAAACACAGGGAAATGTGGTGTCATCTGGTAACATATATTAAGTATGCTGATTAATCCTACAGCAAAGGCAGGCAGTTCTCTTTGTCATTCTGTCAGTCAGCTCTGGTTAATTCTTGGTATGGTGGAATTTTATATGGTTGAAGTAGTTCATTCTTTTCTGGCTTATAGAGGTTATTAGATGCAATGATTTGTGAGGCTAACTCATGAGTCGTTGTTTAAGAGCCAGCAATGATGGTTCATTTTCGCAAAAGTTATTGGTAACATGAGTGCCCAGCATTACATTTTAAGGTCCTGGAAAAGTCAACCTCCTTCAACAAGAAAATAAAATGTGGTGAGTCCTTTCCTATGTTAGCTGTTATGCCAGAAGTACATTGTTCACAGAGTTTACCTTTGTGAACGAGTTACCATATGGAGTAAGAAAGAGTTTTAAGTAACAGCCAACTTGCACAATACATGCCAGAGAATACCTGACATAGTGATGGTGTCTGGAAATAATCCCCTCTTCTTTTCTTGTTTAGCTCTTTTTTTCCTCCTGCACTGCACATGGACTGTTCATGGTCTCAGGCTCTGGTTATGTCTACTCAGATGAGTATGGACCTGGGGGCATGCAAGGCAGATTTTGGCTGGCTGTGTTAGAGTTTCATTAGAGCAATGCTTCTACTGAGATGATTCATTCTTTCTCCCTGTGGAATTTATTCGTTTGGGCATGCTGTGGCCCCTGAGATGAAGCAGGGATCATTCTGGAGTGCTCAGAATCTGGGCAAAGTTTGTGCTGGTCCACATAGGATTTTGTGTGCAGGGACTGGACCCTGTGCTGGAGGTGGGTGCTTGTGACTGCAGCCCACTGAAGAGCTGCACAGACTTGCGTGCCAACCTAGGTGAGAGGAGATGAACATCATCTGGAGATGAACTACTACACTGCTGCTTTGTGAAGGCCAGGCCAACCTCAATATTAGCGCAGGTGTCTCAAAACCTGTCCATCAATGTGTTGTATTAGACCTTGCAAACCCAGAGCACCACCATGAATCTGTGTTGGTAAGAGTGAAGCCATCAGACTGCAGGAAGAGATCATTGCCATTGACTCAGCACTGGTCAGTGATCAGGTGGAGTACTGAGTCCAGTTTTGTGTTTCTCAGCACAAGAAGGACACAAACCACCTGAAGCAAGTCCAATGGAGTAGCCACTGGGTTGATTGGGATCTGGAGCAAATGATGTAGAAAGAGAAGCTGAGGCAGCTGGTTTATTTTAGCCTGGAGAAGGGACAGCTGAAGGGAGGTCTCATTGCTCTCTACAGTTACCTATTGAGAAGCTGTAGAAAAGACGAATCAACACTCTCATGGGAGACGCACAGTGAAAGGGCAAAAGGCAACAGACAGAACCTGGAAGACAGGAAATTCCAGTTAGCTATTAGGAAACTTTTTTCACTGTAAGAGCGGCAAAAGTTGGAGCAGGTTGGCTGGAGAGGTGCTGGAGCCTCCAACCTTGGAGATGTTCGGGACTCAATAGGACAGTCCTGAGTAAGCTGATACAGTTATTCTTGCTGGTGTTGGATTATATGACCTACTCTGGTTCTTTCTGACACAAATGATGACATAATTCTATAATGCACAATCGATCAGCACTGTCTCAAAAACAACCCTGCACCACATAGGCAAATGTGTGTGAATGCACCTCTCCTTCTCGGGGAGCACTGAAAAAGTGAGAGAGAGAGAATATTATAGTAGATTTACCCAAACTCTTTTTAATGGAAAAACTTTGTTCCTATATTAAAAAATGAACAAACAAACAAACAAACAAACAGAGCCCTAAAAGCTAAAACACCCGAAAGGAAGATAAAGTGTACTAGACTGATCCACATTTTCTACACGTCAGTATAGAACTTACCACTCTCAGCTCATGTTGGCTTTTTCTTTTTTTTAAAATACTGAACACAAAATTAATTTCCTAAATAAAAAATGCCTCCTAAAGCAGATGCAGAAATGTACAAATGTGGAAATGTTGAAATAAATATTTCACTTTACATTTCTACCCCTGTTTTAGGTTCACTGTAATGGAAGGTGACATGGGACTTTCAGACATTGTCTAAGCCGTCATGTGTTTTTATCAGAGATCTGCACACAGTTTCTCTGATTCTTCTCTTCATGCCGCAGTAAACTTTAATGAAGTCAACAGCTATCCCAGCAGCAAAGTAGAAGTGAATGAGACTCTATTTTCAGACCTCTGAAATAGCCACTGAGCTGTCGTTTGGAAAATACTGGTGTCAGGGAGGTCTTATTAAATGGCGTTGGGTTTCCAAAGAGGAAGAGAAACAGACTACTGTAATCTGTAGCATTTCACACTGACTTTCTGTGAAGTGACATGGATGGCTTCCCTGGAGGGCAGGATAACTTTAGGGATGAGATTAAATAGCTTACTCTACCTCTCCTAAATAACATGCCAAAGATATTTCTGCTGCTTCTGTTTCAGTACCTGCTCACTGGAACTTCTGCTGGCACTGAGGTCTGGTTAACGTGGTAGCAAGCTCTATCACCAGGGTCCCCTGCCATTTGAAGTACATATTTAACGGCAATCTTGAATCCGGAAGGGAAGAAGGAAGAGAGAGTAATGCTGTGCTGTTTCAGCTGCTAATTGTGCCCAGATTAGTTAATTAGATAATTAACATAAGAATGCTCTCTTTTCATATTAGAGCATCATACATTTACAATAGAGCTGTTCATAAGTAGAGTGCTATGCTGTGGGAAACACTAATTAATTTTGCAAATTTGGACCTTTAATTGCTAAAGTGCTGTGCTTTCTCAATGTTTGTTTTAGAGTAATGTTAACTGATTACTGCCTGTTCAGAGAAGTATTTATTCTGCCTGCCAGTTGGACATATTCCTCTTGCTGTGCAACCAGAATCCTAGCTTACTTGCAATATTAACTTCATTGCACTTTGCAGAAGCCTGCGAGAGATGAGATTGCCTGTAAACTCAGATGACACTGGATCCCTTACCTGTAAAAAGCAATGCATCCCATCATCTCCAGTTAGGACCTATCCTGGTCAAATGTGTCTGCTGCCTTCATACTTGATTATTACAACATTTATCCTGGCTTGAAAGCAGGGTCTGGAAAAGCTGCAGCTGGCAGATTCAGCTGCCTGCTTCCTTTGCAGCAGTTCTCAGAAACATCAATCCATGCACCAGCCACTTTGCTGGCTCCCTAATGCTCTCTGGGTCAATTTTCAAGGGCTGGGGTTGGGTTCTCAGAAGCACTTATGTAAGTAGGGGAAACGTCAGCAGTGTCTGCACAGCCTTGATGGTCTCCTTCTCAGACTCTAGCTCCTACTACCTCAAGAGGATTAGATATGTAGGCAAGTCTGTGGCACAGGCACCATTCACACCTCCTTTTGAAGCTCTTTGCTCAAGGAAGAATTCAACTGCTATTCAAGCAGAAAGAAAACAAGCCCCAACGGGACTCTCTTGCCCAATAGGATAACATTTGCTTAGGAGAAGGGAGACATTTGTTTCCTTCCTACTCCAAGGTTTCTCCATGCAACACATGAGGTAGCAAATCAGAGCACAGGTCATCAATGTCCTTGTGGGTACTTCCATCACTTAGCTAAGTCATCTGTAGTGCCCATTTTTCTTCTGGTGTGTATGTGGAAGTGGCACAGCATTCTCATGCTGTTCTATCCATACAGGAAACACAAAAATATCTGAATTAGGAAACAGTCTGTGGTGCCATGGCTGTCAGGAGCACCTTGAAAGTGAGATTTAAGACATATTGTTGTCTTTTTCAACTGGCTGACAGGTGCAGTAGAGCTGTAGATGCCATGCCAAAGTACTCACTGTATTATGCAGAGGGCTTAGCTGCTTAGCTCAGGGACAATGTGTCTAATCTGAATAGGAGATGTCTATGCTGCTTTCGAAGCATAGCCCGTAATTCTTATTTTCAAATCTTTTGGTGAGTGAGAGCTGGCTCAACTGAATAAAAGTCTTACCTGTGACTAAACACTGACTGAAATGTTGCATGTTAGGCACTCAGTCAGCAAACCTGATTCAGCAAAGCTCAGATACCAAAGCTGAAGACAGGGATGGCCTTTAAATAAGCACATTCAACCTTTTCCACTATTTCATCTAATTTTTCTAGTACTTTAACCAGCTTCAATAGGGGAAACAGAACAGAAAAGAATAGAGATAAAAGCTGCATAGACGCATGTGAGAATATTTTAATATTTGAGAAATGAGTGCAAATTTTTCCGCTGTTATCTTGCTGTCCCAAAAAGCACCTTGTACCTTAGCAGCATTCCTTGGAGAAAAAGAAATTAGAAGAACATATGTCAGTAATTGTGGGATGAGGATAAAGGGTGTGGAAAATGGCCTTTAGTAAGGAAGAGGCAGTATGACAGCAGAAACTGCATGATACATTTACTTATTCATATTTTGCTTTCCACCTAAACTGCTGCTGTTCTCATTGCAGACTTTAAGATGCTGCAATCATTCATCAAGGCAACAGTTCAAAGCTGCCAATTTGAAGACAAGACTTTGCTCAGTAGCAGAAGAAAATGAAAAATTCAAAGGTAAGTCTGAAGATTACAAGGGCCTTGAAAATCCTACAGAAAATGAGCCTTTTAATTTAAGTAAGAAAAGAAATTAAGGCACAGATTTTGCTCTCTGCCTGCTGAGTTAGTCCTATTGATTACAGGTAGGCTACACATTATTAAGTACCATAACAGGTTTTATATAATTACAGTATTCATCTCTGGGTAGCACACTCTCCAGGGTTTATGTCTTGAATTTTATCCCCTAGATAATTTCCAGTGGTATAAATCTTTGCAAGCATGAAAAGACTGTATGAAATGTTTCAAAGAAACACCTTCAATGATTTTTTTTTTTTTTGGGAGAATAATTATTTGGTCTTAAATACCTGGTCCATCCAGTGAGATCTTCTAATTCCTTCTAAGCCTTTGTATTTCTGAACTCACAAGGTTCATGTTTGATCAAGTGAGGGGCAGAATATGGGATTCATGTCCTTGTTTTATTATATTCTGAAGATGTCTACATCTGATTATGCAGTTTCTGAATGGCTGCTTTCATCTGTCCTTTTATTTGCAGTATTTTCCCTGAAGCAAAGCTCTTCACTTATTCCGGCTCAGTGTTTACTGTGCTGCCCAGTAATGTTTTCCAGTGTTTGTTAGGATTACTGTGCTCATTTTGTGCCTTTGAAAACATCCTCCATAATCTTTGGGGGTTTGTGCTGGCTGTGGTAGAGTCATCTCTACCCACAGAGGTCAGAAAGCAGCAATGTGCAGAAGACAGCCCTTCAGTATTTATTTATTTTTATAGCAGTTCCACCATGCAGTGGATGAGGGAGGTTTCTCTAGCAGGGGGACGTCTACTGGATTCCAGTACTGCAATACTGGCTTGAAGTACTGCAACAAGGCTTGAAGGCACAAATTTTCTCCCTTGCGCTTTCTATCTGTTTCTTGCATTCACACGCATGCATACACTTTCTGTTGAAATAGTTAGTTCAGCTGGTATATATGCAAAAGGATCAGTCTTCTCTCTCCTGAAATTATTCATTTCCTCACGTGCATAGACTGTTGTGTGTAGCAAATGATGCGACAAGGTGCCCTATTTGTATTAACGCTTACAGGAAACATTTTTTGTGTTTCTCACCAAGGGTGCCTGTGTGAGAGGAATAGAGAGATAGAGCTGCTGTTAACTGAGGCTGTATCTCACAGGAGAAGCCTCTGTTTGCACTGAACTACTCGGTTTGGGTGTAATTCTTTTCCCTCCTGCAGCATTTCAGTACAGGCAAAAGCAGTAGTATGGATCCAGTTTAAACTAACATGGAGAAACACCTTTTTTGGTGATGTTCCCCTGGAACTTTTGGGGAGGTAGAAGCACAGCTCTGTCAACAGTGCCTACATCACTACAAAGAGAGTTTCGTATCTAGTTACGGTGGAAAATACGTCTCAGTGTCAGTGAAACTTGAGTGGGAGTCCTGCAATTACTGTGGGAATGTGGAGAAAGATGGAGCTGTGGAATTAATAAGGTGTTAAGATGGAAAGTGTGTTCTAGCAGAGGACTGTCAGAAAGCATTGATGACTGAAGGTGAAAATACAAGTCAGCTCTGAGTTAAAGTTTTGGCGGAACATTTCTGTGTGAGAGGCTGGCTATTTATGGCAGCTTCGCAAGGAATCAGTGACCTTTGGAGTGGTGCTGAAGTGGCAGAAGCAGCAGAGTGACATTTGTTGTTTTCTGTAGTCCTGATTCAGACATGCAATGTTGACTTTATCAAGACATTCTCTTTCAGTCTAGGTTACTCAATCACAAGAGTGCCTGAGCAACAAAAAATATATATAGAAATGGGTGATAAAGAAATGCTATGAGAAGCAGTATTTCCCAGCCAAAGATTGAACAAGAGTTATTTCCTACTTTTTTAAGTCTGGAAATCTTGTTGACTTGAGTGAGTTTTGGCTCAGATGCTGAAGCAATGGAGAGATGCCCACTTTGGTTTTGATGGAAGAAGTTGCTGTTCTCCTGTATTCGTCATTGTCTGCACTGTTGATTACTGTCCCAAACGCTTTCCTAGTTAAAGTCATTTAAGCTATCTTAATTGATTTTTCCTGAAGCATATTAGAGTGCTCTGATAGACTGCTCTGCCAGCCTTCTGGTGGAGGCTGTAGCCTCCAGGAGGGAGTGATTTAGCTAACACATCTGGATCTACAGGGGGTCTTCTGTCAGTCACCTACAGCAAGGGAAGAAGCTTGCTGTTTGTCTACACCATATCAGATAGTTAATTTCTCTTGGAATAACTCACACTGGACTTCAGTCCAATGAGCTGAAGTCCAACATAATGTACTACATTATAAACAACATAATGTACTGTGCACTCGTTGGGGGTTTTTTTATGCTATGTCCACCTTTAGCTAAAGCAAGAAACAGTTATTATGGTCAACACTTTTTTAATACTTCAGGAAAATGCTATGATTTTGAAGTCAAAACATCTTTCAAGACAATATTGATTTGAATGAGATCCGGCTGTGAAAATGGCTTAAATAGACTTCATATAATTCATTATGAATCTTCTGGAATAGAAAAACATAATTTATCATTTTAATATTACTTTTTGAAGTTTACTTTCATATTTGTATTGAAAAAAATCACCATTTTTATTAAAGAGAAAAACTTGATCCTAAATGCCTTTTATTTGATTAAGGATTTTGAAATAACAAAATGCCTTTGTGCTGATTTGCTCTCAGACCAATATTACAAACTGCAGAATTCTAGAAATCCTAGTTATCTTAAATGTGTGAAATGTATCAGAGCAGGCAGATGGTGCAGGTGACCTCTCAAAGCTTTCTTGAGTTTCAAGTTTTAAGACCCCAAAATACATATGTTAGCTTTACCAGAATGGCTAGTTTGATAAAAATGCTTGTGTAGATACTACTGTTTTGCAAGCATTTTGATACTCTGATGAAATTAAAAGGGTTTCTTGTCTTATCTATATTAGCTCCATCAGTAGCTCAAATTAGCTCCATCAGTAAAATCCAATGTTAAATCTTTCTAGCATAAACGAAGCCTAAGTGCCTCAATGGAAAGTTTGATTTTGCTTCTGTTTATGTGGGTGAAAATCTAAATTAACTCAGTTCTGCTCACCTCTTAACTGCATTCCCTTGTAACGTAAGTTGAAAGACAATGAAGCAAAGACGCAGTAAAGTTGCTTTTGCAGAGAGACTGAAAGAAAAGCCCATGTTATTTAAAGCCCTCAAAAGCCACAAACTGCTGCTCTGAACATGTTCAACCCTTGTTTATTGGGAACTTCTTATAAAAGGCAATGGAAATTGGTGCTGGGGATCCTGCTGTGCAAGGGGACAACACAAATGACTACAATACTGAGACGACAAATGAGCATACAGAAGGGTGCATTAGTAATTGTGACCTCTCATTATTGGGCACTGTCCTATTCAGTACTATAATTTTGGTAATAATTGCTGTTAATTATTTTAATTCCTCCCTCCTGAGCTTTCTTAAAGCTCATACCATGCGGTCAGTTTTCCTTCGCTGCCTCCAAATAGGATAAACGTAAATTTTATTTTTATACTTGAGTCATGACTTTGCGGAAATGCCTTCTTCATCTCTTTGTGCCAGCACAGAAAGGAAGCAGCAGGAAATGCTAGAGGCTCCACTCCCTTTCTTTGATCCTCCTCTCAGAACTGTTAAGAATGAAGCCTTTAAGTAAACAACTGTAAAAATTAAACCACTACATTGGGGTTATAGGAACTGCGGGGTCTGCTGTAGCAGCTGCCTGACATTGTGGCGTTACCTTCATCTTCAAGGTTAGAGCAGGAGGAGCAGCAATTGCATCTGCACAGTGGTGTGCCTGGCCAAATTAGTTCCATCCCATCCCCAAGCAATGCAGGACAGGTGCTGTGCAGTGTGTCCATTGTCATATCATTTCTTGAGTCCTTCCCAGCACAGAGCTCCAGCTCTGCTTGGCTGGGTGTGGAAGATGAAAGAAGAGCACGTGCTTCTAGCAGGGGATGGTCGGCAACAACCTGCTAAGGGTGAAGATGGATCCTTCATTCCCAGGGGTTCTCCTGTCAAGGTGAAGGGCTTTCTGAAATACATTTCCATTAAAAAAAAAAAAAAAAAAAAGGAAGAAGAAAAAGATAAAAAAGAAAAAGTACCTGTTAGTTAAACACAGATGGTAACTATGTTAGTCAGCTAAGATCAGCAAAGCTGGCAATTCTGGCCTTTAATTTAATAAATCATGGAAATAAGGGAAGGAACTAGATGAAATTACAGAAAGCTGAATCCTGTTGGTAGTTTCTTTATAAAGAAAGTTTAGAATAAGTTTTTTTTTCGTTTGTGTTTGCATTTTCTCCATCCTCTCAGTTAAATTGGATGTTTCTATGACATTCTTTTTCACTACAAAATAACTTTAATTAGATCTCCTATGGTGTAAAACCTTTCCAGCTTAAGAAATGCAGTTACATTAAATGTTCATGTTCTGGGGCTCGTAGCAGCCTGCACTTAGAGAGACAGCCATAGAAAAGGAAAAACACAAAATTGAGGTGGGAGGGTTTTGATTTGGATCCTTCCTGCTAGGAACAAGTCATGAACCAAATGTTCAGTTTCCAGATTTGGAAAAATTATAGAGTATTTTTCACAGAGTTGCTCTAGAAGGAACTGAGTATGAGCATGGTATCTCAACAATGGGCACTGCATTTGAATTTTAGAACAGGAAACAGTAGACTACGACTCTGAGAAAGTCACATAAAAGCCAAAGGCAGGGTTTGGCTTGCCCAAGAAAAATAACTCCAGTATAAATGACATGGAGTCCTCTGAGGTTTTGTTTTATCTTCTACTCTTTTTATTTTCACTCTTTGAAATAGAAATGAAGAAAATCCCTAAATCTGTGAACTGACAGAAAAACAGCTCTAGCAAAGGACTGATATTAAAACATATGGGTACTGCTGATTTCAGTAGAACTGCTCAGTTCAAATGAGGACAAATTAATATCATCAGTTTTTATCTTTGGTTCAACTGGGAACTCTTGGACATCTGATTACAGGCTGGCAACTGTTTGATGGAAATTTTTCGGGCTGCTTTGAAGTTTTCTAAACTTCCAGTAGCATAGCGATCATGTTGATAAGAGGCCTTATGGTACTATGTTCACACATCAAAATTATCCGCATTGTCAGTGCAGTGAGGTTGCAGTTTAAAACCTGTGATAATGCAGCTTCAACCTGAGCTCCTTCTCCTCACTGCATTAAAGCTTCTGTGAAACACTTTGTATTTCACGTGTCTGGCAGTATTATCGAGAGCAGAGCTCTACTGAATATCTTTTAATGGATGGACCTCCATAGGCAAGCCCAGTTCAAAAATACAATCAAAGGATAGACTGCCATTTATACTCATTTTCAAAAATCCTGTGTTCCACAAAAGGTTTCTTTTGCCTCAGAGACATTATTCTTCCAAATTTCTTGAAAGTTTACCCTTATAATCATGTAGCTGAAATAGAAAACCCCCACAACAGAATGCTTTGTTTTATATTTAATGCTCACTGTTCCTCAAATCAGCATTGCTTTTTATAAAGGAGGACACACAAATGTGTGAAGTACGGAAGGATTCATAGCTGTTCGATAGAATGGGGACATTATTAGCAATGGATATACTCAGAAAATAGATGTTATGGAATTAATAACATGAACTTTACTGCTATTAGCAGTGGATCTTTTTTGGAGGTAAAACATACAGCTTTCCTAAAGCAATACAGATACTGACATCTTATTCTGTTAATATCCCAGGAGTATCCCACTAATTTACTGTGATATAGCTATTCTTATTACCCTGATTATAAACTATACCTTTCATTGCCTAATTAACCAAGACTGTGAGAATGAACAAACACATGCTGCTAAAGTCTGTCCAGCTCACATCTCTAACTCTAACTCAAGTAAACCTGAGTTAGTGCAAATTCAGACCTTGGATTTTAGGGTAAAGCTCACCAGAATAGAAAGCAACATCTCTGTTAAGTCAGTCTTCCATGTTCTATACTGGGTTTAAAAATTGTTGGTGTGGGGAAGGATTTCTTTTCCTTGCCCTTAGATGTGCATCCAAGGCACTAAGTGGGGTCAGATGTAGTCCAGGAAAGCCCCTGCAGAGGCAGACACAGGCTGCTGGCAGCACCAGCTCATATCGGCCCTTGGGACCACGGACAAACATCACTGACCACGGAGCCGGGCGATAAGTACTGAATAGTGATGTGCTCATAAACATGAAACAACATTCAACACACAGCTGGGAGTGGAAAAAGATGGCTTTGCTGTTATTGCCCTATTTAAACGTACTGGCTCTGATTCTGGATTATGCTTTGGCTGCAACACTCAGTAGCTGAGGAAGGCACTCAGCAAAAGCTGGTGTTAAGCTATCTTGACGCTCCATCAGTTCTGCCTGGCTGGTCTCTCTTCCAGCATTAGACAGAAGTGTCAAGAAATCCTGCTTTCCAGCTTGCCCTGGCCCAGAGAGAGGCTCTGGGAAGTGAAATCTGCTCCGCCGCAGGCAGAGGACCAGATAAGAGGGGAGGCCAGGCACAGCAGCAGGGCTGTATGGCTGCACCTGCATGAGCAAGTTATGCGACAGGATAGGAGCAGAGAAAAACAGTGTTGAGGGCACAGGGACCACACAGGGAGCTGGTGGGGGTGTTTGGTCTCTGCCCTGAAGGGACAACTTACTGGTCCCTGGGGCAGCCCATCGCCCTGCTTTGTTGCACGGGGCAGCATCCAGCTCCTCTGTGGACCAGCCTGCCCTGCTGAGTGCTATCTTCTCTGCGAAACATGTGACACCAGTCTCAGTATGGGTGGAGGCTCTCCTTGGTCTCCCCAGGATGCTTTGGGACCAGGCCCACCACCATTCAGGGTTTGGTTTCTGTTCTGCTGTCAGAGGCATGTAAAGCTGTTGGGGAGATTGGCCCTCATTTCCCAGTTGCTAGTCCTCACATTTCTCCTCATAAATTTAAAGAGTAATACCACTGTGATATAGACTATTGTTTTTCATTTGAAAACATGATTGAAAATGGTATATCCTTGCCTAATTGAAAAAAAAGCTCCACATTTATATCTTGAGACGTTCATCAACTGCACAATGAGACAGCTATCTGTATGGCTTTACTTCCATGAAGCCATGACATATTACATTTTTGGAAAAATCTGTAAGCCTTATTTCTGCTATTTTGTATCTAGATAAAGCTAATAACTTCTGATTCTCTTTAGATTATCCCAGCTGACAGTATATCAATGTACGTGTCACTTATCAGATTATAAATGTTGTGATTGTTATGACTTTTGTAGTCCTGCTTTTGCAGGCTAGTAGCTGTCTGTATCTCAACCTACACCACTGCATTAGCTCTGCACCTCCCTACCAGCACACTGCATACAAAGTTTTGTAAGTGCCTTTGCTACAGCAACCATTAGCAGCTTTATTGCCTATATGAAACGATACTCTGGGATGTATTTCTTTACTCTGCTGCAGTGATATCTGCACATGATGACTACTTGGAGACAAAGAGCCATGCCAAAAAGGAAGAAATAGCTTCAGAAAGTACTGGGAAAATGCCACTTTGCTCTGAGCAAAGAGTGAGTTTAAAATATCTGACTGCTCCATGCTGAATACAAGATAGGACAGCTTCTGGAGGGGAAAAGCAATTTAGCCCATACACAGTATATACAAGCCCTTAGGGCAGGCAGACAGCTTCTAGGTCTGACTCCAAGGAACCAAAAACCCTGCAGCAATCACATACAGGTTTTCTATAAAGTTTTCCATGTTTGTAGGATACACAGTCTCTCCTGGTATGTAGGAGATCGATGTATCTGGTACGCAGAGATTGAGCCTGTATATCAGAATGCAATAGAAACACCAAAGTTTTACAGATATGAAAAAAATAGAAATAGAAACAGATACATGTGTATATAGATAAAATGTGTAAATTCAGATAAATAAAGACTTGTAACTCCAGCCAGGATTTTTAGCAGGTTTTCTGTCTTGACATTTGAGCTGCTGAACTCCGTGTTTTACAGAGCACCAGCTCCCCGTTTCACTGCCTCGATCCCTGCTTTGGTCTCTCACAGGATGGCAACCTTTAGAAACTGCACAGCTGGTTTTCTCCACTTTATGTGAAATATTTTGCACTTAAGAAAGAAGTTAGCGTGTAAGTCACTGTGATGCAAAACAAACCTTGCAGCCATGTTGCCGGTATAGGTGGAAGGGAAACAGCAGTTGAAGTCTAGCAGTGAGGGAGAGAAAGGAGGGGAAAGAGCTTACATCAGTCACTGGCTGCATTAGAAAGCCATTAGTGACAGGTGGGGACAGCATGCACAGCAAAGAGAAAGAATATAAAATAGCTAGTGGCCGGTTTTACCACAAAAGCCAGGCCTTGGCAGTTTCTGCCACTGAAGAGAATTAGACAGAAACAATCTCCCCAAGCATCCTCTGATGCCATCTGGCTTATTACGGAGGAAATCCCCATTGGCAGTCTGGGTTTTTTTCCCTTCTTTTTCTCCACAACAACCTGAACAAGTGCCAAGATTATTTCTCTCTCTCATGCTCCCTCTCTTTGGCATTGAAACATCATTCTCTAGAAGGGGGAAATATGCACTTGCATTGGCTTAGATGAAGGCAGCAATTTCAGGAGTGAGAGCCTTTGCAAGCCTGAGAGGGAAGCAGGGCTGATAAGGGAGATTAAACAAGCTGAAACTCTTTTGATGAACAAACTGAACCATCTTGCTGCTGAAAAGTTAGAGATATAGTCGATAGCTCTGATATACTCTCAGTTGCTTGCCAGGGGAGCTATCTATTTCCATTATTAGCCTAAAGGGTGATGCAGGCAATGAAAGTGAGTCACCAAATAGGATGAGTTCAGGTGAGATGAAGGCAGTGTGAGCAGGGAGCGCCTCTGTATTACAACTCTTCAAATCACCCACTGTGGTCAATTACTTTGTCACCTCCTTGTGTTTTCTGCAAGGTTTCCTTCCCTGAGATTAGCAATGTGCATGCACAACAGTGGTCTGACAGGCAGAGTTGCAAGTAGAGTGGTTGGTTTTAATTATTTTTCAGTGAAACATCCATATTAGATGCAGAATGGAGCTGATTTAAATTACAGCTTGTCTGAAAACTGTGATTTACCTGAAAAAAGGTCCTAACATGTTTAAAAAGATGATTATACTGGAGGGAAGTGTTGAATATTTTGCCAGATACTGAATATTAATTCTTATCCTAAATATCTAGTTTTATGTATGTGTGTGTAGAGTCACACATGTATATACACTGAACTAGTCTTTGTATATTTGATATTCTTTTAAATAATTACCTTTTTCTTTTTCTAGGTGAATAACTGTTTTATGAGGTGCTCATACTCTCAGTAGTCTTTTCACTGCAGAAACCTGTGTGTTGAAGAGCAGCAAAGTGGTATTTTTCTCAAGCTGATAATTTTCATGTCAGTTTAAAATGCTAATGAGTATTTCGTAAATGATGTAGAATACATGTGGGACATGTGTATGTCCTGCATGGAAGTCTATCTCTTATTTTTGATCGCACGTTGTGATGAGGTAGGACACTTGCTCAGTTCTGGCCGTGATACAATACATGTCACTTCAATCTGTGTTATTACCACATCACATCTAATCTGTGGGATAGAAATGGGACTGTCACGTCTCCCCCTCTCCTTCTATTGTTTGTCCAGTCATAAAATTAGAGATTTGTATCTCAACCATGTTATGTTTTGAAGATTACAGTTCAACTGCATTATTCTTGTGTTTTCTCTCTTCTTCCTTGTAACACAAAAGGCTCTGAAGTATATACTTTAAAAAATTTGCTTGTTTAAAGAAGCTATGTTGTGCATAAAGTGACCTATTGATAGTGATCCATATGGGGCAGACAAAACATCATTGCGCTCAGCAGGTTTGGCAGAACTGTATCAGATGTCTGCAAAGATGTCTGCAAAGATGTCTGTTCTTCTATAAACACTAGTGCTTCTTGGCTTTGAAGTGCCCTGTAAATGTACAAAATGTGTTGCCCAAAGTCTAGGTGGTTTTTGCTCTTTCTAATTCACAGTGAAAATTTTTATTACTTCTTCTATCATATAACATCCATATTTAAATTTAGAAAAGAGCAGCAACCGTTCCACGAGGAAAAGGCTTTATTTCATTACAGAAAAGGAAACAAATGTTAAAATAGCGACTTTCAGATATTACCAAAAGCATCCCACTGCTCCATGGAAAGAATAATAGCAGGGGAAGAAATTAAAAAGAGAATTCAGTATTGTGTGTAAAAAAGGAAAGGTGAGATGCGTTGTGTCCTGAAAGATTTTGGATTTGATTTAGACTTCACCTATTTTATTAATTAAGATTGTTTTCTACTCTTATAAAAGTTTCTTACAGGGGACTTCAACTCTCTGCTGAGAAACTTCACTTGCCTGCAACATGACCTCTTTGCTATCTGCTATTATTTGCTATTTGCGCATAGCAAATACCTCGGGCAGCTTCACTGAATTTGCCTGGGTTGTTGCCGGTGTGACTGTGATCACACCACCACAGAACTGAGTGAAACCCGAAGCTATTTATAGCCAGCAAGACCGAGGTCAGGATTCAGAGGTATCCTTGAGGAGATGCCCTTCCATGGCCTTTGCGCAGCATAACCTCATGACGAAGTGACTGACACTGCACTGAGAATTGTGCTTTGCAAATCTCAGCAAATAGTGATTTGGTGATCTCAGCAAATGATGGCTTTATCTGCAGTGTTTGAATTTCCCTTTCCACATGGTGATCCCTGCTGCCAGCTGAAGTGGTGCTGACTAGGTTGGGTTTACATTGCTCAGGGCTAGACCCTCCAAGGTGCATGCTCTGAAGTGCAGCTGGAGGGCACAGAGGAGGGAAAGTATGTGCTGGGGAAAGATCAGGGAATTGGAAATAAAGCTTTCTGCAGCCTGGCCATCCAGCTTTACAAGGGTGGCCTCTGGAAGGGTCTCCTAGACCTTGCCCTGGATTTTCTCAAAGGGAAATCTCCCAGGCAGAGCTCAGGAGAAAGCCCACACTGATGAAACAAGGATGATCATTGACCAAGACATGGGAGTCAACTGGGGAGCTGTATTATTTCATGGTAGAGATGTAGCTAGTAGTGATAAACACTTAAGATATTTATAGAGGTTTGTTCTAGTTTGGTCACCACTAGTAGATATATGAGTCATTATCTGAGTAACTCTTTCCATGAAGTTTGAAAACTGAAAGAAAATAGCCAAAATCTAACCTGACAAACTGTAGGCCCAAAGCTAACTCAGCAGCTAGCTTATTCAAATCTAATGAACTGCCTACTTGTTTGAACAGCTCTGATAAGTTTTTGATAAAAGGCCATGTATTACTGCTTTTACTCAGTTACATCGCCCTGGCAAAAGACAAATTGCTCAAAACAGAGGACAAATGTACTTCCTTAGAGGTCTCTTCACAGAGATTGTACACAAAATTAACGAAGTAAATGAAAAAGAAACATATAATAAACAAAATAGTGACATTTATGTTCAGGAGGCATATAAAAATTCCCTTTGCAGTAGAAAAGACATCTTGATTGTGAAATTGGCTGTCATTGAAATAGCACAATCTTAGTAATCTCTCTACCCCAAGCACAATATTTTACTCCTATTTTCCTTCAAACCCATCACTCAGTTTACTCTACTATGGGAGATTTCACCTACAAACATTGTACCAACTGTATCAGTAATTTATATCTGATAAGAAATGGAAATATTAATGGATTTCTGCAAACCATGTATACGTTGCTGAAAGTATGGCAAAGAATTATGAATAGCCCTGAGTATTTGAATGTATTTGTGTTTTCTGTTACCTTTAAAACCACAGATTTTGGAACACACTCGAGATCTAAATTTGAGACTTTTTAACAGTAGTCTCAAATAGTGCAGTTCATCTCTTAGAAAATATTCCAATGCCAAAAGAGACACAAACTCATGTTGTTTCCCCACCCTCGTCTCCTGCAGTCTAGGAGGTCTTCAGGAAGCCATGTATAGCTTTTGCTGGAACTGAGTTTCTGGTGCAGTTTTGTTTCTTAATTCAGATATTGCACCTGGAAAAATGGTGAGTGATGAAATTAGGTCCTGCTTGATCACTGTTGTTCACCTTTCTTCAGAACAGGCTTGTGTACCCTGGTTACTTATGGAAGCCTGGCACATGCCATGGCCAAATCCCTTTGCAATCTCTGCAAACTGCTGTGTACAAATGGAAAATGATGTGGTTTAGCTTGCTGTAGCTTCAAATGCAGAATTTACAGTGGGATAGGGCAGGGTAGGATGACTGGGGCCACTTCACAACTGCAAATGAACAGACACTGTTTTTTCAGGGAAAAAAAGAATGTGTCCATTTTTTTGCAGGAAGGCTAGATGTGAGTAGATGAGAAGGGAGTGATAGAAAGACGAAAGGTGCAGTTGAGTCTTCCCTGCACTGGCTACTCCAAAGCACAGGAAGCACTAGACGTAGATCAGCTCTTGCTGCCTCCTGCAAATCCAAATGGCTGGGGAAAAAAAGCAACCTGTAGTGCTTCTTTGTAACTGCTGCTGAATGGGGAGTTCCAGGATGGTTCTTATCCTTCTGAGTGCAATCACAGTAAAAATGGTTCAGATCTTTCTCAGCACTCTGTGTCCAAATATTTTGTATGTACTATAGCTTAGCAATACCTCCCAGGAAATATTACTCTGTCAGTAGGCAAACAATTGCTTAGCTTGAAAGAAATGTAATTATTTAAGGCATGCGCAAATGTTTTTGACGGCATGGTGCTGTAATGTTATTAACTGTGGGGGAAAAGAGAGCTAGCTGTATTTTAGAAACTATATTGCCATTGTTCTCAAATGAAAAATAGCTGTAAATCCTGTCCTGACCAGAATTCCACATTTGCTCTTGATAGTAGATTGGATTTCAGAGCAGGATTAAGTAAATAAGTCATATTAAAATGACAAAATGGTTAAATAGAATATAATGTGAAATGAAATGTAAATTGGATTTAGGCAAACACTTTTGTACAGACCTCCCGTCAAACCCTATCAGACTGCTTCAAATTCCTACTGTGATTTCTGCTCGCAGTTCTATTACATGTTGCCACTCAAGGGCATTTGATGTTTTCTCTCTCTGGAAATTCATTTGCATTTAAATGATTTGAAATAATCATAAAAGCCAAGTGCTATGAAGTTTGAAATTAGTTACTGTCTATAAATTGCGATGCCATTAAAAGATGATTTTGAAGAGCTTTGCTGTCTCAAATGTATGCAGATTAAAATCTAACAAAGTACACCTTGTTACAAAACTGTAAAGAATGGTGTGACATGGACTTAAATTGATTTATTCTCCTACTAGTGCCTATAAACTTTACATAGTTGGGTTTCTTCGGAAAGTGGAAAAAAACTTTCATTTGCTTGCTGAATCTGAGCCAAATTCTGTTCTCAGATGGGGTTTCATTTGGTGTATCTGACACCAGGGCCTGGCCCTCAGAGTTTAATCTATATGCTCTATTAAATTTCTGGAAATGCTGTATGAATAGTTGGGTCTCATATTTTTTTTATGGTGGGAATAAAAGAGAGGGATAGGGAACAATGGAGACCATTTACAGTTGGCAGTGTGTGTGTGGACATTTATATGTATACATGTTTGATTTCCCCCCCTCTGCCTTGAATTCTGTGTGTTCTCCTGGTAGATGCTTCTACAGGGTCTTCTCTCTGAGGCTGCTGGTGCTTCTAGTAGGTCACCCGGGTGCCTGCCTTGCCTTCTTCTTGCTGATGGAAAGCTAAAACCTGGTTAGGGGCACAAATACATTTTGAAATACTGAAGTCCCTTTGAAACAGAACTCTTCTCCACTCACTCCTAGACAAGCTTAGGCAATTCAGAGCTGTCACCTCATAAACTCATCTTCTACCTTTCCTCCCCTTGTACTGTTCCACTTTTTAACCTCGTCCTGCTCTCTGCCTGTGAGACCTTATTGTAGTATACTGCCCAATATAAATTCCTACCCTCTCTTTGTTTATACCATTGGGATATTATAACTGTACATTTTTGGATACCAGCAGTACATTCCAAATATTTTTTCCTAGCCTTAAATCATATTAAATGAGCTTAACCACATATATATGTTCAACTATGCCTAGTTGTATAACTTGAACATAAGAGGTTTGTAACAAGGAAAGCAAAGTTGCCTTGGTTTATAGGACTCAGAACCCAGGGATGGAATTACTTCTTTATAAACATATTTATGTGTGCATTTTTTATTATTCAGAAGAATGACAGAAATGTGGAGCACATG
Organism: Ara ararauna; assembly: GCA_028858755.1. Taxonomy (NCBI): domain Eukaryota; kingdom Metazoa; phylum Chordata; class Aves; order Psittaciformes; family Psittacidae; genus Ara; species Ara ararauna. Next base: position 17,051,754 of record CM054376.1, on the reverse strand, counting down.
TCTTAAAGGACAAGAAAATGATTCATTTTTATATTTTCAGTGGTTCAAAAATTCCTAATACAGATTCCTTGAAGATAACATTAGCTCTACAATTCTTCTGGTTTCTATTACAATAGGCTCCTATACTTGCTTGTGTATGAGTCATAAAGCAGAGTAGCTGTTTTAACTACCTTCATAATAAAGAGCTTATTTTCTGAAGTTATCTCAGTAGCTAGTGCAAACTAGCAGCTAATCCTTCCTTAATTACAGTGTGCAAATTCCATGTATGTACACTAGTGTGGAGACAACACCTCGTCCCTTGAGTAAGGTTCTTGGTTGCTGCAGGGTCAGACTAGTGATGGAGAGTGGGGGAAGTGAGACAGGAGTGAAAATCATGTGTCCTTTCAGTGTGGTAAAAGCATGGATCCTACTTAAAAATGTGATGAGCAACAAAAAACGTCAGCTATAGACATGGAAAAGATGCCTCAGTACTTCTCAAGAACTGATAAATTTAATACATAAAGAGCTTATTATTCTAGCATGCCACAGGCTTCTTATGCTAGGGCTCTGGTGGAGTCGTGATTGACTTATCAAAAGGAAAGTCCTTCAGTATTCAGGCTTTATTCAGGCCCGATAGCCCCAAATAAAGACTAAATGTTTTCAGTTCTGAACATGCCCTGGAAGAGCAGACTGCATAAAGTTAATTTTGGTCTGGAACAGAGGTGGGCACCTTGCCCTGGCTTTTCATTGCAAAAGTAACTTTAGCTTCTACACCAGCTTCCGCATTGTGTTCAAACGATTGATCCAAGAGCAAGAGTGCTTTCAGTCCCAGATAGATTGTTTCATCCTAGCAGAACCACAGACTACCAACATCTTCTTCTTTCATGGAAAAGACCTGGCAACTTTGCTAACAATCGTTAGCATTAGTCACTTTTCATAGTTAGCTTCAGGAGCTCAGAAGACAGACTGATTTTCCCCAAATGCATCAAGGAAGAGCCCTAGAGCAGCAGCACAGAGAAACAGGAGATAACCCCTGGAGGTCCTATCAATTCATGGAAGTGTGAAAAACTGCTAAGATATAGCAGTAATTTGGGCAAGGATGAAGGATACACCCATTCACTGTTGAACTAAACCAACCCAAGTGCCTCCAGTTGCCTCCTTTTCTCTTGTGAGAGAAGCAAAACTCCTGAGAACAGTGGATAGTCAAGATACCAGTGGGAAATCCTTTTTAGGATACTCTGTAGAAAGGTTGGAAAAGCTTATGTTTGAGTACAGTCCTGCATAAGGGTGGAATTTACTTAAATAAATAAAAAACTTCTGAAAGAGCTACTTTTCTTGATGACTCTTTTACATATGTCCTTTTAAGAAAGAAGCCAAATAAATGAGCCCTGGCTGTCAGTTCTGTCCTGCTTTAAATCTATATTCACAGTCAACTGAAGAAAGTTTTGCAAATCATCTGTCTTTGAGAACTCTTAACACTTGAAATGAGATCTGGCAAGACAGATAAAAAATTACTGGTAAATGCAGATGAAATTGTGGCTGGAGATTTAACTGAAAAATATAACATTTTATGAACTCAGGGCAAAACAATACCTCCCAGAGCACACTGGAATCCGATCTTTGCAGATGTTATTAAAATAATGCAGAGTTTGATAAAAATGCATAAATTATGCTTTATTGTTATGGATTATAAAATGTATTCTGAAAGGGATGGTAAGCACAGCAAGCATTTTGCTTTATCTAATTTGACAGTGCTTCCTCACTGTTAAATGAGGAGGCATAGCTTTACAATTTTGCAAAAGGCAGAGGAGGAAAGGCCCTAGACTGAAAACTTCTGAAGTATAGGACTGTCTTATGTGTTTAAATAGTGCTCAGCATGGAGACCCTTGAGTGCTCAGCACTCTCCCTGGCACAGACATTAATGTAAATAATAAGAAAACTTTCTTCTTCATTGTGAAATGATAACTTTAAGAAGTCTCATGTTCCCACATAGAGCTTAAGCACCCTTTTGCTTTCATCTGCCCTTTTTCCTAAATACTTCCTATAGGCATTCTTTTTAGCTGTGTTTTGACCTATGATAAGGAGCGTAAAGTTTTGGCTCCCCAAACCCGTGTAAGTTCGATATTGCAGCTCAGACCTGTCACTGCACAAGATAGGTTTGAGGGCCAGAACTGCAGTACTGAATTTAAAACATAGTGGGAGGTAAGCCCATCTCCTACTACTGCAATGACGTTTTTAGTTTTAAGGTTTTTTCCCCTCAGGCAAGCATTTCTGAATGTTCTGGAGTGGAAACTAACAGATGGGATTTCTTTAAAAAGATACAAACCACAGCTTAGGGTTTCAATCTGATTTATATATATTTTTTTTCTACCAGAAAGTAGCTAGACTATGCTACCTACTTATGTAATTAATGAGTCAATGTGCAGCCACCATACACTGGAATTTAAGCTGCTGGAAATCTCATTTGTAACCATAAGAATGCAAAGGGACACAAAAAGCTTGATTTGTTTTTGTGGCTTTCCTGAGTTAAAATTAAACCTATTACCAAAAGCTGTCAATGCAATATTGTTGCATTAAAGCCATGTTTATACTTTTTCATGAAGAATGTTTCCTGTGAATAATGAAATATAGAATCTGTGGTATTTTTTGAAGGCAGAGGTTAAAGTTATTTCTCTGGTGCTGTAATATCTGTCTGTAGCCACACATGCTGTGCTTGCTGCCTGCATGTTTTCTCCACTGCCTGCATAGTGTTTGCTACTCTGATAGTTGCAGTTAATAGGGATATTAGGCATTCACTAGACAATTTAGTTCCTTTTAGTTATCAGTAGGAGGCTGAATTTTATAAACATGCTGATTGTGTCCCAGATTTATTTTTCTTTAAGTCAACTGTCTCTGGATCCAGTGGGTTGTGCATTGCATCTATGCTCTTGTTCGGTCTTGATGTTACTGTGTTGTGGAGCTCCCAGTTCCCATTTAGGCAGCTGTAAACAGGAGGCAACTGCTCCAAAGGAAAGCAATTATTTAATTAATATAAACATGAGAATAAACATATATAAAGGTAAATGCAGAATACTTGGTTTCTCCTCTGGAACTTCCTTAATGCAGCGGAGAAGTGCACCTGGGCAAACAGTTGTCTCACCACCACCACCACCGCCACCACCACCATTGCAGAGACAAGAGCCTTATGCTTCTTTTTGCATTGCCCCTGAGGAATGAAATGGCCTCCAAGAACAAGGCATTAGTCAGAGAAGCAGTAATAGCTTAAGTTTAAAAAGCTTTCAACAATATGTTTAACTTTAAGCATGCTTTTTCAGTCCCTCCAGTGTCAACAGGATTTAGCATGGCACTTATCATCTTTAAACAAGAATACTTTCTGGGAGTTGTCCTTAAGAGGGGAGCTCATGAATTCCTTTTGCTTTTTGAGTCCTATCTCTTCTGCAACACTTTGGAGGAGCTGACTGTGCTTTAAGCAGATAAAAAATAAAGGTAAAGGATAAAGTAAGCAGTTGGCATCATATCTTTGTGTAGCATCCTGGTTGTCTGCAGCCAGTGCTTTCTCTTATGCATCCTTACTTGGAACTTGCCCTGTAAGTGCTGTAGAACGTCACAGCAGCACCTGCACCGCAGACTGATCACACGTGATATACCACAGAAGACACAAAGCAAGGGTGGGGAGAGGGAGTTAAAAGGCAATTCAGAATTGCTAACTGCTTTCCTGCATAATTTTGTCCAATTATTTGTCCAGCTCTGATTACCCTGTTACAGTTGATTTAAAGTGTAACGTTATCAATATTTTTTCATGCTTTTTGCTTAAGAGGAAAGTAAGCAGAAGAATGAACACTGATTAAGGGAAATGAAATCAAATCTGTTTACTGGTAATATATGTAGCAGCGCTGAGACACATAAATGGTATTCAGGGATTGCTTTCTGGTCATGTTTATGATCTTCAATATTTCTCATTTACTGCACAGGTAAAGTTTGGATTTCCAAATTACAGATATATCATGAAAATTTTGGTCACAACAAGGTTCCAAATGCTGTGTCATTCAAGAGACCTGTACTGCTATTTAGTAACACTTCTGAATGAGATTTTACTGGCCTCTATTCTCATTGGAGAATATACTGACATTCATATTAAAGATGCATGTCTTCTTTATGCACAGAGTTTTTCATAGCTTCTTCCTCAGAGCAGCTTTTCTTTTCCCCATTTCATCTTGAAAGGTCATTTTAGGAACTAAAAAGCCCTGTTGCCAACTTTTAAAATAATTATGATCTCCAATAAAATGCCATCTATTTTTAACATCGTACTTTTTAATGTGTCTTTTTTAAAGACACAAAGATGACTTTTTCAGTGAATAATGTATGACTTCAGAGACTTTGTATGCTATGACATAAATTATCAACTACAATTCTACTATTTGCTGATAAAGTGGGGGTGTTTTCCATATACTCTGTAGTCAGCTCGTGTTTGGAGTTGGTTTTTTTTTGCTGCTGTATTTGAATGATGACATTTCATCATAGTTTATACCACTTGATGGCATGAAATGTCAGGAGGAAATTATCATAACATTTATGCAGGTGATAAGTATTCCCTGTTTGTACTCTGCAAAGTACAACACAGTGTGCTAGGTAAAGTAAAAGTAGACACCGTGGTAAAGGCACTGGGATTAGGAACATGGAGTGTGGCTGGTTTAGCCCAGAAAACCTCTAGAAGATATCTTTCAGAAAAATGTCTGTTGTCTCAAATATTTCCAGGTATAAGCAATATTCATAAGAGTCAGAGAGAGCTCCCTCAGCTGTGTTCAGGGTTTAGTGGGGTACCGTGGCTGGGCTTCACAATTACTGGCTGAAGGACCAGGACAACAGATACTGGTACTGATTACTCTGTGGTGTAGCATCCATGGCCAAAGTAGACGTGTTTTAATGTCCTCATTGGCCAGAGTCGTCAGTAGTCAAGATGTATTTAAACTGGTGATTTAGACATAAAGCAGAAAAACGCAAGGATGTTTGAAAAAGGGAATAAAAAAATATATACGAAGTACTTAGATGAGGCTTTATAGTGGCAGTTAAATATATAGATGACTCAATGTGCTTCAGGAAATAGTCATGTTTAGGATGAAAAGGAGAAGAAAATTAGTGGAAGTGGTGAAAAGCAGATAACATTTTTTCAGACAAGGAGCATATTAAAGAAAATAAAGAACTGACGAGGGAGAGTCTGCTGGGACCTGGAGCTTAGCAGAGATGTGGTAGAGCAAATAGCAGGAGTTAGAGAGAAAAAGAGAGGTAGAAAGTAAGAGGAGAAAATAACCTCACAGCATATGGAAGGAAAATATATGGAGGAGACCCTAGGGGACACTAGTGTGGATTTATGTCCTGCAATTATAATTAGTGAAAATGAGGGGATAAAATGAGATTCTGAATTTTCAGAAACACAGAACTATTTCCAAGTTTTTAAGTTGTATGTTTTCAGTGTCTGTTAATGTCTCTCTGAACTCCTCATACCATTGCTAGTCTTCCCAGAATGCGCCTTGGGATGAACTGCACTCATCAGCGGAACACACAACAGGAAGAAAACTGGAGAATTTGCAAAATCTGCTTGGAACACACATGATACAATATCAATAAATTGCATAGTCAGAAAGAGCAGCCACATATAAACAGGATGTGGCAACTGGAATGGGCATTTTAAACAACACTTAGGAAATGATCTGATTCACAGAGTACAAATATAAGAACATTTATGGTACTTTCAAAAGTGCTTTAGGGCTGCCAGCTCTCTGGAAGAAGGTTCTGGTTTGTACTGAAACTTCATGAAGGAGTAGTACAGGCAGAAACATGAACCACTGACATCCTTGGAATTCTAACAATCTGTGAATCCTCCACTGGGGTCCAAATGCTATGACCTGCAAAGAGGAGCACATCTATGACAAACTGAGAAACAGGCCCCATGTTTACCTAATAAATCAAAACCTGCTGCATCTATATGCCCTTTGGGGAAAAAGATAATGAAAATGTGAGGCATACATGCTCCTGAGTCCACGCTTCTTATGAATGTTTTTAAGACCAAACACTTCTTAATAGAAATAAGCTGTTATGCATATAAACGTTTATCTGTGGGCACTTAGGATGGCTGTGTTTAGGGATGCTTAACTTTGGAGAAGGCTGAGATTCTTAATGACTTCTTTGACTCAGTCATCACTGGCAAATACTCTGACCACACCACCCAAGTCTTGGAAGGCAGATGCAGGGACAGTGAGAATGAAGACCTTGGGCCCACTGTAGGAGAGGATCTGGTTCAAGACCATCTTAAGAACCTGAATGTGCACAAGTCCATGGAACCTCATGAAATCCACCTGCAGGTCCCCAAGGAGCTGGCGAATGAAGTTGCTAAGCCACTGTCCATCATATTTGAAACATCATGGCAGTCAGGTGAAGTTCCTGGCAACTGTAAAAAGGGAAATATAGCCCAATTTTCAAGAAGAGAAAAATGGATGATCTGGGGAATGACAGACCAGTCAGCCTCACCTCTGTGCCTGGCAAAATCTTGGAGCAGATTCTCCTGGAAGGCATGCTAAGGCACATGAAAAACAACAAGGTGCTTGGTGACAGCCAGCGTGGCTTCACTAAGGGGAAATCCTGCCTGACCAATCTGGTGGCCTTCTATGATGGGGCTACAGAACTGATGGACAGGGGTAGGGCAGTTGACGTCACCTACCTGGACTTGTGCAAAGCGTTTGACACTGTCCCACATGGTGTCCTTGTCTCTAAATTGGAGAGACATCAATTTGATAGATGGACCACTCAGTGGATAAAGAACTGGCTGGATGGCCGCACGCAAAGAGTAGTGCTCAATGGCTCAGTGTCCAGCTGGAGACCAGTAATCAGTGGTGCTCCTCAGGGATCGGTGTTGGGACCGGTCTTGTTCAACATCTTTGTTGGTGACACGGACAGTGAGATTGAGTGCGCCCTCAGCAAGTTTGCTGATGACACCAAGTGTGGTTTGGCTGATACTCTGGAGGGAAGGAATGCCATCCAGAGGGACCTTGACATGCTTGTGAGATAGACAGATGTCAGCCTTACGAAGTTTAACTGTGCCAAGTGCAAGGTCCTACACCTAGGTCAAGGCGATGCCAGGCACAGCTACAGGTTGGGCAGAGAAGAGATTCAGAACAGCCCTGTGGAGAAGGACTTGGGGGCGTTGGTCGATGAGAAAATGGACATGAGCTGGCAGTGTGCGCTCGCAGCCCAGAAAGCCAGCCATATCCTGGGCTGCATCAAAAGAAGCGTGAGCAGCAGGTCGAGGGAGGTGATCCTGCTCCTCTACTCTGCTCTTGTGTGACCTCACTTGGAGTATTGTGTGCAGTTCTGGTGTCCTCAACATGAAAGGACATGGAACTGTTGGAACAAGTCCAGAGGAGGGCCACAAGGATATCAGGGGACTGGAGCACCTCCCGTGTAGGATGGGCTGAGAAAGCTGGGGCTGTTGAGCCTTGGAGAAGAGAAGGCTGCGTGGAGACCTCATAGCAGCCTTCCAGTATCTGAAGGGGGCCTATAAGGATTCTGGCGAGGGACTCTTCATGAAGAACTGTAGTGATAGGACAAGGCGTAACAGGTTAAAACTTGAACAGGGGAAGTTTAGATTGGATATGAGGAAGAAATTCTTTACTGTAAGGGTGGTGAGGCATGGAATGGGTTGCCCAGGGAAGTCATGAATGCTCCATCCCTGGTGGTGTTCAAGGCTGGATTGGACAGAGCCTTGAGTAACATAGTTTAATAGGAGGTATCCCTGCCCATGGCAGGGGGGTTGGAACTAGATGTTCTTAAGGTTCTTTCTATCCCTAAGTTTTCTATGATTCTATGATTCTATGATGTGTTGCAATTATTTGTTGACTTGGAAATTACCCAGTAAAAATTGTCAGGAATTTTTCAAACACCTAATCGTTGGGTATTTTGCAAAAACAATCTGAGTAACTTTGAAAAATGGACAATGTTAGATAACTTATAAAGAGAAAAGGTGGCTGAATATTTAAAATATTTAACTAGAAATAATTCATTACAGTCTAGCCATAATAATGTCAAATCGAGTTAGTAGAACTGTAATTGAGGATTCATAAAGCGTTTGTGGGAATCACCATGTAATTACCATTGTCCCTCATGGTGGTACAGGAAAATACTGTGCAATATTTCAAGATATTTAATTAAGTAATGTCAGTGAGTTACCTTGAAGATAACTTCTATTACCCCCATATGACAGGCCTGTTGATGACTAGCTGATGGATGCGCCCCCTCGGTATGAGAGAGAGATGAACTGAGGAACACCAACATGATATGCAGAACTCAGTATGATAGATATGTATAATTATTTGCTATTTATTTTTTAAAGGTGACCTACAAGTTCAATGCTTTATACTGTGCTTTCTTGTCTTCTTTGTGATGTAAGAAAAAAGTCTACAAAGTTCTTCAGTAGAAACTGTACTTTTTTTCTTTCCATAGAAATTCTGTTCCACTTTGTTTTTCCCCAAAGACGTCCGATCCATGACGGAAGTAACAGGTTTATGGTATCACATATCGAGGAAAAAAAAAGCTGCTTGGACGAGGGTCTCCTTCGGAGGTGGGAGTTGTTAAGAATTCATGCGTGGTTCACTAGAAATGTCAACAGCAAAACCCATCATACCTGTCTTGGGAACTGTAGAAAAAACTTTGCAGGCTTCACGATGAAAATGTAATATGAGACCAGAGGAAAGACAGAAGAGGGATGAAGTTAAAGAAAGGTGGCTTTCCTAATAGTTTTTTTCTGTCAAAGTTATTAAGGAACGACGATCGACTATCTATGTTATTTAAAATAAATTATAGGCATTAGGTTCCTTGCTCAAGTAACTGCTCTCTTACACTCCTATGTTGGCTGCATTACCTTGCATTTTGACTTAGTGCACTTTTTCTTGCTGTCTTGATCACAGCCTTCAGTTTGGAAATCCTTGCTTTTTACTTGTCTGACTCTTGCTTACTAGCCCATTTGTCTTCTACTATACCAGTGCACTTCTCTGCGGACCCTAAGGTGATAATTACATTAGTTGTACTTCATCACAGGCTTGTTAGGGCTTGACAGTTGATTTTGGCTGACTATAATCAGCCTTGTCTCCACTTGTCATTGTCCCTTTGTGCACTAGTTGAACATGACTCTTCCTACACTAGCAAGTAGTGTGTTCCGTTAGGAGTGGATCTGCTGAGTGAAACAACCCGCACTGACCTCTGCACTACACATGGTTTTGGGGAATTCATGCTAGCTATAGCCTGGTCCTGTAGACTCTGTGCTCATCAGTGGCTGGAGCATGGCTTTGGATTTAGCTTCAGCTGAAAGAGATATGGTTTGTGTGCTCTGAGACAGCCCTGTTGTGCAGTAAGGGATGGGGTTAGGGTTAGGGCTAGGGTTGGGAGATTTGAAAATGCAGTTCTGACCATCAGTGCTGATGAAGCCTTTGCTGCTTGCTGAGGTACCTAATACAGTACTGTCTCAGCTGGTCTAAAGTGACATCTTGGATCTGTAGGGTTTTCCTGGGTTCTGGGCTGAAAGGTAGGTGAAACTTTTGGAGAATTATTTTGCAAGTAAATCTTCTCTTCCAGTGCTCATTTAGCAGACAGCAAAGGCCCTTTTTCTCAGCGTGTGCATGCTGATAGGAGGTAATCTGGGTTTATTCCCAGATAAGTAGCTCAGTATAATATCCAGCTGACTTCAAGGATCATCTCAAAATTGACACGGGTGAGTGATTTTGCCCCTTCTACGTCTTCAAGATGGTTGAGGCACTTTTTAGTTCATTAGGCATAAATTTGGACATGGACAAGAGAATAATTGCACATACCTACTGTTTCTTTTCCTCTGCTTTTCATATATGCCAAAGAACTTGATCTGGGTTGCTGAAGTCCATGCTCATTTTCTGTCTTATGACTCTCATCTTGGACTGTGAATATAATTAATGAGAATAATAATAAAGAATTTAATTAAATTCTGTCAGTGAGTGTAAATTTAAAGTAAAAGACTAGAGCTCACTGAAAGACCACACAAGAGAATACCATACAAAGAATAGGTGTGGCTGAGACAGCTGATGAGTGATTTTATGTTTGAAGAAATATTTGACACTTATTTGAAACAGGATTCATGGCAAGGGCAGAGTGAACCTTTTGCAGTTTTTGAAACCACCAAATACTGGAAGTTGAGCAAGAAGTGTAAGAGTTGAGAAAACTGGTTATGGTGGGTTTTGCCTCCACAAGCCACACGCTCATGTGTTGGAAGTAGAGATTTATCCGTTCTAATTCTTTCTTTGCAAAACCCTTGGTGTGGGGCCATGTCTTAATTCAGGTCAGAGATTGCACAAACTTGCTCAGTATGCAATTCTATTATTACCACTGTAAGAGGGAAGGCTACTGCAAATGGAGTATTTGCTTATTTTTTCTCTGATTCTGACTGTGACTTTGTGCTAAACACATGCCAGTTGATTTTGTGTAAATTGTTATTTTAAGAAAAAGTGGCATCACCACCCCAAACTCTTCCTTAATCTCTTTCTTCCCCATGTATTTTTGCCTTTTCCTTGAGTCTTTCATGGAATATCCATTATTTTACTTCAATTAATTCTGTCTTTTTTACAAAATTTTATCAAATAATGCTCTTCTCCTCTATTTGCATTGTCAGTCAAGACTAGAAGCAATGACAATGTTTCTTTTTTCCTAACAAAAACCATATAAACACTCACAAATAACTTTAATACCAAAAAGCGGTGTTCAAAACTTGTTGACTGTAGGGGAGACATGTTTTCAGTCAGAGTGAAAGCATAAAATATGTATTATCATTGCTTCAAATCAAAAGAAAGTCAGCACTAGATGAAGATTATAAGCATCACACATAGCAAAAATATCTTGAGAAGTTAGTTAGAAACTAACAGCGAGATCTTCAGCTACAGAAAATGGGCACAGCATTGCTGATGTTGCTGGAAGTGGCAATTTACACTACACTACGTTCTGGCCTTCTGACTTTTATTCTGCATTTTGCACATAATTTTTTGTCATTTATCTCCATTAATGTTGATGGAAAATACACATTTCAAGCAGTCAGGAGTAGCCAAGGAGGTGCATTCATTGTTATAACTGATAAATTAGTGTCTTTGTTCAAACAACTTGCATTTACATTCACTGTTAGAGAAGGAAAAGCTTCTTAAAAATTCATAAGCTGACTCTGCAGGTTAACTTCAATGTGCAGTCGTACAGTGTTGACTCAGAGTTAAATTTAGGAGCACTTTGCAAAACTAGTGGAAAGTAGAGCGTTTGTTCAACATCACAGACTTGCAAATCGTTGAGCTAAATATATGGTGAATATTCAGTCACAGGTCAGGCACAGACAGAGTGCTTGGAGTGCTTCCTGTGCATTGATTGGTCTAATTTTGGAGATCATTTTGTGTTTTATTTAAAACTAGCCAAGGCTGTGAGAAAAAACATGAGCTTATGGGATTCAGAAAATATCTGATAAATAGAGCAAACCTGATGCTCTGCTTTTCTTTGTGTGCCTTATGCAGTCACTGCTGGAAACAGCAGGAGGCTAACCAGGGACTGATCCTCTCTGAGGTGCCTTGTAGAGGTATGCTGAACATCCCCAGCCCATTGGGATCTGACATCAAAAGGATTGCTGGTTGATGAGAATCTCAACATGAGCCAGCAGTGTGCACTTGCAACCCAAAAGCCAACCATTTGCTTGTCTGCATGAAGAAGCGTGACAAGGGAGGTGATTCCTTTCCTCTGCTTCACTCTCATAGGACCCCACCTGGAGTACTGCATTCAACTCTGAGGCCCCCAGCGTAAGAAGTACGTGAACCTATTGGAGTACGTCCAGAAGAGGGCCACAAAGATGATCAGGGGGCTGAAGCACCTTTGCTATGACGACAGGCTGAGAGAGTTAAGATTGTTCAGCCTGGAGAAGAGAAGGCTTCAGGGAGACCGTGTTGAAGCCTTTCAGTACCTAGCAGGGCCAGTAAGAAATCTGGAGAGGGACTTTTTACAAGGGCAAGTAGTGATAGATCTAGGGGTAATGGCTTTAAAGAGGCAGAGCAGAGATTTACATTAGATATTAGAATGATATCACGTGAGGTGGTGAGGCACTGGCATAGGTTGCCCAGAGATGCCCTGTCCCTGTAAACATTCAAAGTCAGGGTAGACAGGGCTTTGAGAACCTGATCTACATGAAGATGTCGCTGCTCATTGCCCAGGGAGCTGGACTAGATAATCTTTAAAGATCCTTTCCAATCCAAAACATTCTATGAATTTACAGTTTATCAATTACTTGTCCAGAGGCCTCCCCATGTTCTTTGCAAAGTGGGACCTGGAATCTCAAACCCAGACATATACTGTGTGAGTAACTGTGTAATTTATGTGTGTAAATGCCCAGTGTGCTCACATAAATCAGTTGCTTTCTTCAGTGGGTGACCAGATAGCTGACTAACTGGCCATGTTACAATACAAATACCTAATTTAGAGACAAGCATTAGGCATCTGTGGTGCACTGATGTAACTGTGTGCCCTTAAACTGATTAATGAGAAATGTTTTCCACCCTTCATTTGTTACATATTTTCCTTTTTCCCTCTAACCTGTCCCAAGACATAAACCACTCTGAAATGTCCATCCAATCTTTTAGATCATAAATCCTCTGGGTATGGGGTTTGCTTTACATGTTTCCTCTTATGAGCCCAGTGTACTCTTAGGCATTAAGAATGTGCTCATGCACATGCCTGCGCTTCCTACAAGACCAGTGTCCAGAGGCCATGAACTTGGAACGCCATCATCTCTCTCCAGAGCTGCCACATATCAGCCTGGAGAGGGCCTGCTGGTGCCTGGAGGTGTCTTAAATTGCTTGGTCCTCAGAGGGTATGCAGAGGTTGCACATTGAGTGTGTGTTTCCATGTTCCCTTCTGAACCACCTACACAACTGGGCTTCAGGCTGACCTCAGGACCACTGGTAGCTTGCTGTACCAGTACAGTCGTCATGCCCAAAGTGCCCTCAAAGGGAATGAGAAAAATCCCTGCTTTTTTATCAGCTTGATTTTTCTGGCCAAAATTTTGCTTCATTTACGCTGATTTTTGCTAGTCATGGGTGAAGAGGTCAGGGATTACTGGGTAGTGACTTACAGTGGGTGTAGAAAAAAGGGTGTCATTTGTGAACTGAACAACTACTCCAAAGAGGTTCACAGGCTAATGTCTGGGATTAGATTATTTGATGAAAAAAAAAAAGAAATCCAACAGACAAAACCAAGACAATACCTGAATATTCTTCATCACCCCTTCTGAAGGGTCTTTTTGACTGAGTGCACTGTTAGGGTAGAGTCCTATATATTCTTCAGTAAACCGATTTCAGCTGGAATGCCATTTAATCAGATCTAGAGAAACATTTAAACAGAATAGGACTGTCTAATACCTGTGCATTTACAGCACCAAGTAACTTCAAAGTCATTAAAGAATGAGGTGAGTTCTGCCGCAAATGTTACTTGAGAAAAGATTATCACTCCTGCCTGGGTACAGGATGCATCTAATATGTTATGAGAATGGTTGCGGAGTTCTGTTTCAATTTGTTACTTAACCAATGACTTGCTGACATCTGAATCTGCACAATTTGCTGTGAATAATTTAAACCATAGAGAACAGAAAGTGTGACTGAATTAAAAGACCAAAAAATGCTTGAAAATGCTTCCATGATCCTCTCTCTTGCTTAAAACTAGAAGATCAAACACAAAAAAATTGCAGTTTAGGATTACTACATACTGTAAAAGAAACCAACAGAGTTGCAGAGTTGAGCTTGTTGGATGTATCCACTTTAAATGACATCTCTTTGTAGTCAGTCGGAAAAAAGCTGTAAACATTAGTAAGGAAATATTAAACATTCATTTTGCATGTTTTGACTTGCCTTCTGGAAGAAATTTATGTTACTAGATAGGCTTCATTCCACCGTTGCGTACAAACTACCTGTTGCTCGCTAATTAAACCTGCTTTTCTGTTTGCTTTTCAAGCCAGCCTCAGAGGGACAAGTATGCAGGTTGAAAGAGCTGGAATACGACTTTTCTGAAGTTTTCCAATTGATATCACTGCTAGAGCTCTCATGCTAAATTAAGAAAGTTCAAGATTTCTGCAGTAAGCTTTGCTATGATGAGAAGGATTGCCAAATATGGGGTTTAGGTTGCAAGTTAATAGGCAGTGGGGGGGCAAAGGAAGAATATTGTCTCTCCTCTCAGAAGCACCATATCCTGGTGGCAGCAGATGGCTGGATGCTGTGATCAATGAAATTATGTTCTCTTTCACTGTAATAATTGCAACACTCCTTGCTGTTTTCCATGTTCATGATCATGGGTGAATTTGATATCTTTGAACTGTAAAAGGTCCAGGAATGTGTATTTTCTGTACAATAATCAAGGCAACTATAATCCCTGCAAAAAACACGCGCAAGATCGTCAACACAGTAAGCAAGCACAGTGACTGCTGGCCTAGATGTGGTTGTCATTGTTCCTAGCAATGAGAAGATGTTCTTTTGGTGGTGGTGTGGATGAATGAGTGGAGTTCGTGCAGCCCATCACTTCATGAGTCAAGAGGTTACTCTCATCTGGGTGCAGAGAGCTTCACTTGTGCCTTGTGGTGGAGGGTAAGCAACACTCAACACAGACAAATGCTTTTCTGATAGCTGGCCATTTGCAGTCAACCAGACTGTTCTAACTAAATCAAAGGTATTTTGAAGTAATTATTTTTTGGCTTGCTTTGATGCAAGATGAGGGAGACAGTATAGGCTGGATATTTACTCCCATATTTTCTGGGACAGTCAATATTTAGCAGCTTTAACTGTGCAACAATGTGCACTTAACCCTGCCACAAAGGCTTCCAGTTATAAATATCTCTAGATTTCTGAGCCCAGAGTTTGAAATATGAAGTCAGCAGAGTCCATGTTCCACACATGGATGCAGGAAGAAGCAGGGATGCATTTCCTAAGTGTGTCGTACTCAGACAGAGGTCATGACTCAGCTAGCAGTGAATTAAACAGCTCCCAAAAAGCACTCACCTTCCAGAAACAGGGAACTGCCCCAAACCATGATGAAAAATCTGTGTAAACATCACTTACTTCACCCTGCCACTGTTAGCCCAGGACCAGGAAAGACAAAGAGTGAGCATGCTTGTACAGCAGAAAGGTTTCCTATTTGTTGACTACATGCCCGTAACAACATTTCAAAGTCTTTTTTTTTTAATCCCAGAATTTATTGTTTGTAAAATGCTCTGCATAACTATGATTTTGTCTAGAAGACCATCAGGAAGACCTGTAAATTGTTTCCTGACAGGAGATGGAGAGGGCAGAGAAAATGAACTGTTAACAAGAATGCTGCCTGCTGTTGGAATTGCCTTAATTCATGAAGGGACATAAAGCTTAGACAAAAATTTATGGTGCCTTAATCTTGGGAATGACTCAGTTGTTTAACAGCATGTTTGTGCTCACACAAACGTAGATCTGGGCTCAACCAGAGCACCAGGCTGGAGCGCTGCCATGGATGGATAAGGAAGAGTCATCCAGGGAGATGACAGGGAGTGTCATGCGAGAGCAGCAGGGATACATGGAACACTGCCCTGGGATGGACAATGAGACAGCTCAGAGCTTGCATGTTAGGATTAGTGGCTGTAACAATGTGGGTGACTGTCATGGGTGCCTACTACTGGCAGCCTGATCAGGAAGAAGTAGATGAAGCCTGCTGTAGAAAACTGGAAGGAGCTGATGTTTGCAAGCCTTGGTCCACATGGGGTACTTTAGCCACCCCACTATCTCCTGGAATGGCAATTCAGCAGGACACAAGCAATCTGACAGATTCCTGGCACAGATGATAGAGGAGCCAACGAGAGGAGATGCTCTGACAGACCCGATACTTACAAATGAGTAAGAACTGGTCAGGGCTATGAAAGTTGGAGGCAGCCTTGGCTGTACTGACCATGAGATGTGAAATTCAGGCTCCTGAGAAGCAGCTCATAAATCAGGATCACAATTCAGAATTCAGAACAAACTTCATCTTTTACGCAGACCTGCTTGGAAGAATACCATGGGACATGGCCCTGAAGAAGAGTTCTGGAGCGCCGGCTGATTTTCAAGATCATTTCCTCCAAGCTCAAGTATTGTCCATCCTGACAAGCAGGAGAGCAATCAAAAGTTGCAGGAAGCCAGTGTGGATGAACAAGAAGCACCTGAATAAGCCCAGATATAAAAAAGGAAGAATACTTAAGCTGGAAGCAGGGTCAAATCACTCAGGATGAATATAGACAGTGTTCAAATAAATAGGGATGGGGCTAGGAAGGTCAAGGCCATCTAAAGGTGAATGTGAAGATGAAAGTGAAGGCCAACAAGAATGGCTTCTACAGGTGTATTAGCAGCAAAAAGAAGACTACGGAAAACGTGAACCTGCTGCTGACATGGTGACAGAGGACACAGAGAAGGCTGAGGTGCTTGATGTCTTCTTCACTATGGTCTTCACTAGTAGGACTGGGAGTTTGTTATCCTTGGGACCAAACAGGAAGTTCAAAGCAGGGAAGCTTTACCCTTGTAGGAGGAGCAGGGTAGAGAATGTTTAAACAAATTTGGACATACACAAATCCTTGTGACCTGAAGGGATTTGAAGGAATTGCCCTGTGGCAAGAGGGGTCTGTGTTCTAAGCAGCTCTTGCACCTTTGTGTGACTCCTGATTTTAGTTTTTTTTCTTCTGGGGAGTAAAAAATCTTGTGAAGGCTGATTAGCCATTCCCAATATAACCACTTCTCCAACCTTGAAAACTCACTTCATAGCTGCAAGGAAATAGTAAAACCATTCAACACAAACAGTCATCCAGGCAAGAAATAGAAATAATAACTGTAAACAACTGAAAACCTCAAGTGATCTAAATACAAATAAAATAGTTTATGAAATGTACATAGATAAAATTCTATTTATTAAAACTATGTCAAGAGTAAACTGCAAATAGGAAAAAAAAAGACTATAAACAAGAGAGCATATCCTTAATAATAATTTGACCACTTCTACAGATCAACATTTCTTAGGGCCGTATTGTCATAATTATAAGATAAACATGATATTTAAAAATGGAGATTATAAAAAACTCTGAAGACTGTCCTGAAACTGTATTATTTTTCATGTATGTTATTTTTTGAGTTAGAATCTGCTAATTAACTGTGGTGTTATATTTTTGTGATAAATATAATCAATTTATCCAAGCTTCTGTTCCTTTTCAAAAGACCTCAGAATAAGATTTTTCACCTTTTCAGTTGAAAGCTAGCTATCCCACAGAGCCATTCTCTAATCACTTCAATGCATGCCTCCACAGAGAGCAGAAAGTGTTCTTGACTTTATTAAAGCACATTTCTCCTTCCAAACTGAACACTAATCCAGTTTCAGAGTCAAAAGATCATCTTGCTTAGTTCTGGAAGTATTTTTAATTTTTTTTTTCTGATGTTAATAAGCCTTGAAAGTTTGAGTATTGTAGCTGGTATATGCTTTCATCGGTGGATTTGAAATGTAAGCTCTTTGGCCATGGCCCTTTTTTCATTATTTACAGGCAGCACTGAGCACAGTGGAGACAAAAACATTTGAAGTCTTCTTAATACCAACTATAGAAAGACTATTAATAAGCACACAAGTTTTAGTGAGACAGAAGGTTTTGTTTGATTTCAGTCCCTTTCTTGCCCTGTAATTTTTGACCTGAGGTCCACCATAAAGAAATGAACAGGAACCCCTAAGAGTTAGTGTGTTTGTCAGACTGCAAAATGCATCTCTAAGCTGAGTTGGGTGATACAAATGTCCTCTTCCCAGCTGTAGATACATCTGTGGGTCTGGTGGCTTTTGCTTTTCCAGTACCAGTAAGATAGTTTTTCCTATATGAATGAGCATGTCTGTGACCCACACAGTAAAGGAGACAAACAGCTAAGGATGCAACAGCTGGCTCTAATCCTTTCCTGGTTGCTGTTAGGTGGTTTTGGATCCATCCAACACCTTTACTCGTGAATCTGCTGTAATAGCCTGTTTGGAGTTTGAAAAGACAAGTCTTCGCACCCCTCTTTCTCCCCACCCTGTAGAATGGTTCAAAATGTGAAGAAGCCTGGCTATAAAATGGCCAGCCATTGCGCAGCAGCACTGGTGACTGCTTTGTTAAATGCAGGGCAATAAAATGCAAAGCAAAGGTGCTCTGAGGATGCATAGCCTGCCTTGACAGGTATAAAGATCTCCATGTGGCTGTCGGAGCTATGGGAGTTAGGAAGCTGAGAAGCAGCTAAGCAAGCTAAAGACGTCCTCACTATCTTACTGGCTTGGCTCTTAATTTGTTTTCAAAACCTACAAATGTGTATTATAGCTTGAGAAACTATAATAATTTATTTGGATTCTGGTTTTGTTTTCTTGCAAAGAAAACTACAAAGAACATTACTTTAAATCAGCAAGAGTTCTATTTTACACTAAGACTTCATTATAATGCATTTTCCTATCTTTCTGGCACACTGCTTCAGATCAACAGAATCCAAAAGCTCACCTCACTCAGCTAAAAGATTGATCTGAATCACATTTTCAAGAAAGAATGAATGATAGGTTGTGGCTTGAAAACTTGGGTAGCAGATTCCAAAATGAGCAGCATTTATGGCTGATTTATAAGCACTTAAAAGATAGAATGGAAATACCAATACAGCCTTGACTACCAAAGAGCCTTTATAAAATCCCTCTTTAAACTATAATGTCTTGAATTTAATGCATTTTAATGTTCTTAATTTTGGATTAGGAAGGAAAAGGAATTAATGACATTTGCACTATGTGGCTTTGCTATGGAAAGTCACAGCATCTCATAATGATTGAGATGGCAATAATAAATAAACAAAATGGGCCTTAGGTTATTTTTTTCTCATTTATATGCACAAAGGCGTTACATAGTTGCCTGTTTTCTTTCCGTAATGGTAACACAGTCCTTGTTTAACCTACGGTTGCTATTAAAGTCAGTTAACATCATCTTAATATTTTTTATCATATGGTTGCACTACTGAGTCCACAGTGTTTCTTGTGCTTGATTTTGAGATGTAGTTGAAAACTTGGACAGAAGTGTAAGCGTACCCGCCTAATGAAGCAATGTATCAAACCCCCCAGCAGTTTTGGGTGTTCTGTATTGCACTCTTGGTTTTCCATGGCATAAAAGAACACACTGATGGAAGTGCAGTAAACAGGGGTGTCTGGATGGGAGTTGGCCTTGGGGGAGGATAAAGAAGTTCTTGTACTTTGTGGGTAAGTTAACTGGCTTTTTTTGTTTGTGGTTTATTAGGTTGCACTTCATCATTTGTAGGTTCACTGGTTTGATCTCAGCTCTTAATGAGAAGGTCTAGTTGTTATTTGTGGTTTAAAGGTAGTTTTGTATTTGTGTGTGGTGAGAGGTCAAAGGCCTTGTAGCTAAGAAAGTTAGGTTTCCTGTCTTTAACTGCTGCTGCTGAATATTCAACTATTGATCGGGACAGGAAGGTATTAACAATCCAAGTGACTAGTGACTGAGAGAGCCCAAAGAGTAGTGAGCTACAGAACTTACTCAGAGTTTCATGTGCTTGGTGGTTTATATGTTGATTGTGTGAAAAAGCAGGAGACTAATACTGTCCTTGAGGGGTTACCTGAGGAAAGTACTTTTTTTATGAAATGACATTTGAAATTGTTCCTGGATGAGTAAATTCAAGGCTATGGATAATGATGGGATCAAAAAGACTTTGAAAACAGCAAGGAGAAAAAGGAAGAGGAAACTTTCAGGGGAGGTAAAAATTTGTGGATGGTAGCTAGTGTACTAGCCAGCCAAACATCCGCTGAAAGAGGTACTTCATAGAAGTACCTCCCCTTAAGGCCAAGGCAGAAGCAGAGCTTGGACAACAGAAAAGATTTTTGTTCGAAGAACAGACAAAATGTTTTCTGCAATGAAGGAGTATGACAATTTAAAGAGGAAACCCAGCATGCTAAAGGTGTATGTAGTCAACCCAGACTGAGGAACTTGGGAATTATCTGCAAAGGACTCCAGGAATTTCTTTCTGTCAGAAGTATGCAAACTATTAGAAAGTTCTTTCCCAAGCTTGACTCAGAAAGATATTAGAAATCAGAAAGATATTAGAAATCAATGGGGATCCTACACTAGGAGGAAAAACACTTAATAGGAGAAAAACTAAGGAGCGAATAAACCCGGCTTTTCCAATGTAAGCAATGCTTGTATTGCCTGTGCAAAAAGAATTGTGCTGGAAGTCCATCTAAGTTAGAACTGCGAAAGGTTATTAAAATGAAAAGAGAAAAAAGATTTGCTTAGGTTTAGGAAACTTAGGTCAAGGAACTTCTGTCCAAAATTGGGCCTCTTAGTGGTACCAAAAAATAGAAGTATTTTGCACAGGCAGAGCTAACATCAGAATTTATTTAATCTGTTGGAATGAAAACTGGGAATGGATATATGAGTGCTGTCTGCAAATTCATCTGGTGGGAAGGTACTGAAGAGGAATAAAAGTTCAGTCTGGAAACTGGAGGAAAGTTTCTGACCATGAAGGCTGTGAGGTTCTGGAAAGGCTTTCCAGTGAGAATAAGGTGGAGCTAGCACAGTTTATGGATGAGACTATCAGACATAGTTATCTATGACAGCAGGAATTTTCACTTGGTGATCTGGGAGTTTCCTTCCACAGCTATGTTACCTTTAATTTGAGGGCTAGCATAGCAAGTCTTTCTGCCAAAGAAGGGAAAGACAACTGGAAGGAAAAAAAGTGGAAAGAAAATGTTAGTGTGCATAATAACATGGATGGTAAGTATGTCAGTGGTTTTGATGGTCTGGGTGTATAATTATTTATCTGGCTTATTATTCACCAAGATTTGTGGGGTCTATGTAGTTTCAAATCTCCCTGCTTTAGTTACAATTCATCTGTGGTTTGTGGAATAATATTTCTTTGGCTAGAAATGAAAACAGAAATGTCTCAAGAAAACAATGAGTATTTTTCTTTCACGAGATGAAAATACTTAGGTTAAGGATAGGAAAAGCAGAACAATTCAAATACAATCTCTTGTAATAGCCTACCAAATCTTCACCCCAAAATTGAATAAAATTCAGTTCTCTTTCTCTTTTCCCTTGGCTGAAGGATTTTCAGGAGTCTTTTAGAAGAGCCTTGGTCTGCAGTTCGCTTTCTTTGCTCCCTTGTTCTTTCTGCATGTCACCTATTCTAGTGAAAATAGTACAGTGACTGGAAGAAATATCTTCTCTGTCTGAAAACAGATGCAGAATGCCAATGTTTCATCTGTGGGATAGATCACTAAAGGTTTCTTACTAATGATTGTAACATAGGATTGACATATGTTTTGAAAATACATTGTTAGTGCCACCAAGCTATATGGGATATGGATGAATAGTAATTTAAGTGGAGCTGTGGTGTGAAGCAGCAGCTCTACTACTGTCTGAAAAGAATGTTTTTAAAGTTACTTGTGAATAAACAGGTGGATGAACTTCAAACAGAGCATCCCCTGCAAGAAAGAGGATAAAATGGATCTTGCCAGGATTCCCCAGCAACCTTAGACGGCAGTTGCTCTCAACAGGCTACATCAACATTTGCAGCTATTTAGAGATGCAGCCTTGCATACCCAAAGGATAGGAAAATGTGGTTTGTAGTAGAACAGCTGCTGTTAATAATGCAAGTGATGAACTGAAATGACCAATGGATATTAAGTTTTTAAAATTTCGCTAGTCCCCTCTGGCTATGCTACCTATTACAGGCCTGGTTTTATTTCACACCAGAGTATTTCGTGATTCAATGGAAGCGTACAAGTTAAACTAATATGAAATTCAAATCAGACCATGTGTGTTTGTGGGAAAAAATGGGATAGGATATAAAGCTTTTTGGTCATGTGTTGTACTTTTTCTTACAATCAAGATTTGGGGATTTTTAAATGTATGTAAAAAAGGAACAAAATAGATAATCTGGGAAAAGAAACATAACTGTCTTGCAAATTAAAATTACTCCAGATCTTTCTTGTGATGATTCATTAGGCTTAAACTGAGAGATGCCAATGGTGAAACAGATGGCTGAGAAAAATTTGAGAGTGCATGGAGGTGCCTCATTGGTTTTGTCCGATAATAATTCACTCAGTGAGCAAACAAATTCCTAAACTATTTCAGTTGTATTTGTGAGAAATCTGTTGTTACTACAGACAGAGGTTGTTAGGTGTCAGAAACAAAGCATAGACATCACATTCAGTGACATTCAGTTATGATGAGGAGCACTTTATCCCCTTATTTGACTCGTTGGCTGCGAGTAAGGCAAACCTGAATTTAGCTGAGTTGTCTGACCTGAAGTGTATAAAGCATGACTGAGGAAACATTGTAGGCTAATTTTTCGTTATGCATCTCCTAACTTTTGTCCTTTGATTTTTATCCATTTGTCCCCTCTGACATGTTTGAAGTTTTGGTGGGAACTTGGTAACATGCCTGGGTATATGTGAAGAATGGTCTGTCTTCCGAAAGAAAATAGTGCTGGCTGCCTGCAGCTCACAGTAGGTTGAGGAACATCTTGTTTGGAGAGCAGAGACCAAATCAGATCTCACACAGATACACAACTTCTTCCAACTTAATTTTCTGAAATGCTACTGTAACCTTCAGGTGATTTACTTCCTCACTTAGGATCGGGATGTTTACTCCAGTTATGCCTAAGCCATTCGATTCAATGGCTCTGGCAGGGAACAGCTTGTCACTCTTTTGTTTTGTTTTGCATTGAATTCCTTTTTTTTCAGTTTTATTAATGTTTTGAAGAGCAATTTTATTCCTACAGTGCTTTAAATTATTACCATTTACTTCTTTTTGATCCTTCTTCTCTAAGGAGTCATCATTTGCCTCATTTGCAGCAACATCTTTTATTTGATACCCACTTGTAGATTTATTGTGTTGCGTCTAAGCTTCTTTCTAAAATTGTACCAGAAAGAAGGAATGAGCTGTCTCCCTGAGCAATTATACCCTGAAACTCATGCATCTCTGCTTTTCTGGAATCTGCTTTAAAGTACAAAATAATGCTGTAAAATTACTTAGTAATACAATTAAGAAGAAGATGAATTTCCATTTTTCTCTCTGAGAGCTCTTCTTTTCCCACTCTCCTGCAACTTTACTCCCAATGTTACTTTCACATATGCAACATGTCCCCTCTGGGTGCAAATGTCTGTGTTGTTCCACAACAATGTACCCTGCAGAAGTGATCATAGTTTTTACTCATTTCTGTAGATTGCTGAAGTAAGCAGTGCTTATAAGGAATCACTTTTTGGAATACAGCAGAACTTTAAACCTCTTTAAAAATACAGTTAATAAGTTGTACTCAAAACCAAGCCGTATTTGTTTTCTTTTTAATGCTATGCTTTTTTTGCAACAAAGTGAAAGTTTAATTGTTGAAGGACGTTTTATATTTTACCTTCTGTTTTCCAAATGACTCATCCTTCTTCTTGGAATGACTATGTCTTCAAAGGCTAGTATTTCAGAATTCAAATCCAGAAAAGTTCTTATCCTGGGTGACAAACATTGAACTGGTGGTACCTGCAAAGAACTGTTAAATGACTGATTCAAAGGAAGAGGACTGCAGGTCCTTTTGAACACATGCGGGATAGCCATGAAAAGATGGCAAAAAGTAGCATTTGGCTTGATTAAATTCATGTGCTATGAACATGGAGCAGAAGAAAAGACTTTATTAAGCTCAGGGGTTATTTAAAAATTTATGAGACTATGAAAAATACCAGCACTTTTCCAATTAAAAGGAAAACAACAACAACAAAAATGGATCCTAGGAGCTGTGAAAGAGCAAGAGGTAGCAGCGCTAAGAAAATGCTTTTTTCCTTTATTTGTCTGTCTAGAGGCTCCTGGGAGTTGGCTCAGCCCTGCTGCATCCGTAGCCTCAGTCACACCCCGGCTGAAATCCAGGGTCCGTCTTGCTTGTGGTGCTGCTGTTGCTGTTGCAGAGTGACTCTGTAATTTCTATCAGCCTTCTTGTCCCAGCTCATGTCCCTGTGATGCTCTGAAGCTGAAAGATGATTTATTAATACTCATCACAAAAGCTGTCTGACTTGAAAATTCCTTGAAGAGGGTTCATATAGCTTCAATTCTTGGTGGCCTCAAATGGTATTTGCCATTTTTTGTAATCATCCTGTTACTCTTAGAAAAAAAAAATGCACTGAGTTAGCAGCATGTCTGCTGATGGAAGCACACATACGAGTCATTTCTGCTTACAAGGAGGTGGCTGTCTCGATTTCCTCCTGTGCCAAGTACTTTGTTTCCCCCTGGCATTCATTCCAGTGACATGCTTAGACACTACACTATCCACTCACATCACTGTAGTCTTGGTGGCTGCTGTTGTCCCATGTTGACCCTTTCCATAGTCCTGTGCTCCACAGGCATGATCTAGAAAGGGTTTCTAAATCACAATACTGATTCTTCTAGTTTGCTGTGTTGTCCCTTGCCTATACTGCTCAGTGCTCGCCTGTAGAGGACATGGTGCTGCTTGCCCCATTGGCAGCAGAAGCTAACTTTTGATTTCAAGCTGTGGATATTTGTTCTTCTAGCCTTCAGCCTCTGAATGTTTCCAGTTTTTCTGTTGGTATCAGCAAAGATTTTCCAGCATCAGAGAAGGGATTGAGACACCATCTAAAAATATCAATCCCATGATGTCATTTAATAGCTGTTTGGCCAAAGGAAGACTTCTGAGGGTGATAAAACTGCTGGTGACATTGCAGGTGACAACAGTGGTGCCTCTAAAATCCACAGTTTATTACTTGTTTCTCAGTATGACAACATGGCGATACCAGATCTCAGCTGCCTTTTCGCTGCTTTCCTTTTCAACTCAGCAGAGCAGATTTGTGAACTCTGCAAGTGTTTTCCAGGCACATCTACAATATGCAGTGAAGTCTGGTATGAAAAAACTTGAAGAAAGGCTGCCCTGTGCTGATTATTCAGGGCCAGAAATCTGGGATAATTGTGGGATCCAGGACCCACTTGGGATCAGCTGTTACTTCAGTAGAATGGTATGTGCTAAG
Organism: Ara ararauna; assembly: GCA_028858755.1. NCBI lineage: Eukaryota > Metazoa > Chordata > Aves > Psittaciformes > Psittacidae > Ara > Ara ararauna. The sequence goes on along the minus strand of CM054376.1, from coordinate 17,026,692 downwards.
AGTTTAATGATGCTCTCTACTCTTCATTACAGCTATTTATGGAAGAAATTTACAGAGGCTTTCTGGTGTCTGGATGAAGTGATAATTGTAATATTTTCCTTACTGACATTAGATGAAAGATTGCTCCTGTGAAGTTCTGTACTCTTGAAATGCATGGAAATGAACAGCCTTGAAATTGAGCATGGAATGGCAAAGGGCCAAAAGAGAAGCAATAAACAACAAAACACACCTCCAAAAAAAAAAAAAAGAGGAAAAAAATAGCTTTACATGAGTCTTGCACATGTAATGTAGAACTAGCTGCTCATTCTCAGAAGTTACCCCATCTGTGTCTCACCTTGTAGAGTATGATTGCAGGGTATACATTTTCAAGGGAAACAGCAGTGTCAAATATTGATATTGCAGTGTTAAACCCATAGTAGCAGCAGTAAAGTTGAAGAAAATTCTTGTTGACTTTCAGCAAAGATTGAAGAGCTTCCACAGACTTTGTCCAAATCATGCTGCAAATCCATGTCTCTGAGAGTAAATAGCACTTCTTAGTACTTGGAAATTGCATTTGGAAGTGCTATTTTCTCTACAGCCTAGAAAATCTAGTCTTTCAGCTCCTGTGGCTCTCCAGCCTCCAGAATTGCTGCTTGAATGGATATATTGTGCAAAATCAGATTGATTTGGCACACAACAGGGTGTTCTCATCTCGTCGCACAGAAAGCCAAAAGCTTCATTAAATATTTTGCCAGTTCTACTTTTTAGAAACAGCACTTAACTGCACAGTTACTACAGCTATTACAATTCATCGAAGTGCTGCAATAAATTGTCTGTCACCTGCATGGGAAAGTTTACATAATAGAACAAAATACATGGTTTCATACCAGTAGCCATTGAAAAAAATGAATAAATATGCATTTACACAGTTTGGAGGTTGGAGAAAAACTGCTGGCATCCCAGTATTGCAGTCAGAACTACAGTTAGAAAGTAGTGTTAATAGTTGTTGTCTTTCTCAAAAGGGTGCTTTTAATTTCTGCTTCTAAAAATGAATATTGCTACTTCTGAATCTGAGTACTTCAGTGAAAATAAAAGGCCTCAGTTGCTTTTTCTAAGGATAACTGGTTTAGGGAGTAGACACTAATCTACAATCTGTATTTAGGTACAAGGCCAGGGTCTGACCTGTGCAGATGCTGATTTACACCCATTCTTCTTGCCCCAGTGTTCCTTACATGTCTCTGCTTCTCCGGAAGCATAGTGTTGGAAAGGTACCACGGAAAAGATCATGAACTGAAATATATTAGTTACAGATAATGTTTTCTTGTTGCAAACAGGTATATCTGGTGTCCATATGCAAAAAAAGCACTGCATTCTAACATATGTAATCAAAGTAATGAGGCTGAAGAACTGTTTATTCCGTGGATACAGGTGATTTTCACAGCAGGCAGATAACAAATTAATTCAAGCTTTACAGGTCAAAGGTAATGCATTCAGAAAAGCCATGTCTGCTCACACAACACAAGTGCCACATCCTCATGGCAAGGCACTTACCAGTGGAGGTGATGGTGAGAAAAAGCTCTCTTTTCCAGATAGGTTATAAGTGGAGCACTGTCACTGCAACTTTCAGGTAGCAAAGGCTGCGGCTATGGAGGCAAAGTGTGCAATCAAGAATAATGCCCATCTGCCTCCTGGTCAAGCAGGCAGATTCAAAATCCACCCAGGTTACTGCTGTGTTCATTGGTGATGTACAAAAAGCTGGGAGTCTACCCTTAGATGCAGATGGTGGGAGGATGGTGTCAATGTGTGAATGCAGCCCTGAGCATGATAACTACAGCTTCTGAAATTCCAAGACTGGTGATAAACAAATGAAATTTAACAATTTTCATCAAGTATAAAGGGATTTTAAAAATATGCACATATATAGATATATAATTACGAAGGCAAATACATTCAGAACTTCTGCCACAGAAAGTATTTCTTTAGTCTCAAATATTTTAGTCATTTCTAGAAGTTCTTTTTGTTACCTGAATTGTCTGACATGACTTACTAATGTTTGCCTGGGGTAGTCTGTGTGCATCCTTGCAGTCTTGCGAAGGAAAGCTAGGCATGGTACCCTTTAATTTTCATGGACAAGCTTGGTTGAGTCACTGGAGAAGCAATCAGTGAGCTTTTCATAAACAGGGACTTTTAAAGTACTATACTCTTCATATATATTATGAACTTGTGTGGCCCTCTAATTACCATCCAATCATCAGAGCATCAAAGTGCCTTGCTTTGTTTACAGTCCTGAAAAACTAGAGCCAAGTTTTATGAGCCTAACAATATATCAGGAAGCATCATTTTGAGTTTATATTATGGGGTATTTTTTATCACATGAGAAAAAACTTTCTACCTAATTGTTGCAATAAGGCTTTTGTGAGACTTTTGGAAAGTTGTTTTTTACTTGCACTGCTGAAAATTGATGCTGGGTCATATTTAGACGCTTAAAAATAAGTCCTTAAATCTTTTAAAGTACAGAGATCCTGTGGGACCTCCCTGTAGGTGCCCCTGTTTATATTGCCAAAGTTTAGCTAGTGGTTGCTAAAACCCAGCAGCCAACTTACTAATGAGCTTGTTTTGACAGGACTGCATAGCTCATTGCTTATTAATGCACTGTGTTGCTGGCTGGATCATGCAACACTTTCTGGAACTGTAAAAGTGATTCAAGAGACTGTATCAAAAGCGAGCTGCAAACATAATTTAGAATCAGGCTCACTGGATTCACAATCCAGTTTAAATATTCGGGGGAAGACTGTCATCTTCCCAGGCGCTGCTGTTCTCTTCAGCTCAAAACTTTTAGAGCCTTCTGTATGCTGGGACAAACTTATCCTGGGGATAACTCTAATGAAGTGAGTGAAGTCACACCAGGGATTCGTTTGGCTCATTACTAATAACTTTTCTACCAGCATGCTCTGCATTTTTCAGCTGACAGGGATGGTCAGTTCAGTTTTCTGGCTCTTCTGTCTTTTCCATGACAAATTTGTTTGGGGATTTTTAAAATCAGAAGACTGTAAGTGCTATGGGCTGAAAAGAGTGTAGAAACCAGGCAATATCTAAGCTATAAGAGAGAGAATTGCAGTGATCAGTGGGGAGATACTTTCCTCAAAGTGTTCCCTCTTATGATGCTAGCTGGTTGAAATTTTGCAGTGTAACACATTTTTTAATGTATCTAGGGATTCACAAGGCCTCCATAATCTTGTTGACTTGTCATATAGCTTCCCATGGGATCTTCCATATGCAGTGCTTCTGAAAGAACCTTTTTCTCTGCTCATTTTCTATCTGAAATGTATAAAGATTGATTGATATCAATCATCATCTATGACATCAGCAATCTCTGACAAGCTTGAAGAATTGATCCATTTGGCCTATTAATCTGGCATTGTAGTCTCAACACTGTCTACTTGGGGATGACCTCAGGCATGTTTTGCAAAGCATTTTTATTAGCTTAGATTTTTACTTCACATAATGAAAACTCCAGAGTAACTACAGTAGCTGTGTTTTATTAGTCGATTCACACAAATACATAGAAAGAAACTATAAAAGGAGACAAGAGAGTATGAAACTTAATTTAGACTTTTTTTTTAATTAAAATTGTATTATATTGTGATTATGTTATATACATGCATATAGGCATGTGTGTAGATACACACAGACTCATGGATACATGTGAATATATGTATACAGAAATATACGCACATCCATCTCGCTCAGTATGTATGGCATTTGTATCTCATTGATTATATGGCATTGCCCTGAAAAATCTCAGAGCATAATGATACTTAGATTAAACAAAATTATCTCGAGGTGACAGAGTCAAGTTACATTTCCAGTTTATGAAGGAGCTATAAAGATGCCAATGTTACATAAAAATTTGTCAGTACATATCTGCCAAGACAACGTAAGTCTGGAGCTACATGGCACCATGTCAGGTCAACTCTCTGGGTATCAAGCCTTGAAAAACCAAAAATTATGTACCTATGTACCAAGTAACCATGATTCTAAGGAATTTAAAATGTTATCACTGAGTTTGTTCTACTTTGATAAATTAGATGTATTATGGCAGGTGTTTCCTCTGACATTTGAGCTCCTGTAGTGCTATTCAGATGTAGTAAATGACCGAAAAAAGGCTGTTTGGTTTTTAGTTTTCATAATTATGTGATAATCACCATCTCACATCTGCTTTGGTGGGCAAGGAGGTGCTCAGCTGTTGCTCACTGATAGGTCACCTCCAGGACTGACAGGAGATCACTGCAGTGGACAAGCAGGACACCCAGCGTCTTCTGGATTTGGACCTCTTCAGCCCAAGTGCTCCATACCATCTTGTTTCTGTGGCCCTGTTGCACCCTACTTAGGAGTTCTAAGAAAAGTATTTATCTACAAATCTGTGTGTGTAAGTCTCTCTCTCTGCACTGGGTGGGCTTGCCTAACACCCGCTGTGAGTTTTCAAGACAAAGATATGACAATATGGTCAGAAATCTTGTCTCATATTTGTAGAGCTCTCTCAGATGTCATTGGAATTACTTGGATATGTCTGAAAGCTGAACTTGGTCTTAAGTTCATAAAAGTTAAGAGCGTCAGTAAAATAATGTATTTAGATGATCTCCTACAGTTAGCAGGAACAGCAGGATTTAATAACTTATTATATGATTTCAACTCTGATAGATGTTCATTGGGTTAGAATAAACCTTTATCCTTTCCGTTCTAAAGTAACCTGCACTGACTGGTTTTGCTCAGGATATTTCATGCGATTTATAATAAAAGATTTTTTCTTTTTCCCCCTGTGAAAATGAATCATATGGACAACTTTTAAAAATATTTCAAATTATTTCAGATTTATTCCCTGTATGCATGGATTAAATGCAATAATATTTAATAAGAATAAGAGTGCACTTAAATATTACCTTTTTATTTTTACTGCTAGGTATTCTGCTATGCCCCTGTAAACTTTCAGTACTCATTGCTGCAATCAGAAACAGGAGAATGTGGTACATTGTCTTTGGCTTTACGGCAAGACATAAATGCTTTGGTTTCAGCCCATGTTGCTTTCACTATCATAGAATGTGGCTTTAAAAATTATTCTTGAAAAAAAGAGAACATCTCAAATTGAAGAAAACTGACTTAAAATGTGCATTATGTTGCATGCATTTTATGATTTATGATATATTCATATGACAGCCTAAATACTAAGAGCTCTTTAACCTCAGTTGAGATTGATAGAAAGCTATTGTGACTCTGAGAAAAGTCTGGTAAATATTAAATTCTCTGTTTTTGTTAAAAAGCTACAAATTGGCTGTACTTCCTACAATTCTAGGGGTTTTTCCTGCAAATGCTTGATTCTGGGCCAATGAGGTAATTATGCAATCTTCCACTTTCCTCTGGAAATAAGCATCCACATAAATCAAGGTTATTATTAAGTGCATTGTGACTTACAGGATTCTTCAATGTATACTAAACATATGTTAAATCTTACTAAATGGAGGAAGCAGACTGTTGTGCTGATGATGTTGTGATCCTTTCTAATCACCCATACTTAGATTAATTCATATAATTTTTACCATCTTCAATGCAGGGGTTTTGTTTTAGCTGATCATTAAAGATTCAGCTATTCTAAAATAAGTGAGATGAGCCTGATCCTTGTAGTGATACCAAAGAGCTGGAAAGGATTTAAAGAGCACTGAAGAGAGTTGTTATGGGGAAAGGTAGAAGGAATCAGCATGATAAGGAAGGTGGGATATCCCAAAGGGGTTGAGAGAAGTAAAGGTAGTCTTCCTGTTCAGTAAGGGAAAGTAACATTTATGACACACCTCATGAAAAACTTTCAGACTGTAAACAGTAAATAAATTTAGGGTGAGAAGAGTCTCTTGAGGGAAGTTGCACCTGGCTTGTTGCTTAGGAGGTTGCTTACAAGGCATCTGGGAAAAAATTCAAGACAACCTAGAGGAGGGGTTGAATTCCTTTACTGGTGTGTGATTTTTCATGTAAAGACTAACAAAATTAAAATGATCACTAATAGAAATGCATTTATTAGTAGATGCAAAATTAAAAAATGCATTTTGTAGAAGATGTATTTAAAGTACTTCATCAGAAATCCTCTTCTTAGGAGGTCTACCATGATGGTATGCTCCAAAGTGGGGTTTCCTTTCTGTTTCTTTTGAATGTTAATTTTATCCATAATGTAGATATTTCAACAAATTTTTATAAGGCTCATTGCCTATCTATAAAAAGCCAAAGCATATATTGAAATGGAGGTGGCTTTTTCAAAGATCTACATCCAATTGAAACAATAGTTTTGCTAAGAAAAAGAATGAAATCTAACACTGAAGGCTTGGAAACTAGAAATTTGAAGATGGTATTTTATGGATGTGTTTTATGAAAACTTGACATGTTTTCTCTAAACATGGTGTTCAAGGCCAGGTTGGGCAGAGCCTTGGGTGGCATGGTTTAGTGGAAGCTGTCCCTGCCCATGGCAGGGGGGTTGGAACTAGATGATCTTAAGGTCCTTTCCAACCTTAACTATTCTATGATTCTATGTTTAGGTGTATATCATATAATGGCCACCTTTGCTACAAACAAAGGAGATGTATTTATGTCTTTCAAAACCATATAACATGCAGATGTTTGGAGATAAACCAACACAAGTAGCAAAATCAACAGAAGCATTTTTCAGGAGCAGGAGCTCCATGAAAAGCTCTTCCATTCTTTGGTTCTCATCAAATATTTCTGCAGGTTTGTCATTCTTTGGAGTCTGGAACTGTAGGCTATGGAAACAGGTAACCTGTTGACACAGAGGCCATCACATCTTGGTTGCCTGGATGAGGGGGGCAGAGGCGTCTGTTTAATTAGTTGAGTAAGCATAGAAATCTATGATGAGATCAAACTTGTTTGAAAGTGGCCACTTGCAGCAAGTTGATAAATGCTGCAGTGATTTTTGGAATTAGCAAACAGGAGCCAATCAGCTCAGCATGGAAAGAATTATGATTATCTGTATAACCTCAAATTCCTTTTCATCTCATCTTCAGATATCTCTGCAAATCAAGAATAAAGTTAAGATGTCTGATTTTTTAACACAAAACCTCCCTCAGAACTGGGTACAACTATTACTGATAGCGTGATGAATTCCCATTTAATTTTAGGTGTAAACGAGTGACCTTAACAAAAGGCTTAAAGAATTTAATGAAAGTGTGATTTTCCAGGTATACAATATTACTAGTTTGCTTTTATATGGCCATCATGAATTTCAAAGTAAATTTAACCTTAATTATGCCGAAAGTCTCTGTAGATTTTTTAAGTAGCTGCAAATCTTCAATTCTGAATATGGAGCAACAAATTTCTTATTAGAGAAACATATTGTTAATTTGTTAAACAAGTCACACCTGATTGCCAGTTACACCTCATTGGTATGCTGTCAAGACAAGCCCCTTCACATTTGGTTAGGCATTGTTTCAAACAACTTGCCAACAAAGATTTTTCCTTGGATCTTGGAAGGCAATATTTTACACATACTCAAAAACAATAACATTTGAATGACAGTTATTTTCAACCTGGGATTTTGACAAAGACTCTTAATTGTTATTCCCAGGCAAAAATCTTCATTAAGCGCAAGTCTAGGTTATAAATATTTATCAATTACCTGAGGGAAGAATTTTTGAGAGGAAACAGTATTTTCTAAATAATTCAACCTATAAAAATTAGTCTGGGAATTCCTAAGTAAGTTTGCATTTAAAACACACATGAAATTCCTCCAACTCAGGGAATTTGAATTGCTTCAAGTCCTAGTTTAACCACTGCTTTTCCACCGTCTTTGTACCCATGCACTTGCCACACTTAGTCCTTATGATCCAGGCTTTTTCTCTGAAGACAAGGAAACCTAGTATTGGGATACACAGGTAGTTTATCTGTAGCTTGCTTCCTCTACCATTATGAATCTTTAACATGCAAATAAAGTTTCCTTGAGCTTGTGCCTGTCCAATGTCAGGATATGTCATGCGGGTGAGCTTGAAGTGCAGTTGTGTGACAGAAAAAAGGTGTCACCAGAAGACGCAGTGGGAAACATCTCATATTAGAGCCCACGTGAAAGCTTGAGAAGACAAGTGTGTGGCTGTCACTCTAAACTCTAGGAACTGGTGGCTCTGGAGTTAGCTGCAATTCTGGTTCCGCATCTTCATTTAGGTACCAAAATCAAAGACATAGTGTAATCAACTGCTCCTGAGTCCACAGAGTGATGGTTGGGTTTGGGTGCAGCTAAAACAGGGTCATTCACATGAGCCTCTAAATTTAGTCCCCTCTTTGACTTTGAGGAACCAGTTCCAACCAGTGTTTCTTGTTTCTTCTCTACCACACAACATTGTTGTTTTGTTTGTTTGGTTTTTTTTTCCCCCAGAAATAAAGTAAGAGCTGAATAAAGGAAAGATCTTAGTTGAATAGAGTGAGAAGGTTTGTGAAAAACACAGAGAAGAGGAACAACCAAACAGGAGAAGGAAAAGCATGATATTTTCTCTGTTAGGCTAACATACCTCATCACACCATGGTCAAAAGCAATGGATATATAATGATGGGGTATAACTTATGTCCCTCCCGAAAAAAAAGTCAGAACACACTTGGGAAATGAAGCAAGTTCATCTGAGGACAGATTCTTTGCATGTAACTCAGTGGATGAGTGCAGCACTCATTGAATCACACAGTTTCTAAACAGGATATTAATATTTCATTATTTTACACTGGTACTTTGCTTGCACTGTATTATTTAAACATTGAAACACAGTATAAGACTTTAACACTTGTGATACCACCCAAATATATGAAATGGGTAAAATGCTTATTTAATGAGAATGGGAAAAATTTGGCAAATAAATGTATTTATAGAACTAATGAAATGCTTCATCCAGAGTTGCCGTACAATGAAGCCTGTAGCATATCATTGTTCATTGTGCTTTAGAGCAAATGTCATGTGAATTCCTCTCTGCTGCTGGCCAATTATAGTGAAATTGTTGTATTAGGGTAAGAGTAGAAAAAGGGGACTAACAGCCATGGGACTTGCTGCTGCCTGTATATCACACATCTGCCTCTGCTGGCAAAACCACAGGTACTACATGCCCTTGCTTAAAGCCCTGGCTCAGATTAGATCACTATTCAAACTTATATTCATAATAAAATACAAGTTTCTATCAATCACCTGTAGTTGCAAGGGAAAACCTGATGAGATGAATGCAATTGCAAGTTGATGCATGACTGGTGCATGTCTTAGTCAGCAGGCAACCTGAAAGATTAGCCCTGAGAGGTGCACACAGTGCTGGAGTGCTAAATTCAGGATGCAATGTTTCATGAAGCCCAGCTAGCACCAGCGCAGAAAAACCAGAAAAAGAAGAACACAGAAAGAGAAGAACACTAACCTATGTTATTTAATTTAAGCATTGAAAGTCTCTCAAATATTGCCTGCAGGAAGGAAGAGATGGCAAGCTCTCCTGCTAGGGCTTGGAGGAAGTAAAGTGTGGTCTTCACCTCTTGAAATAAAAACGGAGACCTGCAGGGAGGTAGGACTTCTAAACTGCCTTGGCTGCTCAGTAGGAACAATGTTTGGTGGCAGCAAACCACCACATAGAGTTACCTACAGCTGGTTTTCCAGCTGAGGGTATTGAAGAACTGTTTTTACCTGCCCAATTGTTGAAATGTGGGTACTTTCTCCACTGACCCCTACATTTTTATCCTAATAGGCTAAAATCTTGGTGATGGATGTCAGTCACTGTGCAAGTACATCTGTTTTACTGTGTGTCTTAATTTTAAGGCTTGCTTTCAGGAAATAAAATTCCATAGGTAAATATGTAACAGTACACTCAAGATGATGGATATTTTGAGGCTGTTCCATTTGCCAGTGCTGAAAATACATTTTCTGTGCTATGGATGGGTTATTGCACCGCAATTCAGTCAACACAGCTGGTTGATGCTTTATTCTTAGTCATAGCTTCCATTTTGCATTTGTCATCTTGGTTGAGTGGGAAAAGCCTTAATAACTGACAGTTCGGGTTATATTTTAAAGTGGGAAGAAAAACGGATTTCATTTTATCTTTCTGTACAGAACAAAGAAGCAGTGTTGACTGACTCATTGGAGACGCTGCCAGCTCTTGGAGTCCACCCTGTAGTCAGCATTTGCAAATGGACTTAAGAAATTATTGTCTGTCATGGCCAGAAAAATACTGAAGGCATTATAATTGCCAACAAGTTTGGTTCTGGGGATCTGTCTATGGTGCAAAAGATGCTTGTCCATTGTCAGTAAAAATCTAGTCCATTTTTCATGAAGTAATTTTGAAAACAGTGTATAAGCAGCAGATTTGGCTAGATGTAAATAGAATAAGCTACATTAACAAACCAAATTATATGGTTTCCAGTTTAGGGTGTGGCTAATTCCCTTCATAATACATGAGAGAAGTGAGGACTGGATTTAAGGATTGCACCATTTCACAAAGTTTTGCTTCAAAAACATCACAGATTATTAAAATCCAGAAGTTGTATTCAGACTCTCTCTAAAATAAATCAGTTCTTGCTGTAATCTTCTCCTGGGGAAGATATGGCAGATGAATCATACATGGACTGACACTATTTGACATTTCTGTGCCATCTACTATACTGGCAGCTGGATGGCACAGGCATCAACCGTGCTGTCGTCCCAGCCCTTCTGCTGTGTCATACTCCAGTTCCTTTCTTGCTGCTGTTTTCCTCAATCTAACATTTAAGTCTTTCTTATCGAAAGCATCTGATGGTTCGTCATCTATGGAAATGTAACTGCTGAAAACATTATAGTAGGGAAGCTGCTAGGCAACAATTAATTATTACTATTTATTTATTTATTTATTTTAGTATTTAAAATGCTTTGCTATCAGCAGCACAATATTTGGAGGAACAAAAAGTATACAAAGCAGAGCTGAATTGGATGGGGAGGGAATTGAATAGGTTGAAAGATAAATGAAAATATGCCCAAGGGTTATGAGAGCCATCTAACGATAAATACACCAGGAGTGAAAAAGGTCACTCTGAATAAGTGAGTGCAAGAAGAACATGTCATGTATAAAGAATAAGGTGCTGGAGTTAAGAGTATAAATACTGATAAGGAAAGGAAAGTGGGAGAATGAAAGCAGATTGCCCAAGAGCTTTGGAAAGTTGCATAATGAAATTGTCTTCAAGAACATCGGGAGGAAGGGCTGGTGGGGGAGAAGGTAGAGCTGATGAAAATGACAATGACTACGGTAAAGGAAGCAGATCCCTGGGTCTAGCCAAATAGCAGCCAGGCAAGTCAGAAATGAGGTGCAGAGGTGAGCACAGCCTTTCTTGGGAAGCTGTTGTGTCCAAAGGCAACCCCTGCAATTCTGTTAGAGTAACTCTGCAGGAAATCAGAGGCTGTGCAACTGCAGGGATTGTTCCAGGGCAGTCGTGCTTGTTCTGCAGTCAAATCCTGGACAAAGCCTCCATCTGGCATTCAAGAAAGATCTACCCTGACAAACAGCAATGAGAGTTTGCTGGGAATGTTTTCTATCGCTATGAAACTGAATCATAGAGAGAGTACAGTCATTTCAACACCCACCTGGTTCACTTTAACATGCAAAGACCTGTTTCTATAAATTTTACAAGTCTTCCATATGGCATATACGGAAGATTAATTCTGGACCCCTACTGCATGTTTACATTGTGATTCTGGGCACTTCAAGATGTAGTTAATGATGGGAAAAAATCTCAGATAAAATGTCCCCATATTTCCTGCCAGCCTGTCTGACTAGTTCCTATCAGCCTGTCTCCTGGGCTGTGGGAGAGCTGTGAGTTTCAAGCTTTTCATCTCTGCATGTTATGGACAGCCTACTGGGAAAGGACACTGAGAAAAAGCAGCTGTATTTCCAATATTAACCAAACGAGATGAATGCATCAGAAACCTGATCCCACCTGAGGAAATGGATGCCATTCAGAGGAATCTGGACTTAAGCTTGAGAAGTGGGCCCATGTGAATCTCATGAGGTTCAACAAGGCCAACTGCAAAGTACTGCCCCTGGGGCAGGGCAACCCCTGGTATCAATACAGAATAGAAGATGAAGGGGTTGAGAGTAGCCCTTAGAAGAAGGACTTGAGGGTACTGGTGAATGAAAAGCTGGACATGAGCCAGCAGTGTACACTTGTGACTCAGAAAGCAAATTGTATACTGGGCTGCATCCAAAGAAAAGTGCCCAGAAGGCCAAGGGAGATGATTCTCCCCTTCTGCTCCACTCTCATGAGATCCCATCAGGAGTACTGTGCTCAGCTCTGGAACCCCCCAGCACAGGAAAGACATGGACCTGTTGGAGCAAGTCCAAAGAAGGGACACAAAGACTATCAGAGGACTGGAGCACCTCTGCTGTGAACATAGGCTTGAGAGAGTAGGGGTTGTTAAGCCTGGAGAAGAGAAGGCTCCAGGGATACCTTGTTGGAGTCTGTCAGTAATTAAAAAGGGCCTATGAGAAAAATGGGGAAAGACTTTTTAGTGGGGCCTGTTGCAACAGGACAAGGAATAATGGTTTTAAACCAAGAGAAGGGAGATTCAGACTAGATATAAAGAAGAAATTGTTTGCAATGAGGGTGGAGAAACACTGGACACTGGAGAAACACAGTTGTGATTGGGTAATGAGTTTGAAATGAGAAAGGTAAGTTGCCAGGGTATTATCAAAAGGGATTCTGCATGAGCTAATAGAATTCTGGCATTTTTGGTGCTATGTAGTGTCTGAGCCAATTGAAATGTCTATTGTGTTGGTTTATAGCATTTTTGTCTGTAGGAGCCCTTAACTTCCATTGTCTGCTATGATATTGTTCAGGTGAAACTCCCAACGACTTCAGTCAGAAGGACATTGAAGCCTGCATCACCAGCTTAGGGATGCTACTGGGGTTAGGGGTGAGGCACAGGCTAGAAGTTACTCTATGAAGAACTTGCCTGGGATAAGCACTGCAAGAGAATTATAACTCTCTATAATTCTGTGAGGTAGAGAGAAGACCTACAGTGAAGAGATGCTTTGCCTTTTTTCTCCAGAAGTTTCTAGTCTTCCTCTTTGCTAGTGAGAACACAACAAACTCTTTCTGTTTTGAAAGTCTCTTCTCACCTGCCTTCTTCCATAGTTACTGAGTTGTGCTTTTAATGGGGGACAATCACTGAAACAACACTCAAATTGAGATGTTCTTTTCTTATTTCAAAGGTAACTAAGCAAAAAGAGAGAACAATCCAATATAGATTTCTTTAAAGTTGATTGATCTCTGTTTGGAAGGAGATCATCTGCATTTCTCCCTTAAGGAAAAAAAGCAAACCTTCTTATACTCTAGAGTGAGCTCAAGGCCTGTTTTGAAAAAGATTAATATACACTGCACTGGGAATAGTCAGCATGCAACACAGTAAAGAAAACTTTCATAGTAATGTGTAACCAGGATTACTGCAGTTTTTTTGTGGCTGATTATAAGGAAGGTAGAAACAAAAGTTAAGAAAATCTCCACTCTGTGATGCCTAAAATTAAATTAAGATGGATAGTGTTCCTGCTTGGCCTGGTGTGCCTGAGGGAGTTAGCTGGCTCACACCATTATTGCTTCTGCTTGGATGCTGAGGATGTCTTCTTATACCCATGGCAGTAATGTAGCATTATTGAAGAGATATGTGTTTCTCCACCATGCAAGAAAAAATGGGCAAGCAAGTTTCTATGTCCACAGTGAATTAATGGTCTCTCAGTGCTCGCTGGCTTTGGAGGCTAAGACTGCAGGCTAGGCAGGGACTCAGTCCTGCAAATGATGGCCTGCTTGGCTCTAGGCTCAAGGGTCCAATGCTGGGCACAGGAGATGGATGAGCCCTTTCTTCCTGTCAGGGTTCCTAACATCCGGTTTGCCTGGTGAATGGTTCCCTGGTTATTTCACATATGAGACTGTATGTATGTATGCAGAGGACACCATTTTCTGTAGCCGTGAAGGAAACAGGAATGAGACTTTGCAGGGAGTATGTTGCAGAGTTTTATTTATGCTCTTCCTGAAGGCACTAGAGGGGACAGACCTGTCTTCACCTTGTTTAGCTTGAAAAAACTCCATCTGACACAGCAGATGTACAAAATCTGAATTTACTTCCTAGGTAATAAGAACAAAATTATTAACTTGGCTAAGCGCCATGTCCCACTCACATGTGATGATGTGCCATGCACTGAGACACTTATATTCCCAAAAGCCAATGAGATATATTTGTTTGCTGTCTCTGGCCTTTTTTAGGAGTTTTTTTTCTTGTCCTTTCACCTTTAAACAGCTTGCCTGTGCTCTGGATAATCAATACTGCAGTGTTGATAATCAACACGGACTGATTTTTCATGAAGCAAAATACAAAGTGTGGCCTTGCTGAGTAGGCAACACGAAAGCATTCGATTTGTATTTCATTCTCATCATGTGGATACTGACCCCATATTTTCCCCCACAACCATCAGGCTTTCAGTATAAATGATGCAGCAGAAGCATGCTCTGGCTTGCTTCATTTTAGAGTATATTCACAGTTATTGACATTTCATAAGTCATATCTGAACAACTGAGTTTTGGTAAGGGTCTCTAAATCTTATGTTTGCTTTGTAAATAGAAACACAGAAAAATAAGTTGAGAGGAATATGTTACATTTCTGTGGACTTTCATAGGGAGCATTTCTTAGTCTATGCAGAATTTTTGCCTGTTTGCTGTCTTTCAGGTCTAATGTTAACATCATGTCAGAAGTGTGCAAATGTCTATGGTGTTTTATCATATTATTTTGGTTTGGTTTTGCCATTAACATACACCCACATTCCTTCCTTTTCTTTGTCTTTACACTCCAGTCATTAAAGCACTTTAATATTCCCTATGGATCTTGTTTAGACAGCCTATGAACATTTAATGCAGGCCACTCCTCTATGGAAAGCAGTCCTTCTATCAGCACCCTCACCAGAACAAGTTTACATCTTCCTTGAATGAAAAATGCTGACATACCCTAGGGAAACTAAATCGCTTTAAAGAAAACATCATGGGAACATCATGAAGTCCTCAATTCCTTATTTCTAAAAATGACACTTCAATCTTCTAAAAGAGCCATTATGCAACAGCATGTGTTGGGCAGAGACTTGCTTCAGAGAGGTGGGGTGACACATGGCAACAGCACTCATGCAGGGATCCCCAAAGCAATAAGAAAAGCTAACTGGTACCCCTAAACTAATGATATCTGACATCCTTGTCTCTAAATTGGAGAGACATAAATTTGATGGATGAACCACTCGGTGGATAAAGAACTGGCTGGATGGCCGCACACAAAGAGCTGTGGTCAATGGCTCAGTGTACAGTTTGAGACCAGTAACAAGTGGTACCCCTCAGTGATCAGTCTTGAGACCAGTCTTGTTCAACATCTTTGTCAGTGACATGGACAGTGGGATTGAGTGCACCCTCAGTAAGTTTGCTGATGACACCAAGCTGTGTGGTTTGGCTGATACGCTGGAGGGAAGGAATGTCATCCAGAGGGACCTTGACATGCTTTGTGAGGTGGGCTGATGCCAACCTGATGAAGTTTAACCATGCCAAGTGCAAGGTCCTACACCTGGGTCAGGGCAATCCACAGCTACAAGTTGGGCAGAGAAGAGATTCAGAGCAGCCCTGCAGAGAAGGACTTGGGGGTGCTGGTTGATGAGAAACTGAACACAATCCAGCTTCAGTGTGCACTCACAGCCCAGAAACCAACTATATCCTGGACTGCATCAAAAGGAGCGTGACCCGCAAGTCGAAGGAGGTGATCCTGCCCCTCTACTCTGCTCTCCTGAGACCTCGCTTGGAGTATTGTGTACAGTTCTGGTGTTATCAATGTAAGAAGGACATGGAGCTTTAAGGCAAGTCCAGAGGAGGGCCACGAGGATGATGAGGGGACTGGAGCACCTCCCATATGAAGATAGGCTGAGAAAGGTGGGGCTGTTCAGCCTGGAGAAGGCTTCATGGAGACCTCATAGCAGCCTTCCAGTATCTGAAGGGGGCCTATAGGGATGCTGGGGAGGGACTCTTCATTTGGTACTGCAGTGGTAGGACAAAAGGTAATGGGTTTAAACTTACACAGGTATGCTCAGGTTAGATATAAGGAAGAAGTTCCTTACTGTAAGGTTGGTGAGGCACTGGAATGGGTTGCCCAAAGAAGTGGTAAATGCTCCATCCCTGGCAGTATTCAAGGCCAGGCTGGACAGAGCTTTGGGCAACATGATCTCGGGTGAGGCATCCCTGCCCATAGCAGGAGGATTGGAATTGGGTGATCTTAAGGTACTTTCTAACCCAAACTTTTCTATGATTCTATGATCTAAAAAACACATTAGCTGGGTAGCGTGGTGGAGCTTTTAGGCAGTGTTGAATTGAAACAACAATCTCGCCTTTTTTCCTTCAGCCATCTCGGTTGGAGATAAGTTTTTGGGGTAGTAGATACACACAAGGGCTCAGCTAGGCTCCTCTCTTAAAAAAATATTTGAGGAAAAAGTTGATGAGAGCATTCTAACCAAGCCTGTTTGGTCTTAAGCATTTTTAAAGCATCTTATTTATGTTTAACTTACGCCTTTCAATGTTACTTTCTATCAGAGTCATGCTTTTCAAGTTTTCCACTCCTCACTTTTCACAGATGAGTGATTCTTCTTGTGGATGGCAAGTTTTCAAGCAAATTTCTTCCTTGTTACTCTCTTGCTCTGAATTACACAATATTCTTGTCCTTCATCAGTATTCACCATTATTTGAAAAATGAAATAATGTAGCCTTTTCTCCTTTAGGTTATGCATGTTGATATTCAGACAGGATCTAATGAAGAACTCTCTTCTGGAGAAGAATCACCTCCTTTCCCATTAGCTGGCTCCTATTTCCTGACACAGAAAAGGATTCAAGGTTGTGTGTGCTGCTCTCTTCTGCCACAGTGATGACTGGTTCTCCAAAGAGAGCATGTTGCCATCCTTATTGTTCTATGAAAATTAGAGTTTTTTAACTCTCCTTGCAGAGACCAATTGGCATTGACATCCTGGCCTTTAATGAAAAGTTCAGTCACTGAAAACATAAGTCCCAGTCCTGCAAAGAGATATATGCGGGTAGCCTGTGCCTCTTTGCTGAGCCATATTGATTGAGGATAAGGGTCTGTCTCTGTAGATAGCTTTGAAGGTTCAAGGTCTCTGTTGTGGCAACATGAGCAGTTTGCTGAGAGCCTGTATATAAAAGGAAACTGGGAGATGAAGTGGAAAATCTTGTCTCTGGCCTCCCCCCTGACAGCACGGGAGGAAGGAATGTCATCTTGGGCATTTTTCAGCTTTAACTATGAATAGCTTCAGTGGAGTTAATGATACATAACTAGTGTTTCTGTAGACAGCTAATCTGTTCTTCTGATCCTCCCAGGGCTCCCTGCCTCCTTTTCCCTCTTTATTAAAAAATGAACCCAGCCAAAGCAGAATTTTAATCTTTTGTGACCTGCAGTTTTCATAAAGAGCTGGACAGGAGCAATCACAAAGTTTCTGTATCTGATGGCATTGTTCTGAAGCATTTGTTGTGCTTCCCACTTGTGGTTTAGCTGATAAGCACAGTTCAAGGAAAAAAAAAAAAGCTTTGTTGAGTGTAAATGGGCATAACAAAAGCAGATTTTGTTCTGATGGTATTTTAGCAGAGATATTGTTAAAAAAGTTGACCATGCTGTTTTGGATAGATACTTTCTAAATGAACTAAACACAGTGGGAACCACAAAAGACATCAAAATCTTTAAGATAAAGGAGATTAGACAGATATTTTCTGTCCAATCCACCCACTTCTTTGGGATGGGTTATGTGCTGTAATTGTGGCTATAAATGGAATTGACTTAATAATTTACATAATTAGGGTATCACTAAGTGGCTACATATATTTGTATGCATATGTATGATCAAAAAGATCATGCATACATGTGTATGTATGTGTGTGTATATAAATACACGCACAAAAAAAATATATATGTAGTCAAAGAAAGGCAGCTAATGACCACACGGCTTTTCTTCTGTCAAATCTCAAAGACGCACAGCTGAAAAATGAGGAGCTGGATATTTTTAGAAGATTGCAAATTGTTTTATAATCCAACACATTAACAGGAAAACAACACTGAAGAGCAGTAGCAGTTCTGCATATGAGTAGTTTTGTGTGGTGGTGGGGTATGGAAGACACTACTGGAACTTTTTGATATATGTTGTTAGATGCTTTGTACCAAGAGTCCCTCAAGTGAGGCATAACGCATCATATGGTCTGTGACACTTGTGGAAGTGAATGGCTGAAAAACCCTTGAGAGTGGAAGTTTGAGATCAGATGAGTAATTTTAATGCAAAGAATTTCCTCGAACATAAGTACTAAATTTAATCCTCTTCTCTTCTCCTCTCTTCTCTTCTCTTCTCTTCTCTTCTCTTCTCTTCTCTTCTCTTCTCTCTTCTCTTCTCTTCTCTTCTCTTCTCTTCTCTTCTCTTCTCTTCTCTTCTCTTTTCTCTTTTCTTCTCTTTTCTCTTCTCTTCTCTTCTCTTCTCTTCTCTTCTCTTCTCTTCTCTTCTCTTCTCTTCTCTTCTCTTCTCTTCTCTTCTCTTCTCTTTTCTCTCCTCATCTCTCCTCTCCTCTCCTCTCCTCTCCTCTCCTCTCCTCTCCTCTCCTCTCCTCTCCTCTCCTCTCCTCTCCTCTCCTCTCCTCTCCTCTCCTCTCCTTTTTTCAAAGCAATGCCAGAGAAGAGTGTTGGGAAAAAGAAATATTTATTGACTTTGTAATGAGATTAAGGAGAATTGGAAGAGAGTATCATTAACCCAAGGGATAAATGTTATATATGCAATCACTGCTATCCAAACTGTTGTTCATCTGGAAAACCAATTTAAGTTAAGCCTCTTTTAATTGCTTCTCTGTGTACATTTACTCAAATCAAGGAAGGGGCAGAAATATTTATTTTCTCTCTGACAGATTTTTGTTGTGAATGTCTACCTTTTTTTTTTATGGATACTTCTTATGAATATGGACTTGAACAGGAATGTCTGCCTCAGTGTCAGGACATCTCTTCCCTCTGAAGGAAAGAGGAGCTCATACTGCAGCAAGAGGGGTTGGGGTGCAGTTGCAAATGACTAGATGAGATTCAGGAATTCTCAATACCATGTCATAAAAACACATTCATGGCATATGTGGGGAAGAAAACCCCACACCCAGTCTCAGCACGATGCACCTGTATCATTACCAGTAGTCCCTGTTCTGTATGTGATAATATTCTAGAGAGGAATTAAATGAAAAAAACTTCCTGTCCTGAGAAAATTTTAAAGATTAACCTCTGAAGTAACAAATTCTGGAAATTTTTTTTCCTGTACATCAGAAATCTTTCTGGAAACAAATCCCTCCTGTGGCACATACTTTTCATTCGCTTTTCCTTCTACCCTTGCAGCAGGCTTCAGCACTAGAGGTTGTGCACCCCAGCAGATAGGCAGGATCACAGGTAACTCAGGCTGTATGTGTCCTCAGGGGATCTCTGGTCCAGCCTCCTCTCAAAGCAGGGTCAGCTATGCGGCAGGACCAGGCTGCTCAGGGCATCATCCAGACGGGTGTTGAAAACCTTTATGGTCTACACTGCTTTGGTAACATGGGGATGTCAGCATCTGGCAGCTGTGCCGGATTCCACACAGGAACAGCAAGCTTATAGCATCTGTATGTGGACATTTCAAAGAGGCAGTGAGTGATAGTCACAGAAATGCAGGAGACGTCAGTAACAGATTCAGACACAGCCTTGGGAATCTGTAAACCTAAAGACAGAAACCTAAGCAGCAGTTCTGTTTTATACCAAAATGAAACATTACATTCTTCTTTTTCTTTGCCTCTGGAAAAATTAGAAATTCCTTGGAAATTTGCTACTCTTTTTTCCAGGAAATGTGTGATTTTCTGGTCAACAAAATCACACAGTTTTACTGCAGGATGCTAAATTGATGCCACAAAGAAGCTGCATTGCAATCATAACTGTAATTCAGGCTGGATAACTGTTCCCTATTTGTTTAGAAAGGAAGGAGCTTTGAGATGAACTGGGCCATGTAAGTATAGAGGATTAGTTTAACATTAGGGACACTGCTGACTTTATTTCAATATTGACCTTGGGCACCATCTCCTCAGTAATATATATATTAAGCCTTCTAGTACCAACATTATTTTATTGATGAAGTAACCTTTTGCTTGTAGTAGTGCTATGAAACCACTGATTGTGTTTCGATGGAATTTTTCTATGTGAGAGAAGAAACAGTAAAAAGCTCAATTTTACCAGCTTCTTTTAGGTGCAAAACAGCCCACAGACCTCTGCATAAACTATTTTCCCTTTGTCAGCATATCAGAAGGTAAATGCTCAGTGCTAAATCTGGGCACAGCATGTATATGGAACTTCATGGCATACCTGTCAGATGTTCTGATTCATTTTTAGGACCCTGAAATATCACAGCTATAAAAGATTCAAAAGTTCAGCACAGATTCAGCAGCTCGATTCAAAGAACCATACTCATTAACTGTTTACCTGCCCTTTGCATACCCTCCAGGCTCAAAATGGGAATTGGCATCTTAACAATGAGCAATGCACCAGCATTACTCTAATGAGCTGCTTGGCATATTCACCTCCATGCCACTCTGCAGAAGTTCATTCGCTTTCATGATACACCGTGCTTAGAGAAGGCAGCAGCATTCAGGCAGGCAGCCCAAGTAGACAAAAGCCCCAGAGTTCAATGAACATGACAACAGCCTCTTTCCCTTCTTTCACATCCACAAGCAAATACGTACCTACCAATGCAAAATGATGCATCTTGTGGTTGCTGCAGATTTCCATACTGATCCCTTTAATCCTCCTTTCATTTCATACCACTTCCTATAGGCGGGAGGATTGTGGACGCAGATAGGTGGTCCTTGCCTTGGAAGATCTTTTTACGCATGCTGACAGCAAAACTGCAGAACAAGTCTCTCCTGATTTCATGGTATGAATTTCAAGGCTGCTTTATGAAGGGTTGTCCAGTATACATTTGATACCCCTACTCACTACCCTAATAGAGCTGCTCTGAAGTCTTCATAAGAACTGAAGCCAAAAAGTGCGTAATAATGCTTAAAAAACATGTAGATCTGCTACTGCCCCAAGCCTTTCCTCTTGAAGAACTAGGTTCTATTTACTGGAAATTTTTGACAGAATGTACCTACATTTAATTTTTTTGGTAAGTACCTACATGTTGCAGTGCTGCATTTGTTTTGCTGGGAGATGCTGTGGAATGTAAACTTCTCTAATGACAGCTCCTTGAAGTCCTTTTCAGTCTTGTCAAGTTTTCTTATTAATAGCAGAGAAGCAATCTTGCTCCTTTCAATGGCAGCAACTCTCTAGGCAACTGCTGAGTATATAACAATGCAGATGGTGCCTGCCATTTCTTTTTTTCAGCACCACACTGCATTCTTTGGCTGACATGTGGAACTTGTTTGGTACCATAATGCAGCAGCTGGGACACTTCGCAGACGTAAAAGCAGTTTTGTCTGCATTTTTATTGGCAGCATTGAATTTTACCCACCTGCATGCAAGATTAATTTTTTTTCCTTTCTGAAATAGCAGAGTTCATGATGCTGATCTGATTTGAAACATTTTGGCACTGTGCCTATTCCTCTCTGCCACCATATACTGATAGTGCTAAGCATCCCTCCACCTGATCAGTAAAAAAATGCAGGCAAGCATCTAGATAAGTCTGTAGATGGCCTTTAAAGTGTTTTAATGGAAATATTACCCTTTGGGTTCTATGTGTGACAGGTGACAATGCTAGTATTGAATTCTACCAAATTAAATAAAAAAAAGTCTCCTTACTAGAAGAACTAAATGGAGCTGAATTCTATAATGCTGGGCGGTCTACAACTTAGGGTGAACTTTTCTGACAGCCTCTGGTGTCCTGCTGACTGCACTGTAGCCACCAGAAGATGGACAGAAACCAAAGGATCTCATGACTGGAGTTCAAAGTGCAAACATGCATAAGACACAGGGAGGATGGCTCCTTCTTAACCTCACATGGCAAAGTTCATATATTTGGTTGATCACATGCTGCTAGTTAACTAGTTTCTGGGATGTTCCCATACTGTGCTTGTCAACAGCTGTCACTGCAACAATTTGGGTTTCAGACTCCTGGTTTGTCATTTTAACTCCTCTCTTTCTTCACAGCTTTCAAAGCAGTCTGCTGGTCCAGTTATGGCAGAGTTGAAGAAAATGAATAGGCCTACATCTAGACCTAGAATAAAATGGCATTAAAATACCAGCTGCTTATTCCTTCCAAAATATGCGAACAGGCACATTTTTGCCTAAGCATGTGTAATGGTCTGTTTCCAAGGAAAAAGGCACCTCCCGTCTCAGTATGGATGTATTTCAGCTTTACTCTATCACCTCTCTTCAGAAATAACATTCCACTGCCTCTACTGGAAACATCTTGGGGAAGACCCTGACCACCTGGATAGTGATCTAGTTCCTTTCCAAAGCAATTATACTCTTGGAAAGATGTTAACATCACTCACTCACGCAACGAATTGGCTAGACAGGCAGTACCTCAGTACCACTGCTGATGCTTTAGATGATGCTTCTAGCAACTGCCCTGCTCCTGACCCTGTTGGAGTGCTTACTCAGTTTGCCAAGATTCAGCTCTTTGCTACTCAGTAGAGATTTGCTGTTGGGATTGTTATCTGTGCTCACTAGTTCTCACTGGTAAAGATACAAGGTTAATCAGTTAAAAAAACTCAAGGAATCTTTTCAAAGTAGGGTAATAACACCTCTATTTGACATATTATTAAAGGTTTCTTCAAAGTTTTAACCCAGAGTACATGAAAGAAAGCATTCAGCCAGATAAAGGCAGATATCTGGTTGCAAGCAGCTCTACCTTAGTTTCTAACAGCAGATGTTGACAGGCTGACAACTGTCCTGTGTGCAGGCAGAAGCTCCCATGTGCCACATGCATTTTGCATTAGCACATTGCAAAAATCTGGTTCCAATTGTAAATTTCAGCAGACTTCTTTTTCAAATGTGAAGTCAAAGAGAGTGGAAGCAAGCTGTATTCTCCAGCTGCACCTCAGTCGGATGTTTTCTTCACTTGTTCAGTGTACTGCCTTATTGAGATTGGTTAAGTGAAAAACAAAGCAGGCATTTTTAGTGCAGGTCACTTGGATCTTGAAGTGAATTACAGGATCAGCTGTTCTGACAGCCCAAAAGGAATATTTTTAGCTCCACAGTTAGTAAACCAAATCAGCAGGACATGACTTTTTGCATGTTTTCTGTGAAAATCAACTGTTCTCTAGTGTTGGAGATGAAAAGGTACAATTTTGCTTTAGCATATGGAATGACTGAATTTCAGCTACTTTACTGTTCTAGTAGAGCTCATTCTTGTAGGAAAACTTATGGTACTACATCAATGGGAAATCCTCAATACCAAATATTCAGCTATGAAATCTGGACTTTGTTTCATTTAGCCAGCGCTATTACACTATCATGTACGCATCAAGCTGAAAGACAACTAATGTGAATGGAAATATTCTCAAAAAGTGTACCTGAAACTGTGTGGACAGCAGTGATAGGCAAGTGCTGTTCACGCAATTGTATGCGCCTTTTGAAGAGCACAGAAAAGTTTTAGGGAGCATCAGAGGTTAAAAAAAGCACAGGTGAGTGCTGACAAATCAAGCTTTGGTTTAATTACGAAATGAGTGGCTTTGTTCCACTGTTGAACTTTTTCTGGATTTTTTCACACAAAGGATGGCACAGTTCTGAGAAGAATTAAGACCCCAGATTTGGTTAATTCCTCCTGCTTTGCTTGTTACCACTGGAACTTCCATTAATGGACACCAACTCCTCTGAAATTATTACTGAATGAAAGTTCCGATTTTATAGATAAATATTTGTTACTGAGGGTTTCCTATTTTCACACTACCATAAGTTTTCAAATTGTTAGATTCACTCGGATAGCATGTCTCTTATTTTTTATATTAAAATGAATACAAAATGTCTATATTTAGTCTTAATATTAATGCTTAAAATAAAATTTTCTTAACAATTACTATGAACGTTCTCAATGTTGCAGGTATAGGAGAGAGATGTAGAACAGAGCTGTGGGATGGCTCTCCTTGGTCCTCTTTCTGGACTTTGGCAGAAGCAGAGCTAGGAGAGCTTCATGATCTCTCTAGTCCCTGGTCTCTTGGACTAGTTTTAGGGGCTTTTCTGGATGGTGAGTCTGCATCCCTGGTGACTCTCTGCTCTAGCTCCAGCCCACTCTGCTGGCTCGCACGCTAGACACAGGACAGATCATTAGCAGCTCTGCGGTCTGTACCTGCAAAACAGCAGAAGAGGATGATGCAACACTTATACCATCATCACATGTATGTGGCACTCCTAAGGGAAGGTTTTTATAGGAAGTTTCTAAAGGGACTATTGAAAAGCTCAGCCAGTTTCTCTGTTCAAGAGCCCTGGCAGTCTCCCCTTGATGAGAGGACATAAGCCAGGCAGTGCACAGGTTTTGGGCACTGGGGCAAGTTGCCGTAAGCAGAGGAATGACTGTGGTGTGTATTGCTTCAGCCTGGTGCCAAGCATTGGTGGTCTGGCTCATGCAGACACTGCACCAACATCATTGATGCAATTAACCCTTCTGTCTTCCAGCTGTTCCCTGTATGTGCTGCAGTGTAAATCCTTCTGGTGGGGCTTCAAGCAAGGCAATTTCTCATTCATGGGCAGTAACAGAGCTCCATGTATCCCCCAACTCATTTTTTTTGGAGGGGCAGGGTGTAAAAAAGGTCTGGAAAGTATTCATAAATGCATGCCTGCTGTTGGCATGTTGTACATGTACACTCGTCAGGTGCCTAGAGAAAGGCTGATGAAGAAACTAGAGTGTTACCATGTAGGACGGTTGCTAAATTGCTTTCCCCATTAACTAGTGACATTTGAGTTAAACTAATGAGAAGCACGTCTGCTGCAATGCAGTGTACATTTATTCTTGGAGACTGCTTTTTTTTTTCAGCTTATGTACTGTTTCACCAACATTCAGCCGCCATTACAGCTGATTAATGATGCCTTTCATTAAAGAGAAACTATTACAGACGGCCTTATTGGATAGATCTACTTTACAACTTTTCTATTTCTGATCATCATCTTCTGTCCCTCCCTTCTCCTCCTTCTCATCTTTTCTCAGAAATGATAAGTGAGGCAAGAGATAATGCATTCACAGCCTTTGATCAACTGCTGTACATATGGCACACGATGAAAATCAGACAAAAAGCAAAGTGATATTCTCGATAAAACAGGTACTTCTACATTAATAATTTGCTATCATCTAAATTGCCATAAAAATCTCTGCTAGACTGATATAAGCCTAATGCCTTTTGCACAATAGGCAGGTTTTAAAGTACAAAGATGCATCTCTTCTCTGATACAATCTGTATTTTAATGGAACTTGCTCTATAAGAGATGGCCTCAGGATTTCTACAGCTCTGGTATTCAGCTTCTTGCTTTAGGCTTATCTGACCTTGCCTGTTTTATACTCAGCTTTCTGCAAGGAGTTTTCAATATTAGAAGTAAAAAAAGCTCAGTTCTGATTTTTTTGAACAAAATTCCATGTGTGTTTTCTATTTGGACTCATGGATCTACTGGATGGGGAGTGATGGCTGTGTCCCTGTCAGGGTGTGTTTCCTTTTTGGAATCATGTCACACCATTTGATTTTCTGTACAGATGTCTCACTTTATTCAATTGAAAGTGTATTGTGGAGATATTTTTCCTTTGGTTGCAGAAGTACCTGCAGCCTCTGGAGTTTCTCAGAACAATCAAATGGAATAGCAAGAACACCTGGAAAAACACACTCAGTACACTTCCAGTAGTTTAGGTCGCATCTCTGGTGTGACAAATGCAGAGGCCACCTCTATCCAGTGTATGTTAACCAGTCATAGAAGAACTTTCTATGACCGGGAAGGAGGAGCAAACACCATACTCCAGAAAAGAAAACACATTTTCAAGAGGCTGTGTTGACCAAATATATCTTGGTAATATTCACAAAGAACATAAGATTCAGCTCATAAATTCTTTAAAAATACTCATCCCACTGTGAAGACAGCACTTCAACACTGTGTTACGTACCTGAGGTAATGAGGAATACCTCTCTTTTCTTACAGGTATGAAGTTCCAAATATTTTTCATCATGATTTGTCAGCTATGTATGGCTTGCAATTGATCTACTTAGTTTGCTATTTATTGAGCCCTCTGACTTCCATCTTGCTGTATCCTAATCTTGAGCGATATCTTACTTAGCCTGGGTTTGATTTCCTTTTATCCAAACTCAAGGAAAATTATGAGTTTGGCAGCATGTCAAGGGAGTATCTGGGCTGAATAAAAAAAATATAGGCAAACCAGGCAAGGTTCCTGCAGATTTGAGGTCTTGACTGAACCACCTTCTACCATGGCAGGAAGCAGCCTGATAGGCCAAATATCTTAAAATGCATCTCTGCAGTGGTGCCACTCAATTACAGACACAATCTCTTGTGGAGCCATTATCAAGATAATATTTAGTTCCTTTACATCACCAGAACAAATAATCTCTATTAAAAGGTAGGCATAAAAAAGCAAGAACTTTCTGCTGATTTATTTGTACCAACCACTGTTGCACCCAAAGCATACAGGCAACTTCCTATAGCACATTTTCCCAGTCTTTAAGCATCTCATACCTTTGCCCAACACTGCAGAAGTGGCTGTGCACTAAACACTCAGAACTGCTCACCAAAATATTTTCTGGAAATTATTCAGGAATACATAGGTATAGTAGGTGTTCTGGTTTGGAAAAAGAAAGCTTTTTACCCCTGGAACTGAAGCTGCAGTACATGTGAGAAGCTTCTTAAATATGACAGAGCACAGAGTATGAGGAATAAGAGTGCTGCAAATGGCTTCTCAAGGACAGGAGCTGTTCGGAGCACTTCTCACCCATAAATACTGTTCCTATTACCCACCAGAACAAATGGGGTGATTACTAAATGTGGAAGATTAGAAATCAAAGCTAGAAGATGCTATGGAGCTCAGTGGACTATGGTATTAGAAAAATGTTTTAGTTAAATGGCTCTGAATTTTTATGCCTTTATCAAGAGAAAGAAACAATGTGATGAAACAAAGGCGTTTTTTCTGATGTCCAAAATGTATTTTTAAGCTAAGTTCTTTGGGAGTGTTCTCAATTCTGCAGCACTTGAATGCTTTTTTATATGATTTTCCTCCTCCTTACAATGCATTTCAACATTATTGCCTCTTAAGAGATATGGACTTCTAAAAGTGTATTATAAACACAGTAAAAGCAAGAAAACAATCTCTGATAATATAGTGCTTTGGTTCAGTGTATGAGCACAAGGTCAGTAACTAGTATGCTGATGAACATTCAGTCTGCACTGAGGTGAAAGGTGTAAGACATATTTCAAAAGAATGGTGTAACTTAAAAAGTTTTAGCAACTAGTTTGTGTCCTGGTAATGGTTTACCTTGGTTGCCCTTTACATTCTGTGAGGACTCTCTGCACTGCACAGGATATATTAGCTTTTTCTTAACAGTGAGAGGGAGCACAGATTTAAAATAAAAAAGGACAAAACATTATGAGGACACTTCATTTGCAACCAGTTCATATCACAGAGGACCTCATAGCGCTTGAGATGCCATCTTCTGCCCCACATTGCCATTTTCCTGGCTTATCCAGTCTTTAAAATCGCTGACATTCACTGCAGAAAGCCCATTATAAATTAGCTACAACTATGCTCAGCTCTTTTCCCAGGGCTTTATCCTTCCAATTTCTAACCTTCAGCTGTGGCTTTGAACACCACCTTATCTGCGCAGTGCCTGATTACTGAGGGAGTTACACAGGACTTACAAAAACAGCAGGTGGTGGTGATGACTTGAATGTAACCTTAACACAACCTTGCTAATGCTGGTGCCACTGCCTTAATCTAAATATCTACTTATATACTCTTTGGCTTATTTTGCTGCAGAGCCCCTTGTCAAACACACAAGTTTCTGGCTGTAGATCAATAGCAGTATGAGCCTCGTCTGCTCTCTTGATCTTTTCTAGGTAACTAGTGTTGCACTAAAGGTCTGCTGGCAGCCTGTGAGTGGTGTGTGGCTGGCCAGGTTGCTAAGGTCCCATGCATCTCTTTGAATTGCCTGGGTTCTGGATGGGAAGATTCTTTATTGTCTTTGGAAATTCTTACTAAAATTCTCATTTTAGCTATAAGCAGTAAAATCTTTTTAGAAATAAAAGAGGTGTTCAAATCAGCTATGATTATAAACCAGAGACAAATAAATGAATAAGGTTTATTCAGGGTTTCAGATTGAAAGAGAAAACTTTGCAATTAGATATTTTATATTTTTTTAAAGCTTTACCTTCTTTTTTCTTACTATGTAAAAATGGAACCAGTAGCACTTCATCACTTCTGTTTGTGGGAATAATGCGCATCTTTTTCTTCCCCTTCCTCCTTTTTCTTCCATAGCTTCCTTCCTTTTGGAAACTGTTATGCTCCAGGTATAGTTGTAGGCACTGTGATAAAATCCAATAATACGTTTCAAAATGTTACACTTTTGGAAAATTTAAAAACGTAGCCTGTTCTAAGAATCTGGACAGGTGGAAAAAATGAAGTAAATTTCAATCTAAAAAAGTTGTAGATTTCACTTCTACTATTAAAAAGTTTCATAAATGAATAAAAAAAAGGAAGAAAGGGTATGAAAAGGGAAATATTTTGATTGGGTTTTTTTTCTGAATTTAACATTAATATTTACTTTTAATATCAAAAATCAGATGAGAGATATTGAGAATTTCATTATAATTTTAGATGCTTTTTCTCAAAATCATGATAAATGTTTCCTGCATCTTGCTTCAGAATTTAAATACCTATATACATGGTAGGTATCCCATGAAGTGATTCATGATACATGTTTTAGGATACAGTAATTCTGCCTTGAAAGATGTCTTTATATCTCCTTTAACCATTTGAAGGAAGGTATATTAGAAAACTAGTTTAGACAAGACAGTTATGTTTTACAGGGCTGAACTTGGAAGATGTGTTTTCACTTTTTCTAGGATTGGGGATAGCACTACAGTTCAGGCTGATAGGGACTGCAGGAGGTGTCCAGTGCAACCTCCTTCCCAAAGCTGGGCAGTTGTGGGATCAGGCCAGGTTTCTCAGGTCTTTATCTAGCAGGGTCTTCACAGTTTCCAAGGATGGGGACACCAAAGCCTGTCTGGACAGCCTGCTCCACTGCATGGCACTCTTCAGGGGGAAAAGTTACTATTATCTCAGTCATGTTTATCAGTTACCTCTTCTGCAGCTTCAGCACACTTTGTCTAAGCATTTTGTCAAACTGATTCCTTGGAAAATAGTACATAGAAGCACCAGGACTTTAAATGTGTACCCATTTAAATCAAAGCCATCAAGGAAAAAAATTGCAGCTGAAAATATTTTGCTTTGGAATTACTGTCATCAAAAGAAATAGGAGTTACATTTGGAATTTAAATATATATATATTTGTATTCTTTGTTTTTCCATGTCATATCACTTTTAGCCATTACATGATAGGACATTTATACACACCTTTTACTGAGTATAATGAAATAAAAAAAATACAAAGCCAGAACTGCATAATGAGCGGGTAAAAATGTATTTTGAAATAAATACAATTGAAATCAACATTTTTCCTAAATACAATTTTCAAGGTAAGAAGTTTACTGTTACACCAATATTTCCAAAGCATTATTTTCTACTGATAATGGAAAAAAGGTAATCCATATTTCTCTTAAAACAAACATACCCATTTTGACAAGACCTAACCCTAAATTCTACCTGCCGATGCTTTCAAAAATATTGATTTGGAATATTGGAGTAACTAATAGAAAGGACCTCAGTTTTCTGGAAGAGTACCATGAAGGTTGCTGGTCTCGGTGTCTGTTCCATCTCAAGACAAGTTTTCACTCTATACTTTTTATTACTTCTGTCAATTTAGGATGTTGAAACTTATTTTCTTGACATTATTGATAATCCCTTTACTTTGTAGAAACATGGCTGTATGAGTCTTACTTGAGTAAATTTGCACACATAACCACATATATTTCTGCTTTTCAAAAGAGCAAAATATACAGTAAACTTTCTAGGCTGTGTTACAACACGGGTAAAGCTAAAGGTCTCTGATCAAATCGTCAACGGGCACAAATGAATGACATTTCATTGACGTCAGCAGAGATACTCCAGTATGTGCCAGTAAGGATCAGGAATATGAAAGAAAAGCACTACAAGAGCCATGAAGAAAACAAAAGCATCGAAATATTCTAATATACTATGATTGTGTATGGATCCCCAGAGAGGTACCTTCTGGAAATACACCAGGAGCAGCAATTACAGTGTGGATAAAGAAAAACAATGGAACTATCTCATTTTAGATTCATGGGGTCAGAAAACAGAAATTGCCTGGTTTATATTTCCCCCTTTGAAAACCACATATGTTAAGGTAGGGAGAGCACAGCATTAAAGCCAGAATTCGCTGTATCACAGTTAAAAGCTTTTAGGAGGGAATATTTTTTGGGTGCTTAAGGAAACTACAATGCAGAGTTAATTCTGCAAATGGGGTTAGCCAGAAGTTTGAAGAGCTGAGGTGAAACCTGAAGTGAAGCTGAATGTTTACAACTTCACTCTGTCTTAATCCTAATGCTGCAGCACGAATACATTTCCATAATCTCTGTGTTTCTGAGTCATCCTGGCGTCCTTTGCAGCACAAATTCACACTGGGCTATGTAATTATTTTTAGAAAATGGGAACTTTGTCATCTTTGCCATGCAGAGGGATCGGGTTATGCAATTGGATCCCCATTGCTTTCCTGAACTGGTGACAATGAGGAACAAGTTCATACCAGTGATTATTCATGAGCTTTGTCGTAATCAGGATGTGTACATGTAGATACAGAGCTGCTGGGAATGGTTTCAATTAGAGCTCTGTGTGCCTGGGACTTGTGATGCCTGCTTCAGGCTTTACAAGCTGGTGAAAATAACCTTCCAAATACAGTATCTCAGACCTGAAAAGCCTGAGGGGCTCCCCATCCTGAAGGAAGGATCTGTCAAAGGGAGAGAAATATTCTGCACGATTGAATGCTTTCTTCCCCAATCAAAAAGTGTGGGTCTGACAGAAAGCACTTGGGATTACTGGACAGCTAAGGGACTGCGTAATGAGATATGGAGACCTTCACCTTTGGGTCACCTGTGACATGAAGTCATTATCATCTGTCAGCTATTTAGTGGTCTATATGAAATAGATGTTGTCCTCTGTTCCCTGTGAGAAGCATGTACATCACACAACTGCAGCCACCTGAAATGGCATGCATTGGCATATTTGCAAGGACAGCAGGAGCACTGCTCTCCTGTAGTGTTGAGGTGGAACTGACTATCCTTATTCATAAGTTGCTTCTCTCTTCCATATTTCCTGCTTTTACTTTAGGCTGACCTTTATTGTAGGATTATTTCTGCTGTTTTAATGCCCCCCACTCTCTCCTGCCAATGACTATTTAATATAAAACACATAAAGAAGGCAGGGAGTTGGAGCCACCTCCTTAGCAGAAGACGTTCAGGTAGAACAGCCCTTCTGGTTGAGATGTGGAGTCTGCTTAACCCAGCCCCCTGTTCTAAGTTAACATTCAGTGAAAAGCATGGTAAAGAAGATAAATGTAGAAATATGTTTCTACTGATATGCATCATCCCCCAGCAATCACTGATTTGAAGACTTTCTGAGCAAGGTGAAGTTGTCCCTGCCTTTGTACCGAATAGCTCCTGATGGACCTATTGTTCATGAATTAGTCTAATCCTTTCTGGAACACATTTGTATTTTTGCTCTCTGTAGCATGACAGCAGATAGTTCAGAGTGCCAGGCTCCTTGCTACCCATTACCTTCTCTGTCCAGCTCCATCAATTTTCCACACCTGTCTCAGGAGTCACAGCCTCAGTGGGAGAACCAAATGTCCTGGCTGAACCACAGCCTGACGGTCCGGGCACTTCACAGGGACATTTCTGGACATGTCTGGGCATTTTCCAGTGAAATGGAAAAAGCACATTTTCTGATGGCTGTGAGGGGCCTAAAACCCCAGAGTTCCCACTTCTTGTGTCCATGCTTTAACCTTGTCTTAGTACATGGAAGGAAAGAGCTGTTGCTCCCTTCTGCATAGCGGGGGGCCATGGACATGGAGAGCTATGGCACCTGGTTTTATTCTGGTTGTTACATAGATGAGACAGCAAGGACCAGCAAGGCTGATCCACCCAGGCTCAGACCAAGGAAGTGTGTCCACATAGAGAAATGCACCTAGCAACCTCTTTCCCATGCCTTGCCTTTGACCACTCCCTTTGCACATGTATTTACTGATGACAGAAGCTGTGGCTGATTTCCTGGTATGGGCAACAAAAGGGGAGCAATGGGAACTGAGGCACCATGTGCCTGATTTCCCTGCTTCTGCAATGCTGTCCAGCTAGCTTAGGCTTTAAAACAATCAATCAGGTAAGAATCACTAGCTGTTCGTTGTGATACCATCTGTGACAAAGCCTCAGGTCCGATTTGTTCTGTGACATCAAATAATTTTTGCCTATCGATTTTCTATTCATTGTAATTTGTCCATTGATTAAAACAGATCTTTGCAATGTTCAATACGTACAGTATGATTATGAACAATATATCAAGGCTTGTAAAAATGTAAAAGGACTAATGACTACTATGTCCTTCATTCCATGTAATGTAAAAATAACCCCTCACCCCAAGAAATATAGGGGATGAGAAAGCTCAAGATCCTAGAAAGCATTTCCAGCATAGCTATTCTCTACAATGAATATTGCTGTGTACTGTTTGCAAGCACTGAAAACTTCTCACACAATAACTTGCAGCCTGCCCAGAGAGTAAATTAAAGTAATTGATTGAATAGATCGAGATAAAAAATAAGAAATCAAAAGCACACTCCATAAAATCACAAGTCCATAAACTCTGCTACAGTGGAACTCCCCTATAATAAAAGGTAAAACTCTTCAGGACTTCTCATATGTTCCCTCCTTATTTAGTACCATGCTTGGCTTCTACACTGCTCCTGATAAATGAAAGCCGTCATATTGTTGCTGTTGACTACACCTTGGTAAGGACTTTCCAAAGGAGTAACCTTATGGGTTGCTGCATAAACATGGATTTGCTTTATAAAGCCTCTGACTGCAACAGTGTGCTGCTGAAGATGTTTTTAGGATGTCCTACGAATATTTCTGAGGCAGATACAACAATGCTTTACGCACTGAGTCATTATGCTGTGTCTTGATTCAGCACCACTGGGAAAAGCAGACACATCTATCCTCTGACATCTTTAAGAGGTAACTTCTAGAGAAACCAGGCATCTAAATGTCTCTGACCGTTGATGTGTATAGCATTAATGAAACTAATAGTAATGCTTACAATCAGTGGCATTATTTTCTTACTCAAAACAAACAAACAAACAAACAAACAAAACAATAACTAAACTGAGTGAACAAAATCACAATTTTGTCCCAGTTCCATAATTTCTACAACTTCATGTTTTTTTTCACTTGAAGCTGTCTCTGTTGACAGCATTATTAGTATAAGGGACTGTGAATAAAATCTTTGTTGCATCATGAAGTCAAAAGTATTCACCCAGAGAAAGCATTACAGAGAATTCCAGTATTTTTCTCCGTGAGGTTTCACTCTGCTGTGTGAACCCCAGAGATTTTCATCTGAATTAATATTTTGAGAATTGCCTATTTCTAAATTTGCCAATTATGCTTGTAGGAGCTGAACATTTTCTGACTTAAATTATATATTTTCTTCAGATAAAGAAAATCCTACTTCTCATAAATATTTCATTATAAAAATGAAAACATGTGAGCTTGCCTTACAGATAAGATGTCAAGGTTTTACAGGGAAGAAATGCCAGGAAGAAGCTGAATTTCAGAAAGAAACCAATGAAGAAATTCAGGGTAAACTAACACACTTTGAGATAAAACAGGCATACGTTGTATACGCATTTAAATACTTAAAGAGTTTGTGCAATTCACGTAATTATATATGCAGATAACGAACTATTATAAACTTCTAATGTTAATATGGTGAGTAGTTGAAAACACACATACAGATTTTAGCATAACAGTATGTTGAGATCTACATGCAGATTGATATTAATTTTTATATTTGCTAATTTGTAAATGTTTTATCACGACTGCATAAATATATGCTTGTGTGTACATAGGTTAAACTCTATTTTGAGGTGTACTTGTTTTACAATTGCATGCAGTGAAAAATAATGTTTAAATTCAAATCCACAGATAAAAGTTCTTATTACAGTAGCTCTTTGGAATTGTTGATCTTTCTCAACACATCACCATTGCTGGTAATGGGATGCACTTTGTGAAATTTCAACTTTCTGAGTCAAGGGGTTAACATTTAATCAATAGTTCTCACTGTTATGGGCTCTACTGGGAAATACTAGGTTGTGATATTATGCTATGCATCATAAAGCAGGAGTTAGAGTCTGGTAGAAAAATAATCTGATTGCAGAGTTTCTTTGACAGTGCTCTACTCGTACATTTTCTATATTTCATTATTTTCCTTAAAGTCCACATAAAATTGCCACGGTCTTTTCCATTATAGTGTCTAAAAGATGCCACATATCAGATTGCTATTGTGTTCTCAAATGTTTTTGCATGCTCATGTGAAAACCCATGCCTGGTTCCCATTGCGAGTTACTGAGGCATGTTAATGAATTTGAATGTAATGAACTGATGCCCATTTTTTCCAGTTAAAGCATAGGTATGGGGGTTGCTTCCTGACATAACTGGCAAAACTGTGTGTGCACGAAATGCAAAGATTGAGCAGAACAAAATTCCTTAATCTAAGTATTAAAAAGCCTTGACAAATTTTAAATCCAGGATCATAAATCAGTATATTTTTAATACCAGAAAGGACAGATGTAATTATTTAATATGTGACAAGTGAGAGGTGACAGTGGTAAGGTGATCAGATGATCCTTATTAATAAGAAGAACTACTCTGTTGTCTGCATTGGATACCAAATGCACCATTCCTGAGATGTATCACTCAGCCTTGGCTCTACAGAAGAGAATGGGGCCTCACAAGCCTACATATGACCAGCCTGAAGACTGGACCACATCTGGACTACAGCCAGATCTCACAGGCAGATGTAGTGGGACAGACTTCAGAGCCTCATCAAGCCATTCCTGCTTCTGTATGCCCTGCTGAGCATAGTATGGCCATGGCAGGGAGTTCTGCTGAAAAATGACCAAGAAATTACAAGAGTTTCTGTGAAAGAGCAGATCTTTCTTAAACTTATTATCTGCAGTTAACATTTCATGAAAACATGTACTCCATTTTTATTCTGTCTGAAAGATATTAACATCTCTGCGCTGATTTTCAGGACTAATTTTCATGTTTTTCTAAGAGCACACATTTTCCTATTGGTTCCAATACATCATGTTGTCACAGAAGTCAACAGGAGACTTTCTCACTGCCTCATCTTGACCTTTGTGGAAGAGGAATACCTGAAAGTCTCTAAGCACTAAGAGGGTTTACTGACTGATGTGGACAGTAAACGGAGATTACAGGCAGTCCCATCTTCCTAGATGATAATAGCAGGTAATAGTTGTCCAGGAGAAGTTTGATTTCAGCACTTTCTTTGGAGACAGCTATTTTGAGAGAATACTGAGCAGACAGAGGCACAAGATGGAATCCTATTTATTTTTCTATTGTTAGGATCCATGCTCAAAATTTTCCCTCTATCTAAGCCATACTTCAAGCAGAGAATATCCCATCAGCAGCTCCATATGTGTCTCTTTTCATGCTAAAGCTCTTTTACCCTGGGGTTTTGTAGGTAAAATGACAACACAGAAGAATTTTGTTTTATCTTTGATTACAAACATGCTTGCTATTCCACTCACAATCTTGGAAGAATAGTCAACTAAAAGAGAAAACAGATCACTCTTTCCGTATGTTTGTCACAGTTTTTACACTGCAAAGAGCAATGACAACTTGCAATGTATCCATTTACAAGGAGGTATTACATAGCAACTGTTTAGTACACGTCACTAAAACTAGCCATCTAACTTGAAGGAATCATTATTTTGTTACATAGCTTAAAGACTACCAGTCCCTATAAATCACTCATGCATTATGTGTGTATATGGGATTTTTTATTGCCTGTTTGGGGGAATTTATAGAGTAGGTCTCCCATAAATAACTTAATTACTAAAACATAAAGGCTGCAAAAGTGTTGCAGCGTAGCAGTGCCATTCGAAAATGAGGCTACATCTTCCTTACAAGAACAATATATGCTTGAAAAAGTATTGTGTTATTAGGATGCCTGTAAATGAGATGTTAAGGAATACAGCAAATTTCTTGTTTTCATATAATCCTTTACTTTTCATTATACCGTTTACATTACCCACTTCTCATTTTCCTCCATTAAATTATGGGCTGCAGGTAGCAGAAAGGGGATGCAAATGGAGAAAACTCTCTATCCTGTCACTGTTAAGTACATATTTCTGGCAATGTTCTCCTGACCCAGGGAGTGTGAGACTCTCAAAAATCAAACCAAACCAGACTGCATGTGGGATGACTTGACATAACAACGTATGGTACACAAACCAGCTTGGAAGTAAGTTAAAAACAGCGCCACTTTTGGACAGCTCTGCTGTTCTCACCTCCATATAGCTCTGCTTCAATGGAAAGCTTATACACGTGCCCACGTACCTCCCCCCATTTTAGTGCAAGCGTCAAGAAGTAGGATTTGCATTTTATTTTGGTTAACTAGTGATGCCTGGTTTCCTGGAGACTCAGGTCACATTCATAGGCAATGGATGATGGCTGCAAATGATTTGTGGCTCTGAAATATCTTAGTCTGTGAACACTTAAGTGCATAGCATAAAATTCATGGAGTAAACAGTAACCAGCTTTGCTTTACTGAGTTCATACTGAACCATTTCCCAATCAGTTAAAGCTTCACATTGCTTGTCACGGGATATACATATTGGACAGGTCTGAGGGATGAATTCAGGAAACGTGACTTAATGGCGTGTCAGAGCTGGGAGCACAGCCTCAGTTCTGGTTCTCAGTTCTAGCTTAGCATCTCCTCCTGCTGAGGCAAAGCCATGGTGTGTTGTGTCTTACTGTGTCAGATAAAGCCCAATGACAAAGTTCCTTTTGACTCCTATGATGTACAATTTGGATTCGAAACACCAACCCCTCATTGCCTCTCAACGGGCATTAAAAATTCTCACTGAACTTCCTCTGATGCTTCTCTTTGCCCTTGAGGTCATTTTCCTCCTTGACACTGGTGTTTGTATAGAGGGTGTTGCTTCTAATTGTTTTCCATGACCTCAGAAGAGCTTTCACGCCAACTTTTTGCTTAGCAATTTATTTTGACTACAGAGCACAGAATACAATCTCACATCAGAATATGATCCTCACATCTCCCACCTTACGCCATATACAGCAAGACACAAAGAATGGAAAAATTTGTCCCTGTTTGATGAAAAGGAGGTTGTCATCTAAACGCTGTATCCAGCACTAGTGAGAATTCATCGGTATTGCTTTCTGAATAGAGTAAGACAAAGCAAAACAAAACAAGCAGATTCATATGATAAGGATTCAGTACAAGGTAGTAATTTACTTTGGCTGCTGACTATATTCAACTTGATTTAAATATCTTAATATTTAATTATCTACATTTGTCTTACTGAAATGCACATAAAGGAATATCTTCAAAGAAATTAGCTTTGAACATTATTTACAGACAATGTGACAGCTGCCTAATTCATTCTCTTGTGCCAAGGGAGAACAGAAAAGTGATGTAAAAAGGTTTTGAACTGTATTATTTAATTCACATTATAAATTGCAAGTAGAGTTGTGTGGTAGGATTCTGTGTGGTTCACTGCCTTTCTGCTGATTGTCTCATTAGATGTTTGCACATATACGTCTGGCCCACCTAAATAATTTCTTTAGTTGTCTTGAATAAACTTGAAATAGCCAAATACTTTGTTTTTCCAACAGTGTGTATTCCTTCTGTGTGTGTGCATGTATACTCAGCATGAAGCACTCTCAAAAGCACAATGCTGTTCTGAAGGCCTTAAGGCAGAGGAATGTTAATAGAGTTGCTTTCAGTGATGATTGTATGCTTTGCACTGAGCAAGTTCTGCTCTGCCCCAAGTTGCTTATTGACCACAGCTTGATGGCAAATGGCAGGAAAAACAATACTGCAGGTGGGGAGTTAAAAAGACTTCTCGAGGTTCTGTCCAGTCATGATGGGATGCAAATGTTATTTGTAGTGAAAAGACAGACCATTTTTGGCTTTGATTATCCGCATAAAACAGAATCAGGAGTGCTGTGCTCTGCAATTTCTATAATCCTTTTAGCACTGAGCTGTGTAATGCTGGTCTTTCATTTAAATACTCTTGAGGATAGGGAAGAACAGATATACCTCCTGACCTTACCAAACTTAGCATTTTGGAGAGAAGAATTCAAACCTTAACGTCAAATGGCTGGTGTGTCAATCCAGAGCACAGTAAGTGAAAAGAGGACTGAAAAGCTGAGATGTAAAAAGGTTAAAAACTGTGTTTCAGCAATAGGTTTTGCAGAAACTGATTGTTCTGATGTAGATTAAGCTGTACACTGACCTTTCAAAGAATAAGCATTTTTCTCAACTGTCACTGTATCAATGCACAAAACAAGCAATATCATTAGGGAAGGCACCCAGGCTGGCAGACTTTGAAGAGATTATGTCGATGAGTCATGACCCACCCATTCAGCAAAAAAAGTGAAGATTAAAGCTTGTATGTATAAAATAAAGTTGACTGGAAAACTGCAATTATATTTTTCTCTTAAAAAAAATATAATCTTGGACACAAAACGTGGGATTCTTTGGAGCCAGTGTACTAAAAATATTTGCCCCCCAAATCAACTAAAATCAGCTCTTCTGAACCCTTCCAACTTTTTGCACATATATGTGTTTCATACTCGGTGGAAGACAGCTTTCTTAGACTATGAAAATCATAATGATTTCAGACATTTTTCACTTTGTATTTGACAAATGATATGGGAGAAATACCCTCTGCAAAACACATAGCTTACTAGGACACAGACAAAGACTTGAATCTGTACCTTTATTTTAAGCAGGCAACAACTGTTTAAGGATTTTTTGGGAAATGCTTTATTGTACATCACAACTTTTTTTTCAAGCATCTTACCAAAAGAACAACTGTTGGAAAAGTATTTAATCAGAGCAATTTTTCACCATTTCTCTGTGCACATGTTGAAATCAAAGCCTGAATTTAGGCAAGAACTCAAGAGCTGATCTTGGCAATTAGGTAGGTCTAGAGCAAAGTTTTTGCAAGCTCCACCGAGTACATCAACTCAAAAGTATCCAAAGTGGTTGTGTATCATACATGTGAGAGAGCCATGTTTAATCATTCATAGCACTTGTTAAGTTCAGCCATTCTGGGATATTTTTACTTTTCTTCCCAGAAAAATGAGACTGCTCTTGTGAGTGTACAGCAGAAATTGTGACACCAGGTAAGTATGAATGCACAAAGGTTTAGGCTGTGCTGAACTGGTGGACTGTTTCTGCATTGTAAGCTGCAGTCAGTTTTATACACCTCAGATGAACTAGTTGCTCAGGTTGAATGTGTTGCACCCTTCAGGAGTAAACTTACATGGTTTACAATGGGTGTCGTGAGTGCACTGCTTTTAGGCACAATAGGCTGGATTTAATCTAACTACTGGCCAATAAATGAGGAGATGGTGGCACAAATTTCAACACTAAAATACTGAGCAAGACTGCCAGAAAGCATGAACTCTTACTTGAGGATCTGAATTGTGTAAATATATCTTTTATACACAAGAACACAAGCTACCAAGATTAAAACTGGATTTGATATATTTATTCATGTTGCAGTCAGAATAGACATTGCTCCAAGTGTGGGGGTTGGTTTGTGAGCCATTGCTGACTGGAGGGATCTAATTCAGGGTTCAACATCTGGATTAATACAGCAGTCAAGCAAAGCCTCAGATTGGAAGTGCAGCAAACCACAGGCAATTGAAGCCTTTTCTTCCATGCCTCTTATGCAGCTAGGGAGAAATGGTCAATATCTAGATCTCAGCCAACAGTGTTTGTAAACAAGACAGACATTTCCACTCATAAAAAGCACAAATAAGCAGGAAAAAAAAATTGACTTCCTTTATCCAACCCCTTCATCTGTGCATGAAACTCAAGATCAGACTAATCCCTAGTTGATCACAGCTCGCCGAACCACTTCACATATGTCAATCAAGGTTATGCAAGCTACAGAGTGCAGGCTGACAGGAGGAATTTTACACGCTCGACTCAATCTCTTTGAAAAGTATCATTGATCTGGGTGATGCTAGCATCAGTCTTTGTCCTACTGAGTTTGAAAAGAGCAGTAAGAAAAGTGCAGGCAGCAGAAGAGGCCATGGCTGCTCAGGCTTCAGCTTCAGCTACTGTGATGAAGCCAAACAGGCAAACGAGTGATAGAGGAAGACAATAGTTGTGTCCTTCTGCTAATCACTCTTCATTCATTCAGCACTACTGGGAGACCAGATGCTTTTCTCTGAATGAAGACCAGCTTTATCAATATACAAGCATCATAGTAAGATGGAGAAAACATGTTCTCCTCTTCTAATTCTGTGCCCACTTAGGTCATGCTGTTCTGTACATAAGGGCTTTTTATGATGAGAAAATTATTTTTCAAGTTCAGTTACATGCATAGCTATCAAGGACAGAGGCATAACATGAGAAATATTTTTGTAACATACGTGAATTTTTTTGCAACTAAAATGTCTGGACTCTTAACAGCCATAACATGCTGCAAAGCAGAAAAACAGAGCTGAATACATATGTGCAAATCCTTCCAAACATGTGTTTGACATTTGAGGATCTACAAATTTTCATAAGGAATCTGGAGATCACTGATCACAGAGGAGAAGCTCATGGCCTTGACTATTATGTTTCTCTTCAGTTAAGAGGGGGTTATATCACCACTGTCTTGTCCTCAGGAGCTTTGTTCATGGTAAAATTCCTTTCACATGGACTAGTGCTACTCATAATGATATTCCATTTTCTGCCTGCTCACTGGCTGTGAAGTAAGTGTCATCAAATGATGTGCATAATAATGTTTTTATGTCTATTATATAAACATATATCTTATTTTATCTATTTTGTACAATACTTGCCACATAACAGTTTAATACGGAGTGTTGTTAAGCCACATTCATTTCCATAAGTGTCTTTTGTTAAGAAACTCTAAGCTTGTGATAGGTCCATAATCTCTGTCTTCACTAAGTGTAAAGGTCTGTATGCATGCTTCCGCACACAGTGTTCTTTCCTCTTTTCTTGTCTTTGATTTTGAAGAAAGACATAAATGAAAGCAGGATGTGCTATTGCATTCTGACATTCAAGCCTTCCTAATAATCTATCTTGCGTAAGCAGTAACAGCATTCACTTTCTCCTGGACCACCTCTTTCACGCTCCCTATTGGTCCTTGCCTCACAACGTTATGCGAGGTGAGAGCCTTTCCTTCACATTTCTCTTGGTATGATGTTAGTCTCACTGTGCTTTGCTGCT
Source organism: Ara ararauna (assembly GCA_028858755.1). Taxonomy (NCBI): domain Eukaryota; kingdom Metazoa; phylum Chordata; class Aves; order Psittaciformes; family Psittacidae; genus Ara; species Ara ararauna. The sequence continues at coordinate 16,985,005 of CM054376.1, read as the reverse complement.
TTTTGTGCTCCTTTGACTAAGTCTGAATTAAATCTGGGCTTCGTGCTACACAGTCCTTGCCTACATTGCTGCAGAAATCTGAACATCTGAATCTGCATCCTGAGGTAACTAAATAGAACCTCTAACAGGAGGTGTTACTAAAGGAAGTTTCATAGTCCATAGTACCAGAGAAGGCCTTTACAGATGCGACCATTGTTGAATTTAGACTCATTTCAGTTTCCAAACAGTTTCACTCATTTTAGAGATTCACTGCTTGCTCCTGTCCTGGTGGTCCATCAGTCTGAAGTTTTGTCCTGGACTGTGTGGTCCAGTATATCAAGACTTGCTCATCACATTACACACGACAGCTGCTGGAGGGTTTTCAGAACTACGACACTTAAGAAAAAGGCTGTTTCTCACTCTGCTGAGGTTAATAGCTTTGCAGAACTCATAAAAGCATTCACAATTGTTCTTGACTGAATCATCATAACAGCGAGCAGGTGCTTATATATAATCATACCTTTTGGAAACTGTCTCAAATAATTTGTCTGCCTCTAACGCTGTTCCTCACAACTGTTCATCTGAAAGACATAAAATGACTCAAATTGGCCACTTGGCTTTCATTTCTACAGAAACAGTGTACAATTCAGGATTACTTTGTTGTTTACACGTCTTAAGCAAGAGACATGGAAATGGCACCTTTATGTGTCAGAAGCGGTTTCTTTTCTGTTAACGAATAAAAAGTCTTTCTAGTTTTCGCTCTTTTTTGCAAAGTCTATTATATGAATTTTATTTGTTTCATAAGATATGTTGAATTGAAAAGGTATAAATATGCTCTCTGGCCACTTATGCTTTTCAACTGACTTCAGGTATCTTAACATATAGTGCATTATTAGCAAACAGACCCATGCAAAGAGAAGCCTTTATCACATGCAGTGATATTTTTAGAAACAACAGAAAATGTTAACTTTGTTGCACAGTTTTAACATAAAAGAGCTCAACCTTTGCTTTAAAGCAAAGTTTAAAAAAACTTTAAAGTTTAAAGTGAAGAATAATTAGATATTTCTCTTTCAACTGCCCAGATAATCACTGATGAAATCTCACTTTCTTATACTGCCTCTGGACTTATATGTAGGTGGTTAAAATTCTTAAAATCAGTATTCGAATGATATTTTATCAGAGAATACCAGTCTAACCTGCGTATTGTTAGAGCAATTCATGAAAAAGAAAAAAGACACCACCATTCACCCACCTCCATTTCACAGCTTCTGGGGTTTTTTCACAGCATAGTTTGGTTATTTTTCTCCTGCTATATTAAAGATATACTACGTGATGGAAGACAAACTGGGACCTGAATGATGCCATTTCCTGCTCTTTGCATAGGCAAAGTGTAAAGGGAACGTGAAATCAGTGTGCATATGATACTACCAGCAGGAGTATAACAGCTTTACAATTGCTTTGCAGCTTGGTTTGCTCAAGCCAATGGTCACAGCAAACCCTGGTAGACCAGGTCCCCACAGTCCTCTGAGAGACATACCCTACTGTATCTCCTTCAGATAATGAAACTATAAAAGAGCTCGGTACAAAATAGAAAGAATGTATGATGTCCTCCTGCCAATGGATCATTTTTATTGTTGTCTTTTTTTTCACATTTGTTCATTTGCCCTTAATACCTTAATACCGTTATGTTGCAGCAAAGAATAAAACTGCTGAAAGAAAAGATTCCAGGACTTGTCTCCAGTCTCCAGGAAAGGCTGAAAAGTTGTCAAGAAAATACCTTGGTTTCTTTATGGCTACTCTTTTTGCAGAAATGAATTTCAAAGTGCATTTATAAAGTTATATGTGAAATCTCAGTGAAATATCTGGGAGGGCCTTTCGATGTCAATGACTGCACATGAGACCTAAGAAGTACTATGTGCCTTGTTTTGGTCAAGCTGTACAATGGGTAAACTGAAGTAAAACTTGCATGATTAATTATGGAAATGATTCTGAACTGTTTCAAATCAAATGTAGATCTTTGTTACATTAACTCAGTAATACCAGTCTGGTAATTCAGTGACTTTTATTTTTTCTTCTTTGGGTACATGCAGCCAAAGGTGGATTCACACTTTGAAAGTAGAAAGCTTTTGTTATAACAACTTTTCTCAGTGAAAGTAATTGCCTTTGGAAGGTGAGATATTCTTGTGTCTCTCCACAGATTAATTTTCTTGGATCTTATCTGCAGAAGCAAAAGATGGAATCGGTAATTTAGGCATGCTCAAGCATTATTACCACTCTCTTTTCTAACCTTTTAAGGATAGCTTACCAGGTGGTAAGTAGATACTAACCTCATTTGCACTAGCTTTTATTCAGTACTGATATTTGTTCTAGGTGGAACCTGGTAGCTTGTATTGAGCTTGTTCTTGGGAAAAAAGCTTCCAGTACACAAGTCAGCAACCTGGAGAAAGATATATCATAGAATCATAGAATAGTTAGGGTTGAAAGGGACCTTAAGACATGCAGATTTTTCTTTTTTATCTTTCTACTGTGATAATTAAGGTGCCAACAATCATTTATTACTGTATTATTTTTTCTACCTCCTGTTCTGTTCATTTTCATGGTCCAACTAAGGAAAGGAAATTTAGCCTGTTAGTAACTGTTTGTGGAATTCACAGTGGAATCTGATGCATTTGCAATGCTGCTGGGCTCCTTATCCCCCAAGGACAGGTTTCCTCCTGCCCTTACCAGATGCAGACCTGTGGCTGGCAGTGCAGTCGTACTACAATCAGCCATAACAAACCTGGAGAAACTCAATAAACAAAGAGAACTGAACCTGGGTGCTAAAGGAACAGCTCAGGGTAGTGCTGCAGCAGTCATGTCTGAGCACGGCAACCTGATTCCTCTTTGTAATGGATGTCCAGAGGGGAAGTAAAATGGATACAGAATGAACTAGAAAAGAACAAAAAGTTCTCCAGAGACTTGGATGTCAAATGAATGTATAAGGGAACATTTACAGTACGTCTTGTTTAGATGGAATTAAACTTATCTTTAAAACAATTCTCCAGCTTGCACTGTGCTAAGAATGACTGATTCTTTTTATTTAGCATAGTCTTGTAAGATATCTACATCAAGAAGCTAATAATTAATTACAGAAGTATACTATAATTAGCTTTTAATGAAAAGTACTTATAAAGACAAATACTTGTATACAAGTTGGATCGATTGGAAGTTTAAGGAAGAGAAAGGCTTGAGCTGATATCTGTACGACCAGTCAATGATCCTTTAATTATAATTTTGGCGGGATGTGCACCACTTAATTTTAAAAAGTGAGCTGGTCTGCTCCAGTTGTGAGTCCAGTCACATAGGTACAGTCTGTGCTCATCTATGCAAGTATCCCTAGAGGTAGGTTTGGCTGAACTGAGTTTTCTTTGTAACTTTCTTCTAGAGATCATAGTGCCCTGCATAGTAAGAATCAATATGTGACATCTGTCATGGGAACTGAATTTGCTAGAACATTTACTAGAAATTAGTGTCTGGGCTAGTAGGAATCTGTCCTTCACAGCTGAAGTTGAGGAAAGGACCATGCAAATAGACAGCAAATGATTTAGGAATCATGCTGGTGAAGCAGATCCCCATGAGCAACCTGCCTAAAGCCACAGCAAAGGCCCAGTGCCCCTGAATGTGCAAAAGGAACAAGAATTAGAGCTGGAAAATGGTTTTGCCCCTTCACCTTGTAGAATTATGCAGAATCAAGCTGCTGCTTCTGGTTTTGGATCTTGCAATTTTAAAAAGTGCATAAGAAATTTGATGCATTTCACCTGTGGTCTGAAAGTTCTCTTGTAATGGAAATGACAGAAATTAAAATCTAATTTAGAGGAAACCAAGATAAGCTTTGATTTGATGGCATGCATGTAATTTGGAATATAGTCACTGATAAAGAGCTTTCTAATCTACTGGAGAAAGGTGCTGTAAGAAATAACAGGTAGGAATTCAACCAGAAAGAAGGCACACACGTGCTCAGCACACATTGGAAGAAACTGCTGAAGGAATTGTTGAATTTTCATTTCTTGAGGTTTTCATATCAAAACTGACTGCCTGTCTGGAATTGCCTGAGTTGAAATCACATCATTGTGCTCAATAAAGGGATGCCTAGATGCAATGTTTGATCAAGGATCTCATACTAAATAACCTAGTGGTCCTTGTTGACTTTAAAATCTATTTATTCTACAGGCTGAGGAGAGAAAAAAGAGATAAAAATGATTTCCACATTTTCATCTTTGGAAGGTGCTCAGAGAAGTGTGATGCTGAGGTACATATATAGATGGATGGACAGATGAGAATTGATGACTTCTCACTTTGAAGAGAAAATTCTCATACTTGCAATATAATAAAAGAAACATCAAAATAAAACCAATTAATTTTTCCTTTAATTAACACAGTTTCTACAGCTGTTGAGCAAATTATAGCTTCTTTAATGAGCCAGTTTTGAAAGTACTTCACATTATAACCAGCAGATAACAAGGGAGTAAGAGTAATTTGAATTAAATTTATACAGTGGAGAATTCTCAGTCTTGATGATGTCTAAATGGGTTTTAACATATTGAAACTGCCAGAAACTCACAATGGAATAAAAGCTGCTAAAGAAAAAGAAAAGGAAAGAAAAACAGGATATAAAGTCAATAGAGATCCAGAAAACTTTTGTTGGAAAATAATGCTGTGCAACTCACAGCTCCCATGAAGTTCTACTGCCATTGATCAGCGTTCAGTTAACATTAGTTAAGTGCCAACACTGATAAGCAATAGATAAACCTCGCAAAACATTATTCTCCAGGGTGACAGGTCATTTTCCTTCAGGACATTAATCCTTTATTTCTCATGAGATGAGAAACTTCAGATGAAGCTTAGAGGACAGGAAGGAACAGAATTTTTCTCTAAGAACGACGTTGTATTTTGATGCTGGCACTTGTTCTAGGCCAGTGCCAGTCATGCACAGAGCTCTCGGCTGTGCAAAGCTCTTGCATGTAAGCATGGAAAGTGAGCTGACACAGTTGATGTTACAGCTGAAATAACCCACATAGGAGGTATGCAGTGCATGAAGCAGAGACTGAAGTGACTTGCGTGAATACCCACCGAGAGAAGGATTGAATTCAGGCTCTAGGACTCTGAGCACAGCACTGTTGGTTGTTTGTGACCGTAAGAACTGGCATGAGAATTATCACTGAAGTCAAAAGTAAATCCCAAGAGCACAGCCTAGGCTTACACAGCCAGACCTACAACATCTTTCAGCTGAAGCATCTGGGGAGTCCTGAGCTAGCCATCTGTCCATCACATAGGACAAGCATAGTTCCACACTCTTGCCCTTTCTAGTTCTTCGCACACTGAAGGAGGCTACATCTTGGGTGTGCACAAATCCTGAGTAAAATCCTAGCCTCATGGATATCAGTAGAAAATATTCTGCTGACTTTGGTGGGAACAGGATTTTTCCTCTCAGGCTGATGGACAAGATACAACACAAAGATTACTTTGAAGTCACGTTTTTTCAACGGCAACAATAGGAAAGGAACATTTTGCTGGGCTGTCAAAGGTACGAACTTTTAGGGTTTGGACAAAAAATATGGAGAGAAATAGTTTTCTTCTGCATAAGCATCAATAGTGGGTATGTCTGTATCACCATTTAATTTTCATTGTGGGGTGGAAGAAGCAAATATGGAAGTAAATCTGGTTGACACTTGTTTTCAGTATTTGTAATCACCTTGTAGAGTGGGTATGGAGCACCTGAACTGGATGCCTTATGGGTGAATTGAAACCAAAAGATGGGTTCCGGGAGGGCACCACATGTGCTCTAGGTACTATTAAATGCTCAGTCCACAAGACTAGAGTAGAACTACTTCAAAGGAAACCATGCTAAGTGCAGTTTTGTAGCATCAAAGTTTTTGTTCTGCAGATTTGTCTCCATTGTACCACGTTCTCGCTAATATAGGCATAGATATATTTTTAGCAGTTATATGTCCAAGTTAGCACCATATAAGTACTGGCTTTTACACACCCTCTGTTTGGATGTGACCTAAAAGATTTCAGTCAATGCCTACCATTATGTTTCGTACCTCAGGCAGTGTTTGAGCTGTATCTGCATGGGTAAAAAGCAACTGTAATCCACACTGCAAACCACAGTTATTCCATAGATCTTCTGGACATCCTGGAGGTCAAATCCTCTCTAAGCTTAGGCCTGCAGTAGCTCTGCAAAACATGTTATCCCCAAATCACTGAAATAGAGTAGAAAGATTGCTAGGTCTTGTGTTTTTTCCCAGGCCAAGATGTACAAATGAGAGCAGTACCTAAGTCCACAGTGGGTGTTAGTTACCTGGGGAACTGCTAGTGCCTGGCTGTAACCATAATGTGCATAACACATTGCATTCATCATGTCTTTAGGCTAGCCCAAGTCTAAACTATCATGGATTATCAGAAAAAAATCAACTGATAGTAAATCACTGTATTACCCGAGGTAGTAGTGGAAGGAACTTTCCTTTCACAGGCTTTCATTTGAATCTTGGCTTCTGTAAAAATGCACTGAAATTAGATGTTACCCTGTCACTAGATAACGGCCATGATATTCTCAATGCAAAGGCCTTCATATCTTTCTCCTCATGTTGGCAGAGAAACAGAGTTTTGTTGCTGTTAGTTTCAGTATTTAAATTCTGTTACAAATACAAGAACCTAAGAAGGAACTAAGTTTTCTATGTAGATAGGAATCCATATGTGGAATAATATAGACGATTAATACTTAGATGAAGTATTAATAAGAATATAATAATGTCTGTATCAACCTGGACTGCTAGTTTATATGTCCATTTCATCTCTAATTTACAGTCAATAAGATTTCTGAATGGCACAAAAGTGCTTTGCTTAAGCAACATGATATCTAAGTGTCGTCGTTTAAGCCTCTCTAACTCACGCAGTCGCTCTCTCACTCAGCTCCCCCTCTTTCTTCCCCCCGCTCCCTGAGGGATGGGAAGGAGAATCGAAAAGAATGCAACTCCCACAGGTTGAGATAAGAACAGTTCAGTAACTAAAGTATAACACAAATCACTACTGCTACCACCAATAATAATAATGACAAGGCAAATACAAGGCAAGAATACAATTGCTCACCCAGCCCGACCAAGGAGTCCACCCCCCACCCCCACCCCTTCCGGGTCTCTGCTCTCTCTTTTACATCCTGGGCATGATGTGCTGCGGTATGGAATAACCTCTTTGGTTAGTTTGGGTCAGATGTCCCGTCTCTGCTTCCTCCTGGCTTCCCCTCCTCCCTGGCAGAGCATGAGGCTCCGAAAGTCCTTGGCCAGACCAAAACATCACTCAGCAGTAACCAAAAACACCGGTGTTATCAGTGCTGTTCCCAGGCTGAAAGTCAAAAACACAGCACTGCATCAGCTACCAAGGAGGAGAAAAATGACTGCTACGGCTGAGCCCATGACACTTAAGTAGCTGTCGCATAACAAGGTAAAGATGACAACTCCCCTTGGAAGGCCCAGAACACAACATTCTCTAGAGAGTAGTGAAAAGATGATTTTATGACATTATATTCTGACACTATGTGAATCAATTTTAATGAAAGATATACCTGCTTTCTTTTGCTGTGATAAATCTAGAAATATTTAACCCCCTAAGCTGGAAGGAAAAAAACCCGTGCCATTTTAATGGAGTAAAAATGTGCTACGTCTTTGTACCGAATATGAGCTTAAGAACTAAAAGTAGATAAAAATACTTTAATTCCCATATTTTTTTCACAGCAACTGAATAAAAGAAGGAATAGATACCTCATCTTTCTATTAGTAGCTGGGATCTGCCTATAAACTCCTATTGCATATGGGACTTTACTCAGATTTTTTAAGAAGTAAAAGATTCAATTTCTAAACCATTCCAGCTTTCAAAGGACCAGATAAATATTTTTCAGAATTATAAGTTAATTAAAATCAGCATACAGCTATATTTAAAGGATCAAAGCACTTCTATACATATATGTACAAAGAATGTCCAGGAGTCTTCTAAATCCCCTTGTGAAATCCAGCTTTTTCTGGGGTGAAATGTAGCAACTAATCAATTGTAAAAATACACAAAAGCTTGAAACAGCAGGTGAATAAAACTTCTTCCTGTCATGGCTTTGGCATAAGTAGGCAAAATGCAATTAGCCAGTTGGACTTTGAAAGGGACCTCATAATTAGCATTATTGTTTTTCTAAAGAAGTGGTGGATCTACATATTAGAGAGACCAGAAATACCTTAAAAAGAATTGCTACATCAGGGATTTAGTTTTGTTTTCATTGAAATAATTTAACTTCACAGTAACCAGAATCTTCACTCCAAATGCTTTATTTCTAAATTTGTCTTACTAATATCATCCTATGTGTTCTACAATCATATTCTCATAGACATTTATGCATTTTTTCTAAGCAAGAACCAGCCAAAATTATGCCCAGCTTTTCATTCTGTTGGTAATACTGCCTGTTGCCTTTATTTTCCATGCTGGACTATTTCTAGGTTTTCTATATTCTTTAGAGAAAATCAACTAAGCTGATTATGTTTGTACTTTTAACGTGGTTTATGTGTTCTTTGGTGTTTGGTTTTGTTTTGTTTTGTTTTTTTTTTGTAGGGATAACTGATAAGGCACTTTCTTTAATTCTTTCCATGTCTATTTGAAGAGTTTTGCCTAACCTATGCAGTAAGTTCTGGGACTTTTTTCTTCTCAGTTGAGCTGTTTTCTGCCTTGGCTTTACATTCTGTTCAAATAATGAAAAATCCAATTCATATTACAATTATTGTCATAATTGTGATAATTTGCAGAAATGAAATACAGCCAAGTTGTCTCAGAAGTTTACATATTATATTAGCAAAAAAACCCCAATGGTGTAACTGCAGATAGGAACAGATGAAAAGATAAATCCTGCTAAGTTGCCAGTGTGATAGGAAGCATCTTTAGTTTCACAGATATGACTTCTCTCTCTGCAAATATCAAAGAATAATCTGCAAGTTTTGTGTGCTGTTTGGTTGCTGTTGTTGCTTCAAATACACTCCACAGTTATGTCTCTAAGTACCTGACTTCACTATAAGCATAATATGTACTAATGGAAAAGCCATTTATTAAGCTTTTGCAGTCCTTAATGTTAATTACTGCAATTAATGAATGGAACTGTGAGGAGAGTTCAACTAAGGGTTTTCTAAACTATTAATGAGGCCTCATTAATAATGTTCATGGCTGTCTACTGGGAATTATTTAACAGCCATGAGACTTATTATGTACAGGACCTCAGTCTGAACTTTTGTGACTCCTTTTCAGATAAATTAATGGCGTCCCACAATCTCTTAGGACCACACCTTCAGTTATTTTTTGGAAGAAAGACAGTTTTAAAGCCACCTTTGCAAAAATGAAATAAAAAAAAGTCATATAACTCTGAATATATCATGTAAAATTCATCCAGATGAGAAAATTTACTTTTCACTCTACAATATGGCGTTCCCCATGGAGGACAAAGACTAACTTAACACTAGATTTAAGTGTTAACAACAAAACTGCTAAACTTCAAGATTGTTACAGCCTTAGAGACGTTTCACAGCAATAAGTTAAATTATGCCTCATCCTTTCAGCTAATAATGTTCCTATAACTGCCTTAGCTTCTTTTATGTTTGGAATTGAAAATGATAAGATGAAAATACTCTCTTTCAATAACTTCCCAAGTGAAAACTGGGAGGATCAGTATATTTAATGTTGACATTTTATTTTAAAATCTATTTATTTATTCAACTGATATTTGTTAATAGAAAGACTGGAAGGTGCTTTGCTCTAAACAAGTTGAGATTAAAGGAAACTGAGCTCAAACACAGTGAGGTTTACACTATAAGATGAGACCCTCACTTGCCTTTGCTGACATTGCATGATGTACACATATCCAGGGTAGACACATTATCCAGGGTGGCATTAGCCTTCCTGGTTTTTAGTGAGTGGTCTATTTGCATAACAGAAATAAGTACTGGTTATAGGTGCCTGATCCATGTGTCACAGGAACAAACTATTCAAAGTAGGTTCTGGCTGTGCAAAATGCTGACACTGAGCTGATGTGAAAAGCCAAGAAGTTCTCTCCCATTTCTGTATGTTTATCTGTGCTGAGCTGTGCCATGCAGTAAGTCATGCCAGATGAAGAATGTAGAGATTTCCCAGGTGTGGTGACCAAGAGATAGAACAGACGTGGTGTCTTTGTTGCCTACAATGCACATAAATATATAAACACAATACATATAAATATATGAATGCACTAGCAACCTGCTAGCAATCCCCTTCAGAATTAAATAAAAAAAAATAATTTCATCATAATAAAGCAGAAAAGAAGGGCAATGTAGTCTAAGAACACGTAAGTGCACAGACCACAGGGCTTAATAAGCTAAGCTACTTGAGTTAGCACAGCATATTTCCAATTAATTTACAATACACTGAGAATTCACTCAAGGCTCATTTGCTCCACTGCCTGTTTATTGTTTATTTCTTTTATTTATTTATTCTTTTAAATAAAACTAGTAGTGGTGGGTTAACGGACTGCAATAAGTATCAGGAGATCTAGACTTCAGCTTTTGCTCTGCCACAGACTTCCCCTACGATTTCAAAAAGTCTTTTTGTTTTGGGGGCATGCCTACATTGAGGACTGTGGTTTGGAAATGCCAGCAAGTTTGATGAGATACTGGAAACAGTCTAGCTGTGATAGCACCTGCAAAAGCTGTTTGGAACAAATGTCGTTGATATCTGCAATGAATGATTATATGCAGGAGCTCCTATCTGCAACATTCATCAGTTGATAGGATGTATTTTTATTGTCCTGAGCCAGGAAGCATCTGGGGTTTGTGAGTATACCAAGATTCACAAAAGAGGTATTGTTTGCTGAAGGTGGGTAAGACAAGAAGGATCTGTTGATCACAGCATGAAGTGACCCAGGATAAACAATTGATTTTATTTCAAGCACTGGGAAAGAAAGGATGGGTCTCAGGGGCCATGCAGGGAAAGAACCTTTTGGGTTGGCTTACCTGTTGCTCTGTGTACAGGATCAGCATTTCCAGCACCAAGATGGAACCTACAATTCTCTTCTGTTCAAAGAGAGCAAAGGACACTAAACTTCTATGAAGTCAGTAAATACCTTTTTTTTTTTTTTTTCATTTACCTGGGCTACTTTTTTGCATTCAGGATATTTATAGCTATGCAAATTTAGATGCCTAATTTTTGATGCTTCTTTAAATGTATGGAATAAGGTTATAGATAGTGCTCCCATGTTGAGACAGCCCTCTGACTGTAGATAGCAATCTGCGTGAATGAAATTCTTGGCTAAATATTCAGGAGAAGCAGAAGGTGAGCTGAGGGGACATAAGAATAGAATCTCTTCAGTGGCATTAATTCCAGTGCAACAACTGAAACTTGCATGGGGCTGAAGTTCTTATGGTTCAGTCATGCTGACTATCTTTTAATAACAGAGCCAGGTACACCATAGCTTTGTAAACAGGTAAAATCAGTATGAGGAGCAGCTATAGAGTACAGTCTATCACTTAATGCCCAGCAGGCACTAAATACTCTGTAGGACAAATTGAAAAACAATTATCTTCAAATAGCATGGCAAAAACCTCTTCTGTTTCTGACTTACCAGCATCAATTCCATTCAAATAACAACTCAAAGCACAAAGTAAAGCCTCATGAAAGTCTGTTTCAGCAAGGACTGCATCACCCCAATCCTTTTTGCTTTGTCTCTTCAAGGAATTCTTTCTCCCTGATGTGGAGATGAAAAATTAATCATTCTGTTACATAAAATGCATACTCTGTGGGGAAGATGCATAAAGCATGCAAGAGACGGATGGATTTTTTGCAGAGTAAGGTCACCCTCAGGGGATGGGAGCACAGGGGAAAATGCTCATTGAGTAATTACCATTTCTGGATACTCTGGAGAATTGCAGGCTTGATACCATCTGAAAGAGCCTGTGATTTTCAATTAACTCTTTGTTCCTGTAGATTGGTAATTACCTCAGTATATGTTGGGGTGCTGGTTTGCACTAACCTCAGGAGGGAGCTGGGGAAGTGGAAGTTGTTTCATTTGCCTGGTGGTAGATGGCTGCAACCAGGTGTGAAGCCCAAGCAGGGTTCTTCTGAACTGCTTATCAAGAGCAGGGGGATTCTCAAATTTTGAGAAAGACCTCTTCTGTGATGCTGGGAAGAAATGGGTAGAGAGTGAGACCTGTGCTCATAGTTCTCTTACCTGTTCCTAGCTAGATTGGAAAATGCCTGAAAAAGCAGCGTCTTGCTGACCAGGTGATGCTGGCAGCCTGAAACCAGCCCAAGACAGCACTGTGCACTGGGACTTAGGTGACAGAGGCAAGAGCTATGTAAATTTGGTACCTGCCAATGCAGAAGGCACCGTCTAGTAAACAGAGATATTAGGAGGAAGCAAAATGAAAGACAAGATTTTGAGGTAAGAAAGGGGATGGAAAAGAGGATCTTTTCAGGTGCATCATGTTATAAAGGCATCACTGTTTTAATTACTACAAGCTAAATTTCTAAGAGCCTGCAGTAGCTTTTTAGGCATATACTATAGTTTCAATTAAATAATTAGGGAGTTTGATGAGGAAGACAAGGATTTTAGAATTTAAAGTATTTTGGAGAGTATAGAGGCACGGGAGTCTTTCTCTCATGTTTCTGTATTACATTATTATTAACGTTGAGTGAAATGTTACAGGAAGGACTGAGAGCTTTTATTCATGAATCGCAAGGCCAAAACCTGATCCAAAAGCTCTTTGAAAAAAGCTCTCTGAGAACTCTGTCATCCTGAAGCCTGGAGTACTTGGGTCAACACATGTATTGAGGATCAGGAGAAGTTGAGCAAAACAATATTTATCTTTTGAAAGGACAGATTTAATGAGCAATATCTGTGGAAATAAGTAGAATTTCTGTGTTACAATGTATAGAAGAGATAAGGCAGTTGATGTTAGGTTTTGTGTGACATTACATTTCAGATTGCCCATGCAAAACTCTTAAAAGAAATTAAAATACAGTAGGAGAAAATTAAGGATACAGTTATCTTCATAGCTGTTACTTCTCCCAGTATTTATTGTGTAAACTTACAGCCTTCTGAGTGTGAAGTTGCTGAGATCTTCATATGAAGGAAAGCTACAATCCTATCAGAAAGAATATGCCAAGGTCTCCCTATCAACAGCTATTGTATCTGGTTATGGAGTTGGGAATCCCAGGGTTTCCTGGTTATCACCTATGCAAAGGTCATGTTTCCATAATTAAGATGTATGTTTTAAAAAAGTATGTGTGGGTGTGTTACTGCTACATTGGATCTCAGTACGTCTTTCTCAGACAGGAACTTTTTTTTCAGCCAGCAAGTTGGAGTCCTGAATGAGCCTTCATCTTGAGCAGAAGTGTGGGTTTGATGGTGTACATATGTTCACAGAGGTAATTTTTTGCTTTGAATATTATTTATCACCATGAGCATATATATCAATAGTCCATTTATTGCTGCTACACTAAACATGTTCTGCTTGGGATATTAAGAAATCTTAACAAGCATTTCTAATATCTGGCCATCCCTCCCAACCAAAGTTCATAACTGTTGTGATTTAATTACATGATAAAAAGGATATCAGGTGAAACTTGTCTCCAGCTCCCCTCCCTTGTGGTGCCCATGAATAAAATACGGTGTCTGATGGTCTGTTAGTTTGCTTTTGGCTTCTTTTTTTTTTTTTTCTAATCAACCAACTAGTTTTTTCTTAAAAAAAAAAAAAAAAAAGAAAAAAAAAAGTATCATTTTGGGGATAGTTCACTCCAAGAACCACTTTTAAAGGCAACGTGGATGAGACTGTACCTGATTTGGTTCTGAGTAGCCTATGTTGCCCTACAAGACTATTGCAGGCTTTACATCCTTCAGCACCTCTATATTCCCTCCTGTCATGATACCCACATCTACTCTCCACCACCTCCCCAGAGGGCTGTAAAACAGCTTTTAGCTGAAACCTGCTTCTCCCTGGAATTTCTACATTTTAGGACAATGGGGGGCCAGAAGGAGACCCCGTGTATGTACTACATGACTGCTGGTGCAGTCTACTCTAGAGTCAGGTAGCTCCAAGCTGTATGTCTCCAACCATCTGCTTGGCCATCGGGGCTCAGCCACACTCAGCAGTATAGATTTGACTTGCAAGCACGCTTGTTGTTGAGGTCCTAAAGTGAGCGTCTTGCCCTAGACAAACTAGAGCTCTGGGATGCTGCTTTACAAAATAATCTTTGTACAAAAAAAATTGTCTTTCAGTATATTTTCACTCAGCGGGGCACAAGCCACATTTAATCTTGAAATGTCATTTGCCTTGTGTTATTTTGTGGCATATTTCACCTTAAAGATTTCTGTATTTACTTTATCTTGAGTGGAAAGTCTAATCCATCAGTTAGTGGCATCTCATTATAGTTCTATCAGGGGCACCTAATGACTATGGATACCTAATGCAAGTTTGTAGGGTACTTTAGAATGTGGCTCAATGCACTTGGGAGGCATGAACTGCTCTCTTATACCTGAGAGGACTAAGAAGAAAGGGAAAAGGAAACAGAAGCTAAAAAAAGAAGTGAACAATTAGAAAGAATAAGTCTGTGGCTCCTGGAAGTGAGTATCTTTAAGCTACAATTTAAATAAATTCTTCAACAATTAAATATTTAGAGATATTTTATGAATGGATGTGTATTGTTTTACAAATATGAAATTACATGTTAATTATAATTGTTTATTTCTATCTACCTATATATTTCCAATTTTATCTTCAGATCTGTGTTTAAATAAACTATACACACACATGTGGATGTAAATGTGTGCATTCTTAAAATGCGTAAATGCATGTGAATTGCCTTCTTTCATGACTAAATTCAGCCAGTTCTATGCTGGAATTAATTTTCCATAATAGCTGCACAAAAGGCATTCGGAAAGAAAGAGGAATTCACTATCGAGTCAAGGAAAAAGCAGAACACTATCCTGAAATAAGTAAGACTACTACGGTCAAAGTATTGCAGAAAAGTCGGTGTAGTCGCAAACAGCCGGGCACAGTCCTCATTTCTCAGTTTCTTTAGAGATTAAAATTCTGCACGAGTAAAATTTTCCTCTGTATTTCAGATTTTGCCAGTTGGTCTAGGCTGGATGTTAAATCAAACTAAGACAAGTGGAAATGCCAGGAGGCTGGTGGTCACCTGCCGGTTTGCACTTAGATGTGACCCCCACTATCCAGCTGGTTGGGGTTTTTTTGGTTGGATGCTTTTTTCCTTTGTGGTTGCAGTCTCATGAAGACATGAACCATCTAAGTGTCTCCGTCTCAGTTTGAGAACAATTATCAATGCTGTGCCATTGCATAAATATCTATGTCCAGCTTCTGCTACAAACTCTAGTTTGAAACTGGAACAGGTTACCCAGAAAAGCAGCAGAGTCTCCATCTGTGGAGGTAGGCAAGACAAGGGCACAGCCATCCTGCTCATGCTGGTGAGAGACCTGTTTGAATAGAAAGGTGGCCTTGAAACATCCAGAGGGGACTATTCCTGTCACAGTTTCTATGATTCCATAATTACTTTTGACTCATCCTACAAGCACTACCAGTACTAAAAAAAGCCCAAACCTCCAACCCAAACTTGTTAAAACATTATAATACTTTCAACTGGGGAATTTCGAATGTTTTCAATTTCTCGTTAATTTATTTCTGAGTTATGAAGTGTTTAAAACCCCTGAAAATAAATGTGTGGTTCATAGAAGACATTTTCTATGAAAAACTACCAAATTTGAAAACCTTTTTTGAAACTAGGAACTTTAGACCAAAATAAAAGTTAGGGCTGTGATATTTTAGGACAAATATCAGTATTATGCCAGATTGAAACATGAAATGAATAAACGTGGGATGATGGCAGCACAACCACAGTATAATTAACTCAGTTTAGGATTTTTAGGGTTTTGCATCAGTAGCTCTAGCAGGAGACAAAAAGCTCTGTTTTTTTTGCCACATCAGTATGCAATCGACACTGAAGAGATCAGCAATAACCAGTGAGCTGAATCAAAGAGTCCTTCCATGCACATATCTGCTAATCTGAAGCAGGAGGTATTTGGCTTCACACCTATGGAGTTTGGTAGGTTTCAGCAGGGAACAACCACCCTTCTCATCCCCTTTGTTCTGCAGCATAAACCTGCAGCAATTGTTTAGAAAATGAATGTGAATATCTTAGTGCTGGTAGGAGGTTAAAGAACATTGATCTGAGCCTTTATTCCAGCCTTTGAATACTCAACGCTTCTTCTTCGGAAGAATGTCCTGAAAACAGAGCTCAGAACATTTCCAAAAATTGCTTTTATATGAGCAAAGGCACTGTTTTGTAACAAACTCTCACAGTTTGTTATGAATGTTAAAACTTTTACAAAACAACTGTTACAAACCAGCAATGTTGACGTTTGAGCTTTTTTCTTTAGTGGAGAAGCCTATTCTAAAAGTGGTAAAAAAATAAATTTGGAAGTGGGATATCATACATATTGTGTCTTGTTCTTACAATCTTGACTGATAAACATGAAAAAAATAGCCTACTGAGGTCAATGGGTCGTTTTCCTAAGTAGAAAGTGAGAAGGACGCTTGATGCAGGACACTTGAGGGACTTTATCTCTGAAAGCATTGGTGTCACTGAGAATCCTTAGGATAGGTTTTCTGATGTTTTGACTGAGAAGATGTGTGATAGTACTTATGTGTTCTACCTTAAGAAATTCAGCGTTGTAGCTATGACTACTGACTTGTTATAGAGAATGGGAGGAAGACAGAACCTGTATGTAAAAGTGAAATAAGGTGGTTTATTTTCATTAATTTGGAGTAACTATTATACACATTCAGCTTGCTGAAGCCTCTGTAGTCTACCAGGTTTATAATGCTTCATATCACAGCAAATTAGCTCATAACTCACTCAAAGCTCAGCCCAGTATTAGCTGACCGACCACACTTCGTTTGCTGCAAAATCCTTCTATTTGTTTTAGTGGTCCTTTTTTGTCTCAAGAAATGGAACTTGGAATCATGGTTTGTTGACAGATTTATTTGTCTCCCAGGGCCATGAGTTGCATGGGTGTAAGTGAGGGCAGAGCTTGGCTCTAAATGACTAAACTGTTACACTCCCTTGGCTGTGAGATGCTGAGGGGGTGCATAAAAATAACACAGAGCATGAAAGCTTCAAAAGTAGCAGAAAGAGGGGGCTGAGACAACCTAGCATTTCTCCTCCTTCCTAGGGGACTGTGGAAAGGTTTCTGTGCCTTCAGCTGGTCTCACTTATCTGGACTACAATGACTAACCGAGAGGTACAAGCATAAAGCTGGGGAGATGCCACACTCAGAAACCAACAGCAGCTCCCTCCTTGATTAAAAAGGCTGTGCTGACACCTTAGATGGAGAAGGGTGGGATGGACCACATGCATGGCTGCAGGACTGCTGCAGTGGTGGTCCCAGCTCACTGCTCACCACCTTTCCAAAGGTAGAACTTGTGTCTGTGATCACTGCAGGTTTTCTGCAGCAGGGCAAGTAGATCATCTACATTTTGGCTGAGTTATAACCTCTATAGTACATTGTTATAATAGCAATGAGATGCCCTCCCTGAACAGTCCTGTGTCTGCACATGTGTGTATGCTCTGCCTTGTAGACCATTTCTGTTTTCATTCATTATACCCATTGAATTTTTCAGAACATGTGATTTCTAGGTAAACTGAAAATGGGGAAAAAAAATGCAAGTTATGTTCAATATAGAATAAAGGCAGTTTAATGAAAGGGAAAAACTAACACTGCAGTTCTTAAAGCACAGGGGAAATTTAAGCATGGAATACTAGAAATGGGATTGAAGCTTTTGTTCTTACTACATGTTGCATCTAACAATTCCATTTGTTCCGCTGTTCTCCAGTGTCGAGGCTAAGCAAATAGTTTGCAATAAATAATTTAGCCTTTGAATTTAACCTGCATTCCTGTTCATGAAGTCCCCATTTGCTGACTGCAGTGGTTTCAAACTTCCTTGCACTTCAAGATCATTCAAATTTTAGGGATGAAAAAAAGGAGGTGATATTTATTGTTGTGATGTGCCCAGTGTGGTATGACACCCCTAACTGATCACAAGCTGCTTGTCCTCCCTGTGGCTGTGGTGGAACAATGAGGAGGCAAAGTGAAATCTGTCATTTTGAGACAAAACATGAATTTCTCCTTTTGAAAAGATTAATATCTCTATTTTTTGTATGGGAAGGTTAATGTGGAGTCATTATTGAAACAAGCAAGACTATTTCTGTCTGAATCATTAATTCTAGATACTTAATCCAGGGTTGTACCCAAAGGAAACATTGCTTGAGACAGGACACTCTGAGACCTATTCCAAAATAAATTGCATTGCATCATGAAATGGACCTTTATGTCAGTGGGGAAAGTAAAGGATTTCCTGATGTCTCCACTACAAAACAGAACAAAACCAGGTTGCTCTGAGCTGTGTTTTTATCAGTCTTTCATTCCTTGCTGTGGTAAAATGTGTGACTGTGATCTCACCCTGAGAGATTGTTGCTTTGCCTCAGACAGGGTCAAATTTTTGTCAGAAAGAGTTACAAATATTCAGCTAAGAAAATGCCCAAAAGAATTTCTCATACTGCAGCTTGAAGCGCACAAGAGTAAGCTGAGAGGATTACTGCTGAGTTGTTTTTCCACTAGGAAGAGAGAGTGAAGTGTGAGTTTATTATGCTTGACATCATAAAGTACTACTACAGCAACAGCTCACTGTTCATCCGCTTAAATTTCAATTTGTAGTGGAAAAAATAGTACAAATATGAGAAACTAAAGTCTCTTATTGTATCTGCGCTTCCTTTGGTGGGCAGGTTTTGTATCAATAAATCTGTATGGTTTCAGAATTACAAGGGGAAGGTTTCAAACTGTCAAATTATGGAATCAGTCTTTCTCCAGGTGATTACATTAGAAAAAATAATATCCCACAAGTAACCTTGCTGGAATATTACAAAGGTTTGGAAGTTCAGAATAGTGCACAGAAACCTGGTGTATCTTACTTACAGCTGGAGATGGGAATCAATAATATTTAGAGTGGGTTTGGCAGTGTTCTTCAGGAAAAAAAAATAAACAGGAAAAAAAGTTATTTTAAATTCTACATGAAAATGGGAAAAAGCATTAGAATAAAACAATAATAAAATATCAATCAAAAAATCCAAAGAATTTAATTTATCTCAGCTTGTAGAAAACATGTATGTTTTTAATCAGTAAACATTAAGCGCTTTAGAATTCAGGTAATCACACCATTTCTTACAAGCATCCAGAAGCAAATTTCCTTTAGCCTCAGTGACAGATAGGCATCACATTTTTCTGAACAGTATGAATTGAAATCACAGGAATGACGGTCTTGATATTCTGTTATATTTAGAAATCTGAACTTACTGCCAAAAGGTATGAAAAATTCCACTGTTTTTTCAATAAAAAAAGAAAAAAACCCCAAAACTTACACCACAAACAAAAGATAGAATACTTTTCAGAGGTATGAGTTAACCACTTACACTACGTAACTGTTTTCTTCATTTTTTTATCTTTGTCTCCTTTACTGTTTTCATTTTAAAAAGATGCAATCTCCTTTATTAATTGCTATCTCAAGTTTTCTCTATTTCTGTCCTTGAGAACAGCATACAATTAGTTTTCCAGGAAAACTGGGCAATAGAGAAAAGAAAATTAAAAAGATCCTCTCATTTAATTGCAGAGATACTGGCATATGTAGAAGTAAATGCCAAGTGTTATGCACAGTTCAGGGATAACCCTTTTCTGTAGTACATGAACTTGTGAAATCATTATCTCAACAATTAACCAGCATGATTAATGAGACAGGGGAAAAAAAGAATAGTTGCTGCTATTCTGTTGGTGCAGAATCTAAATGTCTCCTGACTTAATCTATTTTATTTTACATCTTGCTTGAGTGTCTTCAATCTTTTAGAAAGAGAGGCTGCCATGGTTCTTGGACCAGCTCTTTTTGTCTGTAGTAAATGCTAGATTGGTGTTGTCAAGCTGCCCCAGTGACCGTTCTCTTTTTCTTTCCAATGAATACACCAGGGTCTTATTAAATAAATCAATTTAAAAAAAAAAAAAAAAAACGCCAAAAACCAACCAAACAAAAAACCCCACAACCCACCCAACACAAAATGAGAGACGGGAAAAGAGAGAGGCACAAATCAAATGAAAGCCAAGTGGGCTCTGTTTGCAGGCTGTGGCCTTGCTCCCACTGGGCCCAAGCAGCATGTGCCCTTTTATCTTAGTGCCTTTAAGCTATGGTGGTCTATTCAGCCTTCTGGGGCTACATATGTCTCTGGGCCAGGATAATTGTTCTCAACAGCATGAGCTTAACTTTATCATCCCTCCTGCCTCTTGACTTACTGTAAATTAAACAGTGGTTCCATGAAAAAAATCCCAAAGCTGGGAAGTTTCAGCAGCTTTTTTATGACTTAAAAAATAAAATAAATAAAATCCCAAAAACTTGTTATTTTATGGGTATTTTGGAACATTTTTCTAGTTTCTGTGCAATGAGATTGAACTAATTTTAAATATCTCTGTCTTTTTTCTCTCTTAAAAAGAATATCTGGGGCAAGGAGAAATCAGAAAGAAATTATATTAATGAGGAAAGAAGGCTAGACATGGACATGGAATGTAAGCATAGAAAACATGCAGGAAACCAAATTCTCATTCAGAGTTTGCCAAATTACCTACGACTTCCCTTTCAAAGCCCTCCTAATAACACTCCATTGTATACAAAGCCCATGAGAATAGAATTAATAACAGTGTATGAGTATCAATTATACAGTACAGATGTAAATCTTACAAGCACCCTCTACTGTGTAGGAAAGGGGCCATCTTTGTGTCAAGCACTGTTGAGAATGCCTTGTCAGCACTGACTGCATGATAAAGAATAGTGACAACAGGCAGGAAACCTCCTCAGTTCATTGAGTCACATTATAACTACTTGGTCCACAACTTGGGAAAAGCAAAGCTTTCACAGATGTTCTTATGCTGATCTGCACCACAAATATTCTTTAACTCCTTAAAACCCATTGAATTTCTCATTCCTTAGATGTGTATCACCTTTGTCACTTCATCTAAACAGAAGGAACATCAGCAAATTATAAACTTCCTCTGCCTTGATCGTGATGCCCCTCCCAGAACCTATTTCATTTTAAATGAACTTATATGAACATGGGCTTGTGTTTAGTCAGTTGACATTTTACCTTCACCTTTTATGACAACATACGCATTCTTCTGTCTCTACTGGAAATGCCTGCTTTGAATTATTGAATTTAATTTTTGGTAAACACCAGAAGGAAATCTTTTTTTCCAGAAGAACAAAAAGAATAGAAAGCATTGAGCCATAATTTTTATGTTCTTTCCTGGAAACCATCCAAACTGGGATTTAAGTCAAAGCAGCTAACATCATGTGAGGTTTTAGCTCAATCAGCTAAGCAACTGCAATTACCATTGTGTACATTAGTGTAGTACTCTCTGCAGGGGTAAATGTTTTGTTGCTGCTCAGGATTTCAGGTCTTGCAGAAGGACTGTGATCTCTCCTAAATAGTTTGTATTTTCTTTAATTCTGATTGGTTTTTTTAATCTACAATAAAAACTACTTTGTCTAAAAAAACCCAAAAATTTACTTCTGAAGAAAACATATTATGATGCACAGTTATACTGCACTGTTGCAAGGTTCTTCCCTGAACCCTTCTTTCCTGGTCATACCCTGGGTCCTGTGCTAGGCTACAGAGGTGCCATGTGGAATTTAGGCAAATGTTTAAGTGGTGTCTGTCTGTTTCTTTGACCTCAGGACTATCAGAAAGTCAGCATGTCCTTTTCAGTCTTTTTGCACCAAGGATTTGAGGTTAAGCTCAGAAGGAAGCTTCACCATCACATCTTGAAGCCTGTATGAGGTTCTTACAGATGTCGCAAAGCCCTGAAGGCCAGCTCACAATCTGAATCCCTTTTTTCCCCAGATGTCTTAAAAAAGGCTGTGTTGGGCTAAGCATCTCCCTTACAGCTCTTAAATAGCATTGCATAAAGCCTAAAATAGTTCTTCTCACAGAGCAAAAGGTTTCCTGGAGTTGCAGCTTCTTAAGTAATGGGCACTGACTACCTTCTCCTCCCTGTCAAGTTATGATTTCTTTATTGTTGAATAAAGGCTAAAATTTCATTATCAACTCTTCAACAGCCTTGCTGTGCTGGTATCAGTAAAGACAATGTGTTTCATTACCAGGTTTGTAGCAGATGCAGTTTCCTGGGTTCAGCAGTAGCAGTCATTTTTCTCCTTCTTAGTAGCTGGTGCAGTGCTGTGTTTTTTACTTGCAGGCTGGGAGCAGAGCTGATAACACCGATGGTTTTAGTTGCTGCACTGTAATGTTTACTCTGACCAAGGACTTTCTGAGTCTCATGCTCTGCCAGGGAGAAGGGGAAGCTGGGAGGCAGCAGAGACAGGACACCTGACCCAAACTGACCAAAGGGGTATTCCATACCACAGCACGTCATGCCCACTGTATAAACTGGGGGCAGTTACCCGGACAGGTTAGATCACTGCTCGGGTAGGGCTGCGTATCGGTCGGCGGGTAGTGAGCAGTTGTATTCTCTTCCCCTGTTAATTCCCTTATCATTATTATTATTGGTGGTAGCAGCGGTGATTTGTGTTATACCTTAGTTACTGGACTGTTCTTATCTCAACCCAGGGGAGTTACATTCTTTCGATTCTCCTCCCCATCCCTCTGGGAGTGGGGGGAGAGAAGGGGGGGAGTGAGAGAACAGCTGTGTGGTTTCGGAGTGACAGGCTGGGCTTAAACCACAACATGCAGTAATATCTTCTGTTCACTAATTCATAACTCTCTTAATGACATTCACTGTAGAAATCTGCTGTAGATGCTTACTGAAACAGATATTTACTGGAATTAAAAAGATATTTATTGTATTATGTACATGACAGTAAGCCCATAATTAGTGCAAAATAAACCCTGGGGGCATGATGGTTTGGTAATATGACCAAGCCTACAGTGACACTGGAATGGGCTGCCCAGGGAAGTTGTGAATGCTCCATTGCTGGAGGTGTTCAAGGCTGGATTGGACATAGCCTTGGGTGGCATGGTTTAGTGGGAGGTGTCCCTTCCCCTGGCAAGGGGGTTGGAACTAGATGATCTTAAGGTCCTTTCCAACCCTAACTATTCTATGATTCTATGATTCTATGACTGCTACACACCTACAGAGTTGTGGCCTCAAGTCACTGATGATCCCAAAGCTCTGTAAACTTTCCTTTCCCATCATCTCAACATTTGTAGCCAGCCCCACATGGACATATGCCTGAGGGTGACCTGGTGTGACCCATCCATGTGACCTGCTGGAGACCTTCAGAACAGGGTGGCAGGACATGCTCCTAAGGGACCTGAGGAGGAGCTATGAAACCCCTAAAAAAAACCACTGAAAAAGGAAATTACACATTCCCCTTGGGCCTCTCTTGGGAGCTAAAAGCTGGACTCAACCTTCTCTGTTGTCACAGCCGTAGTTCAAAGCTTGTGCCATTTGTGTGCCTGGGCACGCAGTCTAAACTGACAGATGTTCCTTGCTCCTCTCCATCACACCATCAGGGATCATGCAAGGCTAACATGAAGACGTGGCTTTTCAAGTGATAGTTGAAAGACCAGTCTTTGGCCCCTGTTTTATAGTCAAACAATAAATATCTGCACATCTTAATCAGTGCAGATGAGCTGGGAGATCTGCAATTAGATAGCTGTAGGTTTCCTCTGTGCTCAAACAAAATATTCATGCCTAGTGTGTAACACAGGTTGGCTTTAAGCTGCATATTTTCTACTAACTCTTTTTTTCTGAAGAAACATTTGGCCTCTGAACTGTGTACATTGCTGTATGTGTGGAATTTGGCAATGTCTCCTGCACATAGCCTCTTCAGGTCCTCTCAGTCGGTTTCATTTAAGTATCTGATTCATTGAACAACTCTGTACAATTTCGGCCTGACGCAGTCAGTTTAAATCAACACTAAAATAAACCAAGCATTTATACAGTCTGGTTCAGGCCTTTTTATCTTTGTCTCAGTTTCTTGATCCTACTGCTTTTTTCAAGTACAAAACTCCCCTAAAGTGATGGCTGGTGCTATGCAGAGCCTAGGTGTCAAGGTCACATTTATTTCTTGTTTTTCTGAGATAGAGGCAAGTATGATTGGCGTGGTTTGTCCAGAATATAAAAGTGAGTGGGCAGGGGCTCTCTACAGGAATGACCACCGCAGCTTGGGAGCAACTAGAGGGAAAGAAAGCAATCCATGTCTTGCCCTCTCCACGTTGCAAGCAATCCCAGGAAGACCACAGCAAGTGAGTCAGGTGGTTTCATAGAAGGGAGCACAGGCTCCAGCAGTCTGTGCTATTCCCACTGTCTGGAATTAATGGGGGCTCCTGCTCATTGCTTGGCCACAAGATCCTGTCACCCTGGCTCAGATGGAGCAAGAGAGACCAAAGTGCTGCACAGGCAACAAAAAGGCCCAAAGCCATGACAGTCTTTGTGTGCTAGATAGAGACAGGTTTCTTTAACAATGCAAAATTGTTTGAGGTGCTCTGCAAGGATACTCTATACCTTGAGGGGCTGTTTTCTCTGTAAGTATTGCAATATGAAAACTATTAACAACAATAAAAAAATCTGTTGTTCTCCACGGCGGTGGAGGAACAAGGAATTTCTGAAGCTTGTAATGTTTGTTTCATGTTCTGCCACGGATATTTGGTGTAAGTTTGGGTAAGCCACTCCAGCGTAGCTGAAGGAAGTTTGATGTGCTTGCTCTATGGGCAAGATTTGATCACAGCCTTTGTTTTCAGAAGAAGTTTACCTTCTCTGAGTCAGTCTCTTTATAGGGGGGGTGGGTCAGTATGGATTGATGCATGAGGTTTTAGGCATTCACATTAAACAGCTTTAGCCCAAATCCTTGTAAATAATAATAAGTGTTTTGAGTATAAATGAAGTAGTAAAGCTGAGATTTTAAGAGCTACCTGGGACTTAGCCAAAATACTAAATAAATAAATGTTACACATTTAAATGTTGACCATCCTGAGTTTTCTGAGAGGCTAAAAATTAAAAAAAAAAAAATGCCCAGGAAACAAAAATCCATGCCAGGTCAGACAGAGAAGAAGAGGTTTCAAAGTTGCAATGCAGTGAAATGAAGTAGAGACTCAGCAGATAGTTAAAATGCTGCTCTTGTCTCTAGCAAGAAACCTGACTACACAGAGGTAAGAATGCCGCTTTATTTCCAAAGCTGACTAAAGCTGTGATGAATGCATATCTGGAATATATTTCTTCTTGTGTGAACAGGCTACATATCACTATCATTAACAGTAACTCAGCCTGTTTATCACACTGCATTTCAAGGAGGTGGGAAAACGCACAGGTTACTGTTCTAATTCTGCAATGTTACAAGACTTTCAGCATGCTCATTGTTTTTAGTGTAAATTTTGTATTTCAGAAGCTTTTTTCTTCCTTCGAAATGGCGTATGCAAAACAAACTAGAAATATATTTGAATGCCATGCCTGAGCCTTGGTAGCATTCCTGCATATCAGCTTAAAGCAAAGAGCATTTCTTCACTTGAATGTGTTGTGTTGACTGAATAATGTGTTAGTGCAGACAAGAATACACTATTTGTCATTCCCAGCACTTTGAGAAGATATTTGTTCAAATAGAGTTCAGCCTAGTTCTGCAAAATATTTGTTGCTAGACTCCTATTCACCATTCGTAGGTAAGGTTGGATGCCTCTATTCTTTTTAAATTTGTTCCTTCTACCGCACTGTTTGGGAGCTCACTGTTTTCAGCATCCAGATTTCATATCGGTAAGAAGTAATTACCTCCCTGAGAAAATCCCCTCTCCTCCTGATTGAGGCCATGTCACTGCAGCAGAAATGTTATTCAGTAGCCACTAGGCATCCTTGGTGGTGACATCTGTTTGGTTGTCTGGTGAGGGATTGAGGTATAATCGGTCCTATAGGTGTTGAATAGCATTGGCTTCCTGACAGAACATCAGAATAATCATAGCAGCATTTTAAAAAAGCAGTCTGTTTGTTTCTGCCACCCAGTCAAACGCTCTGATGTCTGAAGATAACTTTTACCTTCAGTATTATACAAAGCAGGACAAGAAATTACTTCCAAGACAGAAAAATATACCAATATTAAATAAACAAACAAACAAACAAATAAATAATGCTTTGCCTATCGTATTTTTCTTTACTGAATTGTGATTCAGCAGATGACTAACTCACGTATGGCATCACTATCAAAGAGTTAAATCTCCCATCTCATCCTCTCTAGAATTCCTAAATGGATTACATATCATCGCCTAAGATTTAGATGAAGGTGAGGCAGAGCTTGCAGTTCCATTGTTATCAGTTAGTGAATAAAAGATGAAGATTAGCATGATTAAAGAGATGTGAAACAGGGGTTCAGCACTATTAACTCAAGGGAGTAATTCTCCTGGACACTACTGGGACTGTGTCCATGACTAAGGACAGAAGAATTATGCTTTAAGTGAAGCAAAAAGCAGAGCCTGTCTAACCAGCCCCCCTGGGGAATGGGAATGATTACAAGGCATGCTGTTGTCTCTCCTTTTCATGGGCATAGGCAGCCACCTGGAAAACTGTGAGGGGACCAATGCAACTGGCATCAAAGCTAATGTGAGTTCAGACTAGCAGGTGAAGACAATGGTTTAGAATCTGCAGAGTTAAGAGTAGAAACAGACAGACAGCCACTGAGGTTTTGTTTCAAATGCAAGACCCACAGTAAAAACAGGATTGGGATGTTTCGCTTTCACCCGGGGAAAAGGATATGGACAAAGGAAACTGAAGTAGGGATTTGGTGGGTGCAGTGTTGGCATGAAAGCAAGCAAGAGAAATTTGGGACGTTCATCTCGCCTAAGTGTAGACATTACAGATAGGTGTACAGATATACAGATGGCTATACCTGAACAAGCCATCCCGACTCCCTCCAAATTCAGTAGAAATAAGTAGAGTGTAATTAACCTCAACCTCAAGTAAACAGCCAAAATGAGTGAGATGAATCGTGCCCCAGATGTGTCTGTTTCTCTGCTTTAAAGGTGCAGAGTTGCTCAGAGGTGGCTGTGCAAGCCATAGGTGAAGGTGTGGGTCATTCCATCAGGTTTCAGTGGGACAGCAAGACTGACACTGCTCTGCACCCAGAAGGGCAGTGCTCTTCCATTCAGATCTCCATAGGCAGACGTGGAGGAAATCTGCAACTAACCCAGCATGTCTCCAGAAATTCTAAAGTTCATCTTTACTATCACTTGCTCAGTATCTTCACCTTCTCAAGCTGTTTATAGCGGAAAACAAAAGAAAAAATATTCCTTGTTGATTATTAGATAATAAAAAAATGATTAAAATACAAAGCTTCTAGGTAAAACAGCATTTCAGTGCGCATTTTTCTTGAGTCAATGCTATTTATTTACATGTAGACCTGTGTAATCAACAGCTTTGGTTTCTATAAAAGAGGCTGAGTTCCAATCACAGCCCAGAAAAAAATGCTTTTTTAGTCAGTTACCTCTGCCTCCTTTCAGTGGTTTCCCTGTAAGCTTTGTCTGATGAGCTCTCCAGACTTGCTGCAGGCAGGACACCCAGCTGGGTTTGTGTCCAGGCTCTATAGCTGCTGGACATGAAAAAGTGCAGTAAGGTCTTAAAGCAACAAAACTCAAACTACAGCAGATAGCTAGTAGGACATATTTATTGCAGAAGTACTGTTAGGATCCATTAGGTTTCCATTAAGATCAGTATATTGAGAGGGCTAAAGAAACATCAGAGGAACTGTTCTTTACCTGATGTTATGAACAGCATAGAAAGTACCATATACTTCCAGAAATGGAAATATAAATCACAAGAAAGTTCTTGTTCTTTTCGAAACAGGAAAGCTAAATAAATGGTTTTCTGACAACATTTCTGAAGCTATTTCTGGCTCTTTGACTTCATGTCAGACAAACCAAGACATTACAGGGCACTTGAAGTAAAACTGTCTGATGATACCATTAAGGAAGATATTACACTTTTTTGCTGCCCTTTTTCCTGGCTCTTGAGTTTAGACTTATCTGCTGTATAATGCCTGAACATTTTGAGTTACACACTTCAGATGTGTTTTCTATGGCTGATACAAAGCTTCTGCAAGTTGTAAAAGAATGGTGAAGCTGACATAAAAAAGAAGAAAACTTTTGTCTGATACTCTAAGAAAGTAGTACTTTAATGCACTGTGGATGTCAGCATTTGTTTAAAAGCAGTTAAGGAGGCTGTGATTCTTTGACCCTTGTTTTACGAGATATTTAGCAAGAACTTAGGAACCAAAAGGTCCACTTACTTCCCTATCTTCTTTCTGTGAGAGGCAGTTTCAGCCTGATACAAAGCTAAAGCACCAGGTATTTAGGTTTTCTGCCTTGAACGGAACAGGAATATTTTAATAGGTGATAATTCCAGAGAGAGAATGAAAATGCACAATAATGATTTTTATTGCTCACGAACCAGAAAGGAAAATATCACCCTCTCAATATTCTGATCTTAAAAGGAATATTGGAAATCGTGCTCTCCAGCCTTGCCTTCCTGCCTCCCAGCAATCAGCAGCCTGGGGACTGTCTTAGTTGGAGGTCACACCCATACTGCTGCATTTAAAAGCCATTCTAACAGCTCAACAGTTTATATTTTTGGCTTTCAGAACTTCCTGTGGCTATGAGTTTTGCAATTTATGTATTGTTTGAACAAGTACTTCTTTTTGTTAGGTTTAAGTCTGCTATCTAATAATACTTTTGTATGACTCATGGCACATGTCAATATATGTTGTCTCTGCAACTTCTCTTTGGCAAGTCTGGTTTAACAGACCTCTATGGTATTTACACTTACTCATTGCTTGAAGAGTCATACTTTATTTATTCTCTCTTTCCCAAAAAAAGCCATTCGATAAGGTGATTTTTATTGCCCTTTTCCGCACCTTTTCTAGTTCTACTCTGTCATTTTATAGTAGTGGTACCAAAACTTCATATAGATTCAAGAAATGGGTGTGCCATTGATTTATACAGCAGCTTAATACTTTCTGTTCTTCTTCACTCTCTTTATTCCTTTCTGACAATTCAGAAAATTTTGTTTGCTCTTTGAACCATCACTAGGCACTGAGCTGACATTTTCTAAGAGCATTCACAAGTCTAAAATCTCTTTCCTGAGGCTTATTAAGTTATGTAGAGGCTCCTGAAGTATACATGCAGTTACAATTGTTTTTTTCACATGCACTGAACTCAGCAGCACTGAACTTAATCTTATATTTAACCACTTGGATGGTCAGTGTTGTGAGATCCATCTGCAACTTCTCACAGTCCGCTTAGAACTGACTTTGCCATCTCACTATGCACCTCACTTTTCACTGCTCCGTCTGTAAAATCTATCAATCTCTGTCTAATTTACCAGTGCAGCTAATTTTCATATTAGCGCAGATTATCTGAGGTCATACTTTCTTGGCATAAATTTCTTCAGGGTTTCCTTTAATGTATCTTTGTTTATAGTGTGACTTTGTCATGCTTGTGCATGCTTGCTCTTTTGAGACCAGAACAGAAACCAGTAGACTTGTTTGGAACTTTTTTTTTTTTTTTCAATAATTTTTTTTTGGCCTCACCCTCTCTTATTTTAAATTTTGAGTTGATATTTTATGAGGCAATCCCATGAAATACAAAATAATATGTGTGTAAACCACATTAATCCGTGAAATAGATAGAGCATTTGATAAAGAGGAATGTGAGTTAAAAACTATATATTTCTTATCAGAAAGGAACTAAACAATGACACCATAGGGTCTTCCATATACTGCTTCTTGCACCAAAATTGTAGAAGAAATACAGTGAAAACAGGCTGCAGCCTATCCCCTAGACATAACCTCCATACACAGACAAAAAAATTCCTCAGAGGCTGCATAACTTTACGACTTGCATTTCCTTCATTCTTCACAAGAACAAGAAGATGCTTGAAATATGACCTTGGATTTAAAATGTATATACAGATCCAAATTCTATAAGAATATGATTTTTCCAGTCAAAAAAACTTCTTCCAGATGCACTAGGACTTATCTCAAACATGTCTTTCAGAACAAATCAAAATTTGTTTGGAGCTTTTGCAGGAGATTTTCAAAACCAAAATGTTCTTTGTTTGCTGTTCTTGCTGCTGTTCTCTCCCTGTCAGATCTGGAGAAATTCTGAAAACTTCTATCTGTCTTCTTAGTTCTGATGCAGATTATAGAGTGGGAGGTTTAGGTACAGCAAAAACAAAGTCATTGCTTGCCTACACTATAATGAAAGCTACTGCATGAAACATGGCTATTATAAGTGATGATGGGTTTATCTGAAGCATTTGGGTTTCTATTTAATTTTAGTAAGTGTACTGACTGTAAAATAATGCATTAATGTATGCATTATTAAGGGAAAACACTTTATTCATTGGCACTCTTCCCTTCTGCACTGAAATTTGTGAATCAGGTAATAGCTGTGAATTGTTTAGCCTGATATTCTTCTTGCCGTGCTAGAAATAACTCCAGAGAAATCAGAGAAACTAATATAATTCTACTTTATCTCTCTGTCTGTCCATGCATATTCCCATTCCTATGGTTTTTTTTGTTTCCTTTCTCAGTTCTACTTCCCACTACAATTTCCCTTGGGGCAGATTTGTATGCCCATAACTAGCAAAAAGAAATTATCTCAGGTATTTCTAGGGAAAAAAATATGCAGCACGGCAACAAGGAGAGAGGGTAGTCTTATGTGGAGGCAAAGCAGATCTGTGTTTCATTCTGCTCCAAATGACCTTCCTCTACAAATGACATCATCCACCTAGGACTGAGCTTTTGTGTAGGACTATGCCTAATGTTCCCGGTTATAGAGTGATGAGCTTTTTCAGGGTTTTCCCCCCATAAAGTGTTTTCAAATGTTTTCACACTGTGAATAGCATGTTTTTAGCAGTGGATACCTTTCTCTCCCCTCTTAATTTACTCCTGCATGTAGTTCTAGTGTTGTCTTCTCTTTCACTGTCTCTATTTGCATTATTCCGCACTTAGTGTTTTTCTTGCACTATGTGCCTAACGGAAAATACCCTCTTTTATATATATATATATATAAAAAAAAAAAGGCAGAAATCTTTATCTATCATACTTGGAAAGAAGAGATGGCAACATAATTCAGGTACCTCTTGAAATGTCAAATCTTGCAACTGGTTTTCAAAGTCAGCAGGTTTTGAATACAATAGTTATAAAGCAAATTTTGTAGGTTTGAGAAGAGGGTAAAGATATTGAAAGAGGTCTTTGGACCTGATTATGAATCAACTGTTACATTTTCACAGTCGACCATCAAGAATTTTCCAGTGTTTTACATCCTTACCTAAAGGGACTTCAAACTTCCTGGTTCCTAAGGAATAATAAGAAAAGGGAAATTCTGAGCGCTAAGCCATAATTTTGTCACAAGATTCTAAATGTTAAGGTTCCTAATAAACGCAAAGGTTCTCACGCTACTGTATGAGGCTTGTTTTTGTTTTATGCTGCAGCTATAGAGAACAAAAACATCTTTTTTAGAAGATAAAAAACATAGAGGGGATTTTTCATCAGATCAGAAGTCTTGAAATACTTAATACTGTCCCTTCTATGTCTGTAGAAGTTTGTCTGCAGCACTACAGTCTTTCATAGGGTGCTTTTTCTTTTTTCTGCAGAGGGATAGCTTCCCAAAATGTCCTTCCAGTTTTCCATTTAAGATATGTGTTGGATGAGCAGATTCTGCAGCTGCTAAAGCTATTTCTTGTTTTCCTGGATGTGGAGTATGTTTATTTTGTTGCCTAAAAGGAAGCAGTCATGGAAAGAGATAATATCATCACTTAATATTTATGAATGGGTAGTTTTCTTTTAATGGTGAAATCGATACTTGTTCCTAGAACAGTTTGTTTTACTTCTAAAACAGAACAATTAGCAGGATTGCCAGAGAGCTTTTCAGATTCCATAAACGAAAATATCTGCTTATTAGCTCTTTTTTTTTAATCTAGCCTTTTATATGATGTTCTTGAGCCAGTTGCACAGTATTCAAGAGAGGTCATTGAGTACGTCTCTAGTTTTAGCTTATTCTTCTCCTTGATTGTGTAATTGATGTTAAGACCTATTCTATATTTCACTGAATCTTATACATATAGATGTGGCTATGGATTTGTGCATCTGTGTGTGTGTGTGTTTATTTATGGAATTGTTAGTCTGCAGAGAATTGCCTGTGACGTAGACAGATTCATTTATATGGTTATTTGGAGCATAGTTTCAAAGTAATTGCCAGGTGAGATTGAGATTTTATTGCTAGTCCTCTCTATTTCACAGCTTTGCTGAAGTGGTTTAATTATCAGCTATTAGAGGTGATAATTCATGCACCAAATCTGAAGAACACTTTAAAAAAAACCCTCAATGCTCCATCAATGGTAGAGAGGAGTTCTGCTTGCTATTTATACCCTTAAACTTGTTTTTGCCATAGCAAATAAGCCATGGTGTAATGCTGCCTCTTTAGGATTTTTTGTTTAAGATTTTTTGACATTTTGTCCTCTGAGCTGTGCTCATTGTGCTCAAGAACACTCACTGTGTGGCCAAGTGGCTGGTAGGCTGTGGTACCAGAAATGGCACTGCCGTGGAGACACAGGCACACTGCTGCAGAGCCCAGTGGCTTTTGTCTACCATTCAACTGCTGAGATTTTAGGCAGAAGATGTTGATGCTGGCGCTTGGCAAAATACAGACCCTGTAGCACTAAGGCTTTACACAGATGCTGCCTGCTGATGCTCTTTCTCAGTATTACTGGATACTAAGTGCTGATCCTTAAATGTTCCTTCAAGGATGAAGTACTTGAGGAATGTGTGTAGCTGAAGCTGTTAGGCATGGGGGAAAAAAAGGGAAAATGAGACCTATGGGAAGATTGTCATGAGGAATATACAACAGAGCAGAAATATAGCTGTGCTTTGAAAAATATTTGGTAGTCATGGGATCAAGGTCTATGTATCCTCTTTGGAACTGTGTTAGTCTGGTGTTTATGAACATATACAGCCATAATGCTATGATCCTGTGGACATAGTCCACGTCTGTTGTGAGGTGTGTCAACAACATACAGTACACTGATGAAAGACTACATGTGGATAACTGCCATATTTTTTTTTTTTTGGTTAAACAAAGCAGCATGTCATTGAAGCCAAGACTCCTAGAAACAGGATGGCTTGAGTACCTTGGTTTTTTTGTTTGTTTGTATAAAGGTGTACATACCTCAAAGCTGCATATTGTTCCCACTTTCCTTCCTTGTTTCTATCTTGTATTCTTTCTCTGCTCTTCTCTGTTTGCAATACAAAAAGAAAATTCATTTTGAGAGCTAAGAAGTAAGGTGAGGGTCTTGTAGATTAAAATCACTGCAATTAAAATGCTTTCTGTGTTAAAACAAAAAATGCTTTGCATTATAAAATGTTTTATCTGGAGAAAATTTAGTATTTTATCTCTGTCATATTCATTTTAATGTAACCTTACATAATCAAATAAACTAATCAAATTATCACTGTGGTTTATATCTTAAAATTCTTTTTAAAGTTCTATGAAAAGAAATATCTTCCATTCTAAGCTTCCATTCTTGAAAGAAAATATTAAAGTTGAATAGCCTAAATAAGAGGGCATCCCCTGAGTTGTGCTGAAGTTTAGAATATCCAGAAAATAAGAACTGAAATAATAATTAGAGAAAAACACCAAAACAAGATCAAGAAGTGAAAAGGCAGAAATCTCTTATACTTAAAGAATAAAACATTTAAATTAGCAAAAATAAGATTAAAACTAAAATAGAGGGAACAGAATAAAAAAAACACATTAAAAGAAAAATATTTTAATAGACCAGAAAGAGAAACTAAATGTATTATTTACATTGAAAAGGAAATGAATTAATTATAACAAAGGCAGAAAGGCCACATGACTTCAGCTTCAACATGTTTGATATAAAATATTAAACATTAACAATCTTTTAATTATACCTATCTAAAACTCTCAGTTACCTTCCGGTTTTCTTTGGTTTTCCCATACTAAAATGAAATGCCATCTGTCATCTGAATCCATCTTTTCTTTTATCATATTTTAAACCATTGTTTAAAATAGTATTCCCTGTTTTTCAGTTTCTGGAGGCAGTGGAATTGGTGTGTTACCATTTATAGTGCTGACTAGTATTCAAGAGAGTCTGCACCAAATGCCTAATGTTGCCTCAGTGACACCAGTGAGCCCATCACCATCACACTGGGGTGGCAATTGTGGGAACTATTGAGAGATCAGAGGAAGCACCACAATTGACACATTTGTGTAGCATTGCTGAACACAATGAGGCAAATCATGTCCTTGACATTAAACATAAATCACATGCTATGCATTTTGTTCATATAGCAGATTGTGGACTTGGCCAAATACCCTGACAGTATTGAATGATACTGGTCTAAATGGTGTTGTAAAGAGGTAAGGTAAGGGGAAATAGAGGAAGAAATTTCTGGGGTGCTTCTATGGTTAAAAATGCAGTTTTATTGACTCATTTTACCTCAGATGAGCATGTTGGGAGGATTTTTAGCTTAGCTTCTTGTTGCAGCAGATGGGAATCCCAGCTGCTTTTTTCTTTCCATCCTGACAATCTGGTTACATCAGTTTTCTAGCAGCTTGTACGTCGAAGGTTTTAATCACAAAGAAAGAGACTAGAAATATCTTTTCTTTAGAAAACAGAACTAAAGCTAGAAAATAATTTCCAGCTTTCCCTCCAGTTGGATCATTGGTAGTGATGATAACCACAAAGGGCATAGGTTTGCTTTGTTAATAGAGAATTGACCAAAATATGCCATGGACACCTCACCTCTCATTAAGCAGTCGATAGTCCTCTTCTGCAAAATTGAGATGACCATCAGTCCGAGAGCTTTCCCATCAGACTGGAACAATGCAGCTTTTACACGTTTAATTTTCACCTTGCAAATTTGCTCATATTTTTT
Source organism: Ara ararauna (assembly GCA_028858755.1). Lineage (NCBI taxonomy): Eukaryota > Metazoa > Chordata > Aves > Psittaciformes > Psittacidae > Ara > Ara ararauna. The sequence continues at coordinate 16,949,936 of CM054376.1, read as the reverse complement.
AAAGTTGAGGATTTTATTTAATTCCCAGTTAAAGTGATTGGACAATGTGAACAGTACAACTCAGACTCTGAACCTCTCAACCCAAAAGCTGTAACTACAATTTATTTAAAGGGACCACTGATATTAAATTGCAGCCCTGATGACTGTGGCTCCCTAACCAATTGTCTTGAGAAACTTTACTTTCATTCTTAAATGAAGAAGGATTTTTCCTAGCCTAATGAGGCAAAGTCTAGATGATATTGAATCAGGGGGAATGACAACATGAATTATTGAAAGATTTTGAAGAGTGAAAGGAGAAAGGGACAATGAGAGAATTTTGGGAAGCTAGATAGCCCCATTGAGATCTTCTTCTCTGGCTGTAAAGGGAGACATTTAAGTTAAAAAACCAAACAACTGCAAGACTAAATATTCATGAAGATTTTTGGAGCAGAAGTTTCAAAAGCTTGTAGGTGAGGTCTTGAATCATTCTTCAGCTTCCTAGTTAAAATGCAGTGCATAAGGGAAGGAGTGAAAGCTAAAAAGTTTGTTTAATAAAATTTTGCAGAAATGAGAGCATGTACATAAACTGCAGTGAAAGTAACATCTTGCAATTAAGGCATCTACTAATATGAAGAAATCTCTATCTGCCTCTTCTATTACATTCCCTTTTCATGGTAAGCATGACATTCAAACCAAACTTTTTACAATAGCTCATGAATTAAAAAACAAAACCAAATCCAACCTTTTTCATTTGTCCCATTTTCTAACCTTTTAGTTGTGATAAAGCATCCAAGGTCTGCCTTTTGAAAGCTCCATGGATTCACTGTCACAAGTTAAATCGACAGGATGTGTTCTTTTATATGATAAATGCTATGTTGTGAACTGTGTCTTCACATATGTGAAAATATCAGGTGTTTGGTGACTTAGAACAGACAGACAAGGCTAGTGAAGATTTTGACCTTTATACCTCCATGATACTGCAGTAACATGTTTAACCACCCAGTACAGAGCTCTGTCTGGAATTGCAGGAGGAAAGGAATAGTCCTCTCTCCAGAAAGTGTTTGACTAGTGTGCAGCATGAGGCCACATATTAAATTACTCTCCATTTCCATAACACTCTGCTTCATCTTCTGTGAGAGGTATATTGGGCCTTTACTGGATGAATACTACTGCTACAAGTGCAGAGTGAGTGCTAATTCCTGAAGGAGCTGTTGGTAGCCTCACACAAACTTAATGCACTGAGCTTTGTGTTTTCTATATGCCCTATCCTGCACTCTAGTTGGTCTACTATATACTATGCTAGTCTACAGTTTCAAACAATGCTTAGGCAATTTTTGAAGAAGACAAGTGCTCTGCTCTGTTTGCTGCACCCTGAAGTGTGGACAGCTACCCAGAATTTGACTGAACTATTTCAGCATCCTTTACTTATTCAGCCTTGGAAGACATCTAATGGGAGCTGCTTTGCAGCAGAGCCAAGGTTGATTTTCTTGTGCTGTTTTGCCACTTCCATTTCTAACCTGAAGTGGGAAATATCTTGGTGCATGAAAATTTGGGGATGTTTTCCAAACACTTTCTCACTAGCAGAAAGGTGCAGTATGAGATCAGATTAGGTTTCAATCACTCTTCTTGTTTTGTCTTTGTGAAGTATTTGTCTCTTCTGCTAGCATGATAAATCCCAACATAGGACAACACAGTCTCTAAATGCAGGGTATACCTATGCATTTTGTGGGAATCACCTCACCAACTTTATCAGTTAATTATTTCTCCAGGCAGGTTGTCTGTGTTTCATCTGCAGCCAATGGAGAGAGAGGAGCATTTCTAAAAGCTGATTCATCCTATCCTCAGTGTCTAACACAGGCAAGTAAATTGCCATCTGGACGTGCCTGCCTCTTGCTTTTGTTCCCTGCAGACTCCAGAGGGAACCTATATAACTAGTTTAGACTAGACAAGTTTTAGATTAATAAAGATAAGTGAGATTACTTCTATCCTCTGGTGTGTGTCTGTGTGAAGGAAAAAGTATAGATGACCAGGAAGATAAAATCTGGGCACAGTCTAAAAACAGTGTGAGAATTATCTTACCAGCATCTCTGCATGTGTTTGCAGATCTAGTCTCTGTATGTGGTTTTATTCATGTGATTTTCTTTTACTCCAGGAGAACCACAAAAAGGGGATACAGAGCAAATGGTGCTTCCGATCAGCAACAGGTAAAGATGCTAGTGGCTGGATTTTGTTAAATATCCACCTAGAGGATCACCACCTACTTGGGAATTTCAGGAGCAATGCTTCAAAGCACAGGCTGGCCTCTTGGTGCATTGAGCCTTGAGGTTCAAATGGTTTGGAAGTAAAATATCTTCTACCGTTCCTATGATTTGCATGTGACATTGATTTTTATTTTATTTATTTGATTAGGAGGTACAAGAGTTTCCCCAAGGAGTATAAATAAGCAAATTACCAGTAACAGGGTAGACGTGATGATCCATAAAGCCAGGAAGCAGTGGCTGAATGTTAGCATATTTTAGATAACTGCAGTTATTTTACCAAGGGTTTGATTTCCTGTATCAGTTCATGGTTAAGAAAGACAAAACACCTTGAAATAACAATTTGGGTGAAGTTTTGGTAGATGCCAAACCCCATCATTTTCAGAAGTACATTCCCGGCCTTGAAATGGGTTAATATTTTGTTCTTGAAACCTAAAGACATTGCTTCCTCTGACTGATTAATAATTTTATTTAAAATGTTAACATCTATTATTTATCACTGCTCTCCAGTTAAAAACCACTTTTTCTCCTTCAGTTATGACTGAGCAAAGCTTAAAACTATTACAGTGAGGCCTGTCATCTTCAGCAGCTTTAATTGCTCAGTGGTGGCATGTACACACACACACAATGAAGCTTATATACACAGACAAATGAAGCGGTGTAAGCTGTTAATGCACTATGTCACCTCAGTAACCCACAGGTACTGTGTGGGGGTGTCACACCACCTGCAGTGATCCCTAGTGTGTCACCTTTTCATGTGCACACCCCTTCTGTGATGCCTGTCTTGACCATGTTGTTTCTCAGTTTATAGGAAATGGGAACTTCAAATGGCCACTTGTTAGGGGTTGTCATAATGTCCTAGTGGCTTCATCTTTTTCTAAAGCCCATCAGCTCTCTTGGGGTAGCATGAAGAGGCCAGACTCAGAGGTCAGTTTCAGAAGACCTTCCTTCCAACAACAGAAAAAAGAGAGTTGTGCATCATCCATATAAAAAAGGAATTAACCTAAATTTAGTGTGTAAAAGCTAGGCTTCTCATCTTAGACTCTCAGCCAGACCCTTTAATGGTCAGTGGAGAGGGACACACTCTTCCAGAGACTGATTTTGTAAGACAAGTCCTGTGCATCCAGTTTTCTTTGTCAAAAAATTGTATTCCAATTTTTAATAGAAGTAATTTCTTTCAGCGTAGCTGTCTCCCAGTGCAAGGTACAGGATGATAAATTGACACACACTTAACAACCACCATGAAACAAATCATTAATCAATAAGCCCAGTGTTAGCAATGCTTTCTTATATAAGACTTTGTTCTCAGCAGAAGTCAAAGTTTTCAAAGTTTCAGTCCTGCACAAGTTCTTCAATCAGGTTTGCAGAACTAAACCACAAGTAATTAGAATCTAAATTACCTCAGCTTAATATTTAAGATTAATTTTTATTTTTTTATGTTTAGGTTTCCATCTTTTAGGGAAAGAACCAAAATCAAGGATCATGTAGAAGGAAAAGAAGAAAATTCTATAATAAAATGCTTATACAATAATTTAATTGGAAGACTTTTTGTTTGGAGAAGTGTTATTATTTGCATATCCATTTCCATTCACATAAACCCATAAAAAGTCCAGGAAAGATTCTTATTAGCCAGAATGGAGATTCCTTTAGAAATCAGTATTACTCTCTGTGGTTGTTACATTTACTGTCTTTAATTGGTATATATAATTTTGGTTGCTGTGGTAACAGTAGCTTTGAACTTTTAGACTCCTGTGTGTTTAAAATCTCAACCTGAAAATCGAAGTTCTCTTTTGAAAAAAGTCCAAAAAACAAAGGAATGCAAACAGGAGTGTTGAGCATAGAAATTTCAGAAGTGTTGAGCATTTTACTTTAATCTCCCAGGGAAAAATTGAACATTGTAACTCCATGAACTTCACAGAATTCACTTTGGGCATTGATGTCCCAAACAGAAAGAAAACTTCACAAGAGGAAAATGGGAGTCTTACATGTATTCACAATGCTAAACTTGATGGGTTCACTGATCCCAGTGTCACTTGCCTTGGAGAGTCTTGACCTTCACCCAGAAAGGTGAAAATAATGCTTCCCTCATACCAGCTGAAGGCAATTGTGGCTACTCAGGGTTCAGGCCACGTAATGTCCTGTCCTGTGCTAGAAATCAGTAACTGGTCTGTATATGTTTGGAATAATTTCTCACTAATTCATACTCTGAACAAGAAACATTCACAGTATCTTACTTTGCTATTCTCCTTCAAAATCTTCCTTCTTATTTTCCCTTTTTGTGCTACCCAACATGTTTGAAGAGTATACTGTTGGTCTGCTGGAAATGATTCTGAGGAACAGGGTCTATGCCACTGCTTTTTCATACTCCTGAGGCTATCTGCCTAAAGCTGTGTGCTCCCTCTCCTCTTATACCTCATTTCTAAGATTCTGAGGGGTTTTGCCATGTCCATCGCAAACCGTTATGAACTCTTGGTCCCCAGCTAGAATTATGAAGCAATATGGATGTAAATAATAAATGTTTTTTATCTTTATATAAAGTCACTAATCTTATAGTGGTCTTTACTCCTATTTCAGGTCTAGCACTACCTCATCCATTCCACTGTTACCTACCCTCATGTTTAAAACCAAAACCAACAGAAAAGCAATCACTACCAAACCCCTCCCTGATAAATAGAATGACACAACCCTTACTGAGCCTCTAGAAAACAAGCCCACAGCATTTGCAGAGTTACATCTATACTTAGCATTTTTACCATGACTAATCTATTCTTTCGCTCAAAATTTGCCATGGCAAAATGACATGCCTGGATCGCCATATTGAACACCAAACATAGCTGAACCCTTCACACACGCTATCAGGGAGCTGTTTGATTTCAGCACCAGAAAGGTCATGCCACAATGATCAGAATACAGAACAGCCTGGGATAGAAGAAAGTGACATATTGTTATGCAGAAATCACCCTTTTCACTTCTTGTGTATGAAATTACAGCGTCTGCATGCATCATTCTCTAAAATAAGACCAAACCATATGGAGAGATTTTTACCTCCCTCCCATAGCAAAATTGCATTACACCATAGTAATTCTCATCTTCTTCAAGTCTTGCAGTTAGTGCAGTTACGTGCACAAACACTCTGCAGTGGTTTTTCCAATTGCTTAGCTGGTTTTGTCAGTCTCATGCACAATTCTTTAAGGATAATCCCACATCAAATTCCTTAAACTTGAGCTGGCAAACAGCAGGAGGAAGATAATATTTAACCTCTTATACACCCATGGTAAAAAGTCACGCTCAATGAATACATGTGGTTACTTGGCCTTCCATCTGTTCTATTTTTCCAGAAAAAGGAAAACCATGATCCTGGACACTCCCATGGTTGCTTATTTTGACATATGTTCCCAGTTTCTGGGAGAGAAGGCTAAGTACAAATGAAGTTGATTACATCCTCTCCTTTGCCAAGTCCAATTCTGCTCAGACTATGGAGCAAAGAAGCTCTACTCTGAATATGCAGCAGAATATCCAAGCCAGACTTTTGAAATGTGTAAGAGTCTGGACCTTTTTTTATGACCTTTCTCTTGATTAAACTTTTTGTGATCATAATAACAGAATAAATCACCTTTGGTAATTACAAAGCATGAGATAAACTGGCCTAGCTCAAACAGCAGTACAGAAGAATACCACAGCCTGGTGTTTCCTCTGCCTTTGAGATAGTATCAGCTCCCATCAGGACTGTCATGGCTGCAGCTCCTTATGAGATATTTTGTGCTCCTCCATGAGATGCCCATTTTAGCCTATTGGCTAAAATTGCTGCTGGGAGCCACATGCATTTTATATCTTCTGGTAGTTTGCAAAATGTATGGCACCTTCAAAATATGCTGTCACAGATTGTTCATTGGACAAGTCTCCCGCCCTGGCTCAAGAGAAGAGGAGAAATTTATGTTTCCTACATTTTTCCTATAGCTGCTCAGAAGAGCTTAGGACAGAGCCCCAGGCATGTTCTGAAGCTTCACTAATGTTTTCCACATCTGCAGAAATAAGGCCAAGTTGGAGTCCCTTTGCAGTTCATGGTGAAACTCACTTTGACTACTGGGACACATACTTGGCCTACATTCCTTAGTTTGTGTTATTTTATCTGGTAGCCCCTTGCTCTTAAGGAATAAACCGTTATGACTGGATTTATGTATCCCCTGAGGAAGAATGGGAAGTAACTCAGAATACAGGGAAAAGAAGAAAGACCAACCCCCAGAACACTTTATCATGGCACTGACAATGCACTGAGGAGAGAAACGGGGAACTGTGCTGCGCTCTCGGTCCTGGAGGAGGAGGTGAAGGAATCTCAGCAGCAGGCTTGGCAGGCTCCGCGCCGCTGAGAGGCAGGGTGGAGCAGCCTGCACCGGGTCACACGGTGAACAGGACAATTTGTAAACCTCTTCCGCCTTCAGAACATACCAAACCAGTGAAAGCATGCATGGCCTTAAGCTTGGCTGGTTGTGGCAGTGGAATGCTTTCTGTGATAGCTCGCTTTGCTTTCTCTGCTTTTATTTCCTTTCCTGATGGCAAGTTTCAACTTACTAAAAAATGGTTATTTTTATTTAGACTGCATTGTGTGCAATTTTATTAATACCCGTTCTTGAACAGGAAGAACTGATTAGGTCCAGCTTAACTGGCCTTCTCCTGTAAGACAGCTAGACTGGGGTTATACTTGTGCATCAGAGCAGCAAATCTGAGAACATCCTGCAGGATGGATAGCTGGTGACTTGGAGAGGGAGTCTAAAGACGGATTCTGTGTCCATCTCACTATTCCCACACTATGCATATGCTTTCCTGAGAGCTACAAAATGAGATTGGTTTATTTTTTAGGAAGGACCATGTGTTTCTTCACATTTTTATTAAAATACTGCAATTTCAGATGGGAATGGGTTTCTTTTTTATAGAATCATAGAATGGTTTAGGTTGGAAAGAACCTTAAGATCATCTAGTTCCAACCTCCCCTGTCATGGACAGGGACACCTCACAGTAGACAAGGTTGCTCAAAGCCCCGTCCAACCTGTCCTTGAGCACTGCCAGGGATGGAGCATTCACAACATCTTTGGGCAGCCTGTTCCAGTGCCTCACCATTCTCACAGTAAAGATCTTCTTCATTTCTTTTGGTGGTTTGGTTTCAGGGTTCTTTTGCTTGCACAGATTATCTTATCTTTGGAGCTGTATGAGCTCACTCAGCGCAAATCCCGTTCTAAGAGGTGGTCACCAGGAATACAGTAGAGGATATCTGTTACTCATAGGACTAATTTAACATCTTCATTTGCCCAAGTAGTCAATCCTATAAACCAAAACGATAATGGTGCTGCAGAGTAAACTAGGAGGATAATTTTTAGGGGTTTTAGAATGTGATCAAAGCTATCATAAGCCTTGAGATGACTGATTCCACCAAAAAGCGTAATTTTTGAACTTGACTATTGAACATAGACATGCTGTCCTGGCTTAGGGTGGAGAGTCTGCCCAAGGCATAACTGCTTCTCAGGGCAGGAGGTATCCTCAGACACCTGGGAAAGTGTCTCAGGATACCAGTTGTGTGGCTGCACACCAGTGGAGCACTGCCTGACTCTGAGCTGCAGCCCCTCTGGTTTCACTGACTTTTTATCACCACAATTGCCAGAGTGTATGAGTACTTCAGTTGCATACACATGGGCTGTGAAGTATGTGAAACTTTTTTATTTTTCTTCTTTAAATCTTCATGATATTTTGTGTTCCTGTTGGAGAAGGCAGATTAAAAGATTTACACCTTGCACTTGAAGTTGAATGTGTTGACCTTAGAAACTTTAGGTGTCATGACTGTCTCAGACTAAGCTTCAGAGAAGTCCTTGCCCAGACAAGCTTTGTCTCCTCTGAGAAAGCTCTTCTCCATCAGGAGATCAGAGCTATTGTCAGTGGCTGGGACTTCAGACTGGACTTGCCTTTCTCTCTCAAGTGCATAGAGAGCAAAGGTCACAAGTGAAGACAATATGCCCAGTGTCAAATCTGCATATCCCACTTAACTGAGATGCTGCTAATGAAGATTCTCCTTCCTCTCTCTGCTGATATGTGGTATCCCAGCAATGTCATCTCCACTGTGTTGTGTCACTAGTTAAGGTCTGGTGGCCGGAAGATGTCGTGCTGTACGGAAAGACAGGGCCCCTCTCCTAATAGCCAATAGCTTTTAGTTGATGATGTAAGCAGACGGAAGTGATGTTGTGAACCCTAGCTATATAATGTTGTGTCACCCATCAATAAATGCCATTTTGCCGTCCACCACATTGGTGTCTGCGCTCTGATGGCCCGAGCCGCCTGGGGTTGGTCGTCGTGCCGTTCCTGAACCAGGTCGCCACGCCTCGCGAAGGCAACACCACTGCGGTTGATATTTCTATGAAAGCAGCAGATTTCCCTGCGTCAGGTACCTCCGCTATCAGTTGAAAACAGAGAAGTGGAGATTTTCATTTTTCATTTGTGGAGATTTTCTTATCACTTACAGTTGTGGTTTTATTCTGTAATATGTGTCTTTCTAAACAAGCAGAGGGATTAATTTTCATATGTGAAAAGATTTGCTACCTGCAATATTGTATTGAAGTAGTAATATTTTTTGACCTCCCCTGGAGTGAGTGTTTCAGTTCATATTTTTAAAGACTGTGAGAAAGCCAGAAATCATGGCAATAAAATACAGCTGTTTGTTAGTCAGAGCAGAATGTTATTAATAGGAATATATCAATGATAAGGGAATAGTTCAGTCACTATACCAGTGCAACACACCTGTGCCAGTGCTGGGACTGAGATATTATGTAGGGGGCTTTATTTCATGTTTGTGGTAAACCTGTGAAAAGCAATTTTGAAGCAGGAGTCCATATTGCCTGTGAAGATGGACATGGAAACTGGCATAGAGATGGAAATTAGTATCACATTATGCAGCCATGCTGCAACCTTGTGAAGATAGGCTGGTTTAAAATATTAGATAAAGCAGGTCACAGGTTATCCTCAGCCCCATATGGCAAACAGCCTGATATAACTTGTCTGCAGGATTGGCACTTTGACCATCACAGAATAGGGTGGCTTCTGAGTACCTTCCCTGGGCTTCAGCATTGCCTGGGCATGCTGTGGGGCAGCACTAGTTGGCCCAAGCCAAATCCCAGGTCACAGTAGTGCTGGCAGTGGACAGCCATGCACAGCCTGTGACAACATCCTGCCTGGTCCTTTGGACCTTTTCCCTGTGCTGATATAATTACTTTGAACTTCCCAATGCAGTGGATATTGAGTTGTTTATTTGTTTGTTATTTGCCAACAAGCAAAGCTACCGAACATGTGCTTCATTTGCATCCTCTTTTGCATTACTGGCGGCAATCTATATGTTGTAGTAAAATTTCTTTAGAAGACTTTTCTATATATATCTATATATCTTGACATTCAACATGTAAATTCATATGCAACTTACATTAATTTATGTACTGAAACTTACTTTCCACTGCAGTACTAAGATGGGTGTTTACAAGAGCCACTTTTCTAAGACAGTCTAAGTGTCCTCTTGCAATGTGTGGAAAGAGAGAGAGGGACAGACACAGAGAGCCCTCAAGAGTAAGTAAAAATCAGTAAAATTAGACTTTGGTTCTAAAATAATAGTCTGAATGAGCTTATCTTTCCCCATAGGTATAACAGAGAGCATAGGAAGATTAACCCAGTTAGCTGAGGTTAACCACACATGTCCTGGGATGCTGAGCATCCCTCATTGCTGCTTTCTTCAAGATTAGATTCACGGTTAGCATAATTGTTGTTATTCACATTTTGTGTACCATATTTCACATCACCGTTATTTTGCACTTACTGGGTCACATTGCCAAAATGAATTAATAAACCACAGTTCACAGCCCGTTGTCTTATGTGCAGCTCCAGCTGAACTGCTCTCATCCAACACTTGCCTTTGGAATCTTTAGTGTACTTCCAGTGTAAATAAATGAGTTTACTTATGTGAAAAAATGTTACCCAGAGGGAAGAAAAGGTCCACAGTCAGACTTTTAGTTTATTGTATATCCTTAGAGCTAAGGACATTGCCAAAGAAAGAATATTTTTTCTTTTCCTTTAGAATTTCTTATTGTAAAATATTTAATTCTATACCCTCTAGGTCAGTTACACATCATACAATTACTTAGCAAAAATGGTATATCTAAATATAACAAATAAAGCAAAAAGATAAAAATTATTCTGATAACAGGAAAATTATTTCAAAAGGCGTTTAACACACTTTGTACAATACTCTTGTAACTGTGTGCGCTTGGCTGGATTAGATCTCTGATGAAAACACACGTTTTTCTTCAAGAAGAGAGGTGTGACATGATACATAGGGGGAGGCATAGCTCATTCAACATGGCAGCTCATCCCATAGGTGAGGGAAAGGGTACTGTTCAGGTCAACTGTGTGAAACTACATCTATAAACAGCAACATTAAAATTTCCCGTGGTGATACCATGGAGAAGACAACCAGCTCCACAAGACTGAATCACCCTCTCAACCATATCAGCTTTGACACAACTGGATGTCAGCTACTGAGTCATTTCTTTAAGTTTCCCTGCATATACATGTGTGGGATTTCTATGTGTCTTTTTTAATTCAAACACTGCTTGCATTATGAGTCTTCTGCAATCCTACAGATTCCAAAATATCACAGTTAATAGGATTAATAAAGGCTGTCACAAAATTGATATTTTTTACTGGCTCAAGACCAGTTTTATAGATTTCCACTTTACTTTTATGTCTGACACTTTCTACAGCATGATGGATAATGTTACAGTGACAGCAAATAGAGTTGACAGTAGAAAGATTCCTTGTGGAAGACAAGGCTTATTTGTATGGCTTATCTGGTGGATGCCTCTCCAGAATTGGCTCCAGGTTGTAATTGTCTTCACACTATAACCAAAGGGTGGCATAGACTGTGTGTAGCTGGATTTTACCTTTCAGGTTTAGCCCAGAATTACGAGAATTTTGCAAAACCGATGCTCATTGGAGTCTTCTAAAGAAATTTTACTACATTCTGATTTTGTGAGACTTTTTACTTCAAATTTGTTTTCCAGTAGTTATGCACAATGGTTGCAGCAGCTGTCACCAGAACAAAGTCAATTACAGAGAATATAGAGGTCCTGATATCAGGCAGTAAAATAATAATAATAAAAACCCAACCATATGGGAGAGACTGCCCACCTTGGCCAGTCTGATTTTACAGGAAGAATTACGTTGTACTAGCCAGTCAAATCAAAGTGTGTACTGCCTGTACCCAGGTGTTTGGGTGTCATAGTAATAAGTGCTAGGAAAACACTGAAAATTCATTATAACTCGCAGTGCAAATACAGGGCGGAGAAAACACTTTCAAGAAGATAATTTCAGTAATCCCATTCCATATTACTTACTGTAGGGCTGCCTGAACCAGTCTACTTGGGAGACTAAAGCTACCAGGACCATGGAGAACTAAGCCTAAAAATTTGCAGAATGGAGTAGATTTCAGATCTCCTTGTGAAAATGTTTATTTGCTCCTTACAGAACGATGACTTAACCAAAAGTTCCTGGGAATAAATGAGTGTACTTCTTATTGCAGCATACCTTGGCTCAGCAAACGGTGCCAACTAGGTGTTATCCCAAGGCTTGTATTAAAACACAGTGGAGGAAAACTCAGTGCATACATATGTAAAAATGAATAACCAACAGCACGATGATTCACTACACTGGATCTGCTACGTTTTACACAATTCAGCTCGTGACCTTTCCAGTGTAAATATGATGCAATGGAAATATACAAGGCATGTACATTAAACCTTGGATTCAGACATTTTACTTTTAGCTGTAAGTTTGTTGAGTTTCATGAAAACTGCAGTGCATGAGGAACATGCACATGACTAGAGTGTGCTGTGTTCTCAACAAAGGCAGAGCATGGCAAAGACCTCCCTCTCCCAAGTCCTGAACACAGCTCATAGGATTCACGTCTTAGTACAAATCCCCGGATGAGCTTGAAACACTGCAAATTTGCTTTTCAGGGGTATTCTTTTTTCTTAAATTCGTATTTTTCTTTGGTTTGCTAAAAAAACTTCATTTATTAGAATTACTGAAAAACAAAGACCAAAGAGGTGTGAATGTGCAAACCCAGGCAGTTCATGAAGTGATTACACGCTTTTTCACAGGGGGAATTTCTTTGTGAATTTCTCTAACCTACACACCTGCTTAAATAATTAATCTTAAAGATAATCTGGGTTTACTTGTTCTTTTCATTGACACCTCTATTTATTCCCAAAGAATATTTGGCATTTGAGAAAGACTTCATTTTAATAAAAATTGCTTGACAAAATTCTAAACTTACATATGCTGCTGCACATCTAAATTAGCTCCATTTATGCTTTATATACCCTCATATTAGCTAGATCAAAATGTTACCTATTCTTACTCAACTGTGAGCTTGACTTTTTCTTCTATGCAGGTTAATGGAAGTTTTTCCAGTAAGTCTAGGGAGTTGTTTTATTGTTTAAGCCTATAAAAAACCCACTCAAAATGACCTTCTAAAGCTGCATTATTCTGATATTAGAGGTATTCTTTTCCATGAATCATGTTAATTATTGCAGTCAAAGCCACAAAAAGTTCAGCATTTGTGATGTGTCCTCCGCAGATACTCATAACTTGCTACTGAGTCATCTGCATCATTTTCCCCTTGATATTACTTCTGGTATAGTATCATTTTCAGTAAGATCTTTGGAAGTACCAGCATATGCACACTCACAAGTTTGAGCTATTCCATATCCCAGCCACATAATAAGTAATTATTCCAGTTTTATTTTGTTTCTATTTTTCTTTATCAATGCAGCATTTTTAAAGGAACAGAACAATTAAATACATGTAGCAGAGGTTCACGATGCACTGGGAGTTGTTAGACTAACAGCAGTTTTAGCTAAATACAAGGAATGTGCAGTTAGTTCAATGGTTTAGATTAAGTGAGACTGAAAGGATCAGATGAATGCAATCTAGTGATCAAAAATCTCTCTTAGATCATCATTTATTAGCAATCTCCATGTTTCTGTTTTCTATATTACCTCTAACTACTAAGTTGTTAAATCTCTTTTGAAACACGTGACTTTAATTTTCCTGTAGCTGAAGTCACATTCTAATAAACATTTGTATTTGAAAACAATTGGTGTGATGTATGAGGTAGAGGCACTCCAGGAACTGGGAGAAGTTTCCAAGAGTACCACAAGTGCAGGGAGTCCTTTTCTCAGGTGAAATGGATTGCGTGATGGCACTGTAGACTAAATGTTTTTCATTTGGGATAGTGCTTTTCAGCCTTTGGTTGGTCACAGATCATAGCTGCAGCTTATAAACGTGGGAAGTGAAGGCAAGCTTGGGGTTTATTTGGTGTTGGGACTTTCTGAGCAGAGGGTGAAGAGCTGTTTTTTTCCTCATATCAGAGCCCTGCCTTTGAAGGTAAGTTTGGATGACTATTTTTAGGCATGTTTTGTGGTCTATTTAGGGCTGGAAACTGCAAAATATATTGAGGTTTTTGTTTGGAGGATTGCCCACTAATTTGAACACTAATTCATTTCTCCTGTGGACAGCATGGAAGTCTTATTTATCTGATGTGAGTGCCTAAGCCTCAAGAGAAGGTTTCTCTTTCCTAACATCTTGTGTCTCCATTTAAAAGAAATAGATGACCTAGAGGGCAGTAGGATGCATGCATACGCTGCTGCTGTGCCCTCCCTAGCCACTGTTTTAGTTTCCAGCTTCAGATTGAAGGTTTTCTGAACCAAATGTGGCTTCTCTGAGGGCTAATTTGCTAACTACCTCCTTTGTGTTTAGCCCAGCTCCTCTTTGCTCCTAAGCTCTTGCAATAGAATAAACACTCACTTCCCAAACACCCATTTAAGTACTGACTGTACACATTATCACACTCTGCAGATTGAACACAGCCAGTTTATTTAGCCATTCCTTACACAAAAGTGATTTTTTATTATGTCCTTTTCAGAACATTTCCTGGTTTTACAGTCATCTTTTTACTTTTTGAGAACTGGAGGCAAGTGTAAAACATAATACCTGAGATGCAGGCAAACTACAGATTTATTCAGTAGGATAAAAATATCCTCTGTCTTGTTGTCTACTTGTCTCCTAATGACACTTAGTATTTAGCTGGCTTGTTCGATCACTATTAATCAGTGAGGTGATAGATCTATGAAATTACTCATTATAACCACAAGATCCCATCACTAATTTAGCAACAGTCAGAGTTATGGTGCTGGAGCAGGTTTTGTGTTTTGTTGGGGGATTTTCCCATGTGTGTTAACTTGCATTTTTCTACACTGGTCAATAAAATGACTGATGAAAGTCACTCAGTCCCATGAAAAAATTCAGCTCCACAGGTGAACCTCAGCTCTGCTCTTGTGAATAATTTATCAGGCTTCCAATCTTCTCAGATCCCTCCAATCTTATTTTCTGTGACCTATGTGGGAGAGAATGTTATTGCACTAGTGACTGTCAGAAATAAGAAATATAATTAAGTCTCTCTTTTTTAGGCTTGTATTCTGACTTGGGGAGGTAAATGTCAAGATAAAGAACAGCTACAGTGAAAACACTGGTTTTGTCTGGTTCGGCAGCATTCCTAAAACAAACAAACCCCCTTTGTCCTTGTGGCAGCAGATATCATCTCCAAAAGCCTCTGTGCAATAACAGAGTGGCAGGAGGAAGAAACTGTCTGCACAGCGGTGAGGGGTACTGTGGAACACCAGTGGTGAGCAGGAATTGTGCGCTGCCTAGTGCAGAAGCAGTGAGTTGCAAAACAGCCATCATACCAGTCTGGTTGTTTGGAGAATTGCTGCCCATCTCTATGCTTTTGCGTAGGCTTTTGCTGCATTTCCCTGATATGCAAGACCTAGAAAGCTACAATTTCTTATCTTTGGATGGTATTTGCATACAAAGCATGTGAGAAGAGCTGGGTATAGGGTGTGAGTATCAGTCTAGTCCTACACACCATTTTGGTTACAAGCAGTTAAAATCCAGTGTCTTGCATATCAAAGCTCAGGAAAGGGCTGTTCAGAAACTACTGTCAAAGGCACCTCTGAAATATTCTTCCACCACTTCAAATGAAATATGATTCATTAAGAGTTTTAAAATTAGTCTGGAAGAAACACTTTTAAAACAATGAGATTAAAATTTTTCACCAGTTCTGGAACAATGTTTCGATTTATTTCATATTATAGAATCATAGAATAGTTAGGGTTGGAAAGGACCTTAAGATCATCTAGTTCCAACACCCCTGCCAGGGGCAGGGACACCTCACACTAAACCATGCCACCCAAGAAGGCTATGTCTAATCCAGCCTTGAACATTGCCAGTGATGGAGCATTCACAACTTCCCTGGGTAACCCATTCCAGTGCATCACCCTCACAGTAAAGAATTTCTTCCTCATATCCAATCTAAACTTTCACTGTTTAAGTTTGAACCTGTTACCCTTTGTCCTCTCACTACAGTCCCTCATGAAGAGTCCCTCCCCAGCACCTCTATAGGCCCCCTTCAGATATTGGAAGGCTGCTTCGAAGTCTCCATGCAGCCTTCTCTTCTCCAGGCTGAAAAGCCCCAACTTTCTCATCCTATCTTCATATGGGAGGCGCTCCAGTCCCCTGATCATCCTCGTGGCCCTCCTTTGGACTTGTTCCAACACTTCCATGTCCTTTCATGTTGAGGTCACCAGAACTGCACATAATAATCCAAGTGAGGTCTCACAAGAGCAGAGTAGAGGGGCAGGATCACCTCCTTCAACCTGCTGCTCCCACTCCTTTTGATGCAGTCCAGGATACAGTTGGCTTTCTGGGCTGTGAGTGCACACTGCTGGCTCATGTTCATTTTCTCATCAACCAACACCTCCAAGTCTTTCTCTGCAGGCCTGCTCTCAATCTCTTCTCTGCCCAACCTGTAGCTGTGACTGGGATTGCTCCGACCCAGGTGTAGGACTTTGCACTTGGCATGGTTAAACTTCATGAGGTTGGCATCAGCCCACCTCACAAGCGTGTCAAGGTCCCTCTGGATGGCATTCCTTCCCTCCAGCGTATCAACCGAACCACACAGCTTGGTGCCATCGGCAAAATTGCTGAGGGCGCACTCAATCCTACTGTCCATGCCATAGACAAAGATGTTGAACAAGACCGGTCCCAACACCAATCCCTGAGGAACACCACTCATTCCTGGTCTCCAGCTGGAGAATGAGCCATTGAGCACAACTCTTTGCGTGTGGCCATCCAGCCAGTTCTTTATCCACCAAGTGATCCACCTATCAAATTGATGTCTCTCCAACTTAGAGACAAGGATGTTGTGTGGGACAGTGTTGAATGCTTTGCACAAGTCCAGGTAGATGCCATCAACTGCTGTACCACTGTCCATTAGTTCCGTAGCCCCATCATAGAAGGCCACCAAATTGGTCAGGCAGGATTTCCCCTCAGTGAAGCCATGCTGGCTGTCACCAGCCACCTTGTTATTTTACATGTACCTCAGCATACCTTCCAGAAGAATCTGCTCCAAGATTTTGCCAGGCACATAGGTGAGACTGACTGGTCAATAATTACCTGGGTCATCCATTTTCCCCTTCTTGAAAAAGGGGGTTATATTTCCCTTTTTCCAGTCATTGGGAACTTCACCTGACTGCCATGATTTTTCAAATATGATGGACAGTGGCTTAGCAACTTCATTTGCCAGCTCCTTCAGGACCCGCAGATGGATTTCATCCGGTCCCATGGACCTGTGCACATTCAGGTTCTTCAGATGGTCTCAGACCAGATCATCTCCTACAGTGGGCCCAGGGTTTTCATTCTCACAGTCCCTGCGTCTGCCTTCCAATATTTGGGTGGTATGGTCAGAGCAGTTGCCAGTGAAGACTGAGGCAAAGAAGTCGTTAAGAACCTCAGCTTTTTCCCAATCCAGGGTAGCCAGTTCTTCTGATAGCTTCTGGAGAAGGCCCACGCACTCCCTAGTCCGTCTTTTATTCGTCACATACTTATAGAATCCCTTACTGTTATCTTTCACGTACCCAGCCAAGTTGAATTCTAAGTGGGCCTTAGTTTTCCTAACCTGGTCCCTAGCTTCCCAGACAACATCCCTGTATTCTTCCCAGGCCACCTGTCCTTGCTTCCTTCTAGTTGGGATGCAACATTCCTGAGCTTGTAGTAGGTGATCCTTGAATATCGTCCAACAGCCTTGGGCCCCCCTGCCCTCTAGGGCTATATCCCATGGAACCTTACTGAGCAGGTTCCTGAAGAGGCCAAAGTCTGACTGTTAAGACACCTTTTCTGTAAAAACTTATTTTGTTTATTTAAAATTATGTTCATAAACTTGATAACTAGACAGCAGCATTTGTTTTCTGGAATCAAAATACCTTTATTTGTCTGTCACAACTTTCTGACAGCTTTTTTTTATTTTTTAATCTTGAAACACTGAAATAGGTATTTCCATTTCCAAATGGAAAGGAGAAATTTCAAAATGGGAAAATCGTCTTTGTCTCAGCTCACTTCTATAGGTAGAAATTCCTGGCATAACCTTTGAGCTCCTGCTGAAGATATAGTCCACAATTTGAGTTTTACATTGTACAAAAATATTGCCAAGATTTAACAACACTAAATAAAGCAGTTTATTATGTTCTCTTTCCTTAGAAATTATTTGAACAAATTATGGTAAAATGCTGTATTAAAAAAAAAAAGAAAGGAAAAGGAAAAAAAAGCATCATCTAATTATCCTATCAAGGGAAAAAAAATCAGTTTTAGAAGATCTGGTCGCCAAAGAGTTATCAGATTTGAACTCTGAGTTTAGTTATGTTGTAGCTGCTGTTTGGCATTTTTCTTCCAGCTACTGTGACTGAAGTATTTCAAACAATGAAAGCTATATCTCTCTGTGGACCTCAACTTAATAACAATCTCTTTGGACTTAGAATGTTTGAAATAAGTTCAAAACTAAGCTAAAACAGCAAAGGCAGAGCCCTGAGCTTTGGGACTTATGAGCAGCATCCAGCAGGTAGGGATATGCTTGCTGGGGTGCCAGTAACCTTGGGCTCATCTACTGCTCCTAATAACTTTCTGCCTGCACCGCTGTCCTGCTGTTATCCCACTGCTTTACTCCAACATTACAGGTGGTGCTAGATAGACAATCTTTGGTGTGTTCTCCTGTCCGACTTGCCAGTTTTCTGTAATTAAACCAACGAACCAACCAAAACTTCCATAGGAGGGTATTTCAGGTTATTGTAATTAGCTAGAATAACTACTTATGAAGCCTGAAGTGCTAAAATACATGCATGTACAGGAGAACATATGGAGATAAACCATTCTCTGTCAAAAAAAAAAAAAAAAACAATGACTGTAAAATGCCTTATACCCAATATTAGTTTATATGCCTATACATACATATATATATATATAAAAATCTTTGTGTGGGGGTTTTCCCTACACTAGGATAATATAATAGTATTTGAACTATATTTCAAGTTCCATTTTATCTAGTAAAGTTAATTGAAAGACATTAACACTAGAGTCAAAGGAAGTTTTTATTTTTTTTAATCATTGTTTTGCAGTAGCTTGTTATACACTTCAATGTTGCTATAAACAATTAAAACTTTATTCTAAGAAGATTGTTTATCAAAATTGTGTATGATTATTCTGATTAGAACAAAAACTGGAAATTGATAAACTATATGAAGTTATATAATGTGGTTGCCTGTAACAGTAAACAGTAGAATCTGATGCCTCAGGAGGTTCCTTGAAATCTAGTATACCATGTGCCTAAATTTATTTTGTACTTGACATTGAATTTGTTTTTCAAGTGTTGCCTTGTGATTTATTTTAAAGGCTTTCCAAAGTGTCAAGTACTTTCTTTTGTCTGGACATCTAGACAAAGTGTTGTCACCTGCAAATACAGATATGGCTGTTTAGCCCTTTTCCAAACAATCCATCTTATTAATTGCAGCTTCAGAAACAGCTCAGTAATATTTCATTATGAGCTTCTAATCTAGGAGTAAGTTATATACTTTTTGCTGTAGCTTTGTCAATCACTTTCTGAACTGCAGCAGAATATTCACTCTTCTTACATGATTACTTTGTTTTCCTAATTGGTTCCTCAGGAAATAGTTTTTCAATTAAATACTTGGGCTTTCAAGTGAACTTATTTACAAAATGGTCTTCATCATCCATTGTTCAACACTCGTGATGCATTACAATAGTCTAGAGAAGAACAACTTTCCTTAACAAAAACTCTGCTGGCTTGGCCTCATAATGTTCTTATTTTGGTGATTTTATACTTTTGTCATAATGAGTTGTTCCAAAAACTTTTCTGAGGATTCATAGTTTATAACTGAGAATTCCCCTGTTTCTCTTTTTGGAAGGAAAGGGCGACGTTTGCTACCCTGTAATTCTGTATTTTTTAATGAGCTATTCTGTATTCTTTGTTAGAAACAGCAGCTATGCTTCTGAGAGATCTCCTGGAGGGATGCCATCAGTCAGGTGACATGCTGCTCTTTAATTTATCAGTTTAATTTTCCTACTCTTCTTATTTTGACAGCTCAGTCTGACATAGCATGCTCTTTATTTCCTGATAAGAGTAGGGCTTGGATAGGTATCTTGGCTGTATATTCTGTGGTGAAGACTGATACTGAATCTGTGGTGTGCTGTGATCCTGCTTCTAATGTCTACAACTTAACCTCTTTCAGCCTGTCTTCATCAACGGTTTATAGTCAGGTTATGTATTATTCTGTCTAATTCAGATTTGCCCATAGGTTTCTAAAAAATCATGGCCATATTTTACACTGTCAGGAAACGTAGTTAAGAGGTTTCTGCTTTGAAGCTGTTTGCCTCAGTATATGGACACTCAAGGGCTTCTTTCCCAATATGGGCAATATGCCTACTCTTATTTCATTTCCTTTCCTAACAGCCTGGTCTGCAAGTGCAACTTGTCTCTCTCCATTTCATTCCCAGTTTAAGAGCTGTCCTTTCTGAGACAAGGAGCTACCCTCGTGTTTCTGACATCTCTTGCAGGTGTGTGTCTGACCGAAGCTCTCCCTTGGCTCCTGTCAATGTTTTGCTCATTCCAGATTTAAGTAATGCCCTGGAACATGTAAAGAGTCTGCCAGCAATCTAGTTGCATTTTGGTTTAAGGTGAAGACTGCTTTTCTGTCTAGGCTCTCCTCATGTACCTCACTTAATATCTAACAGACTTAAACCCTTTCCTGTACACCACCTGCCCATGTGCCCACTGGTTCTTTGCAGAATACCTGGTGTAACTTGTTTGGTTCCTGACTCTGGAAGCAAAAACCTGGTTGTGGGCACACTGGGTAGATGCATTTGCCTCAGCAGTCTGAACTTAACTTCCAAGACCTCCATATTTTACTTTTCCTGATACATTATGCTATCATGCTTTAGTTGCTCTGAAACATGTTTTAAATGCTGTCTTTATTTGAAATGTGGTCGTATTATTTAATATCAAAGATTTAAATGAATAAAATATTAATAAAGAGTTGCCTCTCTGTTTCAAAAAGTCTAAATAGAAAAGCAATTGTACAAAGAGCATTTTTTAATGGGAAAGTCAGTTTTATGCCCATAGCCTATGTGAAAAAAAGATGGCATCATTTCCTGCAAAACCTATTACTGTATAGGGAGATTGTCACTTATCCCAACACAGGCTGTGCAAAGATCAATGTTTACCCTTCTCTGAATTGCATATAAAACAAATGATGTGAAAAGAAGATTCACCATCTATTTAAAAACACTGGTTTCTATTTTGGACATAACATGTAAAATTTCTGTTTAGCAATTTCAGTTAATGGTTAGATTAACATTTTTGGGAACAGATTGCAAACTTCAAAATGGAAAAGATCATTTTAGGGAGGGAACCAAGGCAGCTGTCAGTGAGCAAAAATTAACATAAATTTGCATAACAGATGTACAGTAAGGTGTCTATGACAGACAATCGCTGAATATTAATGATACAGACCACGACATCATTTGCGTAAATGCTGTCTGCTGGGTATTGAAGCTGCTGCGCTATTTGCAGAAGACAAAGGAGCACAGAGCTGAACAGATGCACCAAATACATCGATGCATCTTAATTTATGACATCCTCATGAAAGACCTTGTGGTGCGATTTCGGGTTTTATTACAAATAATTTGGAGATAAAGGAACTAAGTAATTATCTTTTCCACTACAGTCAGTTTTTTCAAAGGGGAGGGAAGCTTACTTGTGACAGCCATTGTGATGATTTTTTTGTGTGTGGAAAACCTCTTTACAAAGAAAAAAATACCCCTATTATAAAGAGTCAAATATTCATCATCATTAAAAGATTAGTGCATATTAGCGTGCTTCATGGGACTTGCCACCTAACGTGCCATCACCAATACAACTGGAGTCCTCCAACAGGCAATGTATTTCAAAGAGTCTGCAAGGGGTAAAACTGGCGGAAAAAGAGATGATATAGACTTTTTTAAAAAAGCCCCATCTATAATGATGTTTTAGGTGAATGATAACCAGAGTTCATCCTCAGTCTTTCATGCTCTAATCCTTGTATGAAGTTCCAGGTACAACTGGAACCACTCAAAGATTTGGAAATGTATTCCATAGAGAATATTCTTACTACAGTATTCCTGCAGCTGGAGAAACTGATGTAAGTCTTATGCCGATAGCAGCAAAAAGCAAAATATTTAGATCCCTGACTGTATAATGCAGTAGAGTGAGGAATGGAAAAATATAAAAAATTAGAACCCAAAATTAGACTTGTAAACTATGTATATAGAAAATCATACAAGGCAGGGGATACTTTGCTATTAGTTTATTTGCGCCTTAATGAATTCCTCTCTAAACCCATGCTACCATAAGAAAATGAATTGCTGACATGATGGATCTGTTGGTAGCACATACAGAGTGTATAGCTTATGTGTGTAGTGTTGAATTTCCTTCTTGTCAGCTAATCAGCAGCAACCAGACCTTTTTTTCAAGGGATTTCCTTTTCCCATTTGAACGGAGAATATAGCCCAGTAATCACTCTGCAGAGGCACTGTGTGAGCTGTTATTTCCACCTGCTTTTTCCTTAGAATCTTTATCAAAGCCTTAATCCAGTAACCTGATAAAACCCTTTCAAGGTCCTGTAGGGTCCATTGTGAAATTGTTCATCTGAATGGATTGTGAAATAACATGAAAGTTACCATGTCCCAAAAAGAGCCATATGGTGATTATTTTAATGGAAGCTTACTGTATGCCCAGAAGGCAGTTAACATGTTATTTCACATTTTGTGTGAAAGAATGGAATAACTGCAATCTGACGCTCTTCTGTCCAATTTTACACCCAATGTCTCTTA
This sequence comes from Ara ararauna, assembly GCA_028858755.1. Taxonomy (NCBI): domain Eukaryota; kingdom Metazoa; phylum Chordata; class Aves; order Psittaciformes; family Psittacidae; genus Ara; species Ara ararauna. The sequence goes on along the minus strand of CM054376.1, from coordinate 16,927,341 downwards.
CAGAAATGCAGCTTTGTTCTGTGTTTCAGTACACTAACAGCAGGTGATACACTGATGCCCAGATATGCTAACAAGAGTTAATGCTCACAGTCCCCTCCCTTTCAGCCTTTTTCTTGAATCCCCATTCTAACTTCACTTGGGGAAAGAATGGAGGGCTGAAAGAGGAAAGACCATGTACAAGGTGTACAGAACAAGAATGAGCTATAGGCTTTCTTTGATGTGATGAAGTTCATCAATTGTGATATATTGTCTCAAGTAATAACACAGAAAAAGTCTTGCTGATTATGAGTGGTTTGGCATTGCTTAGGTGGTGTGAGGTTTTGTACAAGGGTAAGCAAGCAAGCTGCTGCAATTCCCTACAATAACTTCTGAGCCTTGTTGACCAGATTCAGTCAATGCTGACAGAAGAAATGAGCCTTGAAGACAGCTGAGGCAGCACTGAAGAAGTCTCTTCCCTTGCTATGAGAACTAGTTTAGGACTTTTCCTCCTTGTTGGACTACAGTTTTCTGTTCATTTTGTGAGTAGCCATCTGGCAGGGTTTCCTGTGCAACAACTTGGCCCATATGTAGCTTGCGATGCTTCCAATCTTTCTTATGAGGGATGGAGATGCTGTAGGGATATGGGTCACATGAAATCACATGAGGCAGGGGAAAACAAGGTTATTATGAGGGGGATGTTGAAGAAAACTTGCAAGGATGGCATTGGGATGTATTCCAGCTCTTTGAATGCTTCAAGGAGAAACCCAAGCTTAGCATTTTCTTCTCCATACCAGCTGTAACAATTTGGTCTCAATCATGCTCAAACTTATTTCTCATGAGGCTCTTCTTTTGCTTTCCTGCATGGCTCAAAGCCAGCAGTGAATGTTACTGTGCTGGGTCATTTAGGACACTAAAAAGGGAAGAGCTGCAACCAGTTTCTCCAGCTGACAGACATGGCTTAAAGTGGGCGCTTACACCTCCTGCAGCTGTTTTAGAAGAAAGCGGCAGTCACTGCTGACTTTAGCCAGAAGCAGTGTCTTATGTATATATTAGGTCCTCTTGAGGGATGAATTACTACTCTTCCACTGAAGCCTCCAGGTAGCTCTGCTGATCTGCTGACTCCCCTGTGCAGCTGGAGGGGCAGCCTGGGAACAAGGCCTTTCTGACCTCTAAAGGGAGATGGCTTGGAAGTGTCAGCACCCTCATGTGAAATGACAACTCAGAGGATGCTTTCAGGACTGAAAACAGATTCGGGAACCCAGCTTTTCTGGAATATGCATTTAAGGTGCTGAAGGTCTTTTCTGGATCTGGCTCTCTAATTCATTAAGCATATATGAAGTTAAATATGACAAATGATTCTATTCTTTCAGCAAACATAGAAGCTGTTAAGAAATAATGCAAGTAATTTAATGTGAGGTTGAAAGCTTATCTCCAAAAGAAAATTATCTGTTCCAGCTGGATAAAAGAGCCATGATACTGGGTATTGTGGGAGTTTGGAAAGAGTCCATGTTTGAGGAGAGGAGGAAAAGAGTGGATGACGGTTGTTTGTCACTTTTATTTAATATTTTTCCTTCATATTTGGGTTTTAGTGAAAAAAATCTCATTCAACCCCAATTGCCACCTCAAGAAAACATCCAGCATGCCTTTTTCCTTACAATTTAGCAAGTAAGCATGTGAGGACAACAAACCAGTGAGAGGAACTGCTCTGCTTCTGGCTAGGAAGTCCGGTTCTGGTAGCATTTGCAAATGGCTGTATTGTTGTGGGGTATAATAGGGCTTCTTTGGTGCCTGCCAAAGGGTTCCCAAAACCTGTACATCCTGTCACTGTCCATTTGCCAGCATAACATGAAAACACTTGGCAAATAAAACATGAGAAGCTTCACAGCTCAATTTGTTCGCTTTTACACTATTAGAAAACCATTGACTTCATTAGACTTACTCTGAATTTATCCTGATATAACTAAGAGAAAACAACAGTTCTGTGGAAGTAATATATATGTATTTTATTCATTCTGCTTTTTCCTAAAACAATTTGAGAGCCTTAGTAGAAGGAGCCCTGGGTTGATGCATAATATTCCAAGCTGAGCAGTAACTAAAATAAACCTTTTTTCCTCGGCTGCAAGTCTCACTAGGTCACTTTTTGAAAACTGCTGCAACACATTTCAATAAGCAAATATTTTTATATTCATTTGGATTCAGCTTTCAGAATGAGGTCACCTTCGGAGCAGTATCCCACAGCTCAGGCACTCTCAGCAAGATGCGCCTGAGGAACGGGTTGCACAATTTGATAGTCTCTGTTTTGGATAAACAAATATCATATTTGTTCTAGATGTCATGCAAAGATCTCCTTCCATGTCTGAACAGATGGAAGCTATAGCATGGTGATATATTCCTTTTTTTCCTCTCTTCTTTTTTTATGTGATACAGCAAGTTTCTCCTTTGTCTGGTTACATTTGAAATAACAATTTATTGTTAGCAATGATTAAATTATAGTTAAGCTTCACTACTTACGTCCTTTTGTTGAGGGCTCCTAGACTACTTAATGGCCCTTGTTCCACACAGTATGTAAAAATTCTCTGGACAGAAACCCAGGGATCTGTCTGGCTAAGTATGGAGAGTATGTACTCCAACTGGGAGCAATGATCCCTTTTGAGGAAACAAAAAAAACTAGTTTTCTGATGAGAGGCAGGAAGGATACCTTAAAGCTAAGCTAAATATTATCCAAATACCTCATTAGTGCTTTGGGACCCACTGTACCGATCACATCTGCAAGCTCGATAAAGTAGTTGTTTAGAAAGAAAAGGCTAAGTGGACAAGTATCACAATAGAATGAGCAAAGGAAGACTGGGATCTTAGTTGCTGTGGTTATTCAAATTGGACATTGGTAAGGGTCATTGGTCATTCTAGCTTTTGGATAAAGTGAATTTTATAGTATATGTGGTCTGGAGAGTGTTACAAGCATGAGAAAATTACAAATGAGAGAATTGAGGGAAGCATTGAACAACTGTGTAAAGGATTTGGTGAAAACCAAACAACAAACCTAAGGAGAAAAGGCGCTAGAGAGTATATCAGCATGAGGACAAGAGCAGAGATGTAGAAATAATAGAGCCCAAGAAAGCTCCATAGAGGACACAGAGGTGGTGGGTACAGGAGAAGCATAAGCTAGTACAGAAATTCGAAACAGGAAAAGCACTGAGACAGGAAAGAAAAATGGTGTCAGAAATACATCTAGTGGATGAATGAAAAGAAAATGTTGAAATAGAGAGAAAGTGAGTAAAGCAGTGAAAGGTGAGAATTGCTGGAGTATAAGCTAGTGTCCAGAGAAATTAAAATGGGAAGGTGAGAAAGGGAAAAAGCAATAAATTTCAGAGAAGCTGTGAGCATATAGAAGAAGAGTTTTTTTGGTGTGAATTTGATTAAATGCTAAAGAAAACATTGACTCTGTTTTTCTAAATGTGAGGTTAAATCCTAGTGAGGTATTCCACCTCCACAGCTTCAGCAGAATGAAATTCCCAAACTAAGAAACCTAACTTATCTTACCAGAGCACAGTAAGCAAAGTCTGTGGGCAAACTTTAGAGCACCCCGCAGGCTAGATGCAATGGATTTCCAGAAATGAGGATGTGAATTGCCAGTAACATAGAGTAGGCCAGGAATAAGACTTCTGCAAATATGCTACTTTGGAAAAACACAATAATGCGAATGGTAAGGAAGTAATAAAACATTTTGAAGTAGGAAACCTGTATTAGTACCTTCCTTTATTAGAACCCTAAATCTTTTTTCTATCAGAATCAAAAACCAGATTGCAACATAAAATGTTATCCCAGATTTGAGAAATTGATAAAATAATAAAATGGAATCTATTCAGACCTAATAGCAGTGGGCAAAAATCCTCTAAACACTACCTACCTACCTCAAGCCTCAATTGACCCATGTTACTGCTATTAACTAGTGGAATGTTCTTGGGAAGCCCAGCCAGGAATAAGAAACGTAGCCCTGAGACTGGGGCATATGTGTCAGAAAAGCAGCTGTGTAAATAATGAATCTTTTGTTTTGCTGATATTTCTGAAAGTAGAGAAAAAATAATTTTGGGTTGAGTGTAAAGGAAACATTTTAAAGAGAAATGAAATTACCTTTGGTCAGCTTACATGCTTCATTTTGACCCTAAGCAAAATCTGTTGTTTAAATGTTGGGTTTGGGGATTTTTTCAGTTTTAAAAAAAGTTTGTTAGAAATTTTCTAAATTAAATACTATTTTGAATGAAGAAAACAGAACAACCCAATTTTATTTAAATATCAACAATTTGCTGTTTTGGTTTGTTTGGTTGGTTGGTTTTTGTTTTGTTTTTGGTTTTTGGTGGTTTTGTTGTTTGTGGGGTTTTTTTTGAAGGAAGACCACCTTAAGCCTTCTGCTGCTAAAAGTATTCAGTAAATTCAGTGTCACTAGTTCATATATTTTGCTGTTCACTGAATAGTTTCTCCAAGAGATACTTTAGTCAAAATCTTTCACCAAGCTTCAGTGAAAGTTAAGCCATGATTGTTTTCCATAACAGCATAGACATAATAGCAGAGGACATAAATGTTCCCATAGAAGCTGATATTAAAATAATTTTTAACAAAGTTAGGAGTTTAAATGTATCCAATAAAAGACAGACTCTGTCTAGAAAACCTTGAGTGTTTCTTCACTGACTGGCTTTTATTGGAAATTTATGCTGGTTTTCTAACCCCATTAGAATATGGTCAAAGTGTCAGCTGGGAGCCTTGCCATGAGCAGCTGGAGAAAAGGCAGATGAAGGTTCCTCAGATTCCAGGAAGGGTGAGTAAGGAACCCATGATGGAAGAGAAACCTGCAGGGGCATGGAGAGATACAAGCAAGGCTGTTGTCAGTGCTGGGGTCTAGGGGCCCTAAGGAGAGGAGGAGCAGGCTATAAGAAGTGAAACTTAGCAGTATTTCCTATGTTCATAAATGTTAGACGTTTAGAAAAGACCCTGAAAACATGAAGATTCAAACAACCCAGAGGCAGTTTTCCAGCTAAAAGAAGCAAATATCTTTCAAATAGCAGCTTCTTAATTCCTTGCTGAAAACCTTCTCTCAGAAGAACTTTAGGCAACTTTTTCAATCTGTATAGGATTTTCTTATCCGAATTTTTTTGTAAGTTTTTTTTGTCTTTTTTTATTCTTTTTTTGCACTTAATAAACCCCCAAAAAAATAAAATCAAAGCAAACAAAAAAAAAAAACCAACCAACCAACCAAAATACCATCACCCAGGCCAGACCTCTTTCCCCAGAGCATCCACACTCTCCAGTAAGAGCATGCCTTGACGGGTGTATGCCATAGAGCATACAGGCAGATGCTGGAGTGCAGCTGGATGCTTGGAATACCTAGAATCAGGAGTCCTATGGCTGTTTTCACTGCCTGCTCCCTCTGCTACAGTCATCTGTGGTTTACGCCTATGATCCATTGGTTTAAGTGCATGAACTGCAGGTGAACTACAGCCTTAGAGAGTTTAGAAACTGAAGAAAAGATAATAACTAATTGAATTTTTTGAAATAATGAATACGCCCGACTGCTTTTGAGAGCATACAAACTGTAAGCTTCATTTCTACCAAAAAAGAATATCAAAATTTGTAAAATATAGCTTTCCAACCAGACTTGATATGCCAGGAATTTAGTCAGCTTGTAATTCAGGCATTGACTATGGCTTCTTAATGATGAATTAGAATCATAGAATCACAGAATAGCTAGGGTTGGAAAGGACCTTAAGATCATCTAGTTCCAACCCCCCTGGCATGGGCAGAATTAGAGTATTTTCAATTTTTATTTCAGAAATGCTCCTCTTCATGGCTTCCTTTTTTTTTTTTTTCTCATATTATTCTGTTAATATTTTAACGTTTAACCTTGGATTTTTGTTCTCAGTCCATGATACTAAAAGATCTCTAGGTGATAGGTATTCCTTGAGCTATTCTCCAATGCACAGGTGGTGTATATTCAAGGTCTTGGTCCTTATTAAAGGGTAGAAGAAAAATGAAGCGCAAAACCCCAATCTGAGTAATTTTGCTGTTTGCTTTGCTTCAATTGAAATTAATGCTTATACTGAATTAGGACCTTCTGCCTCTTTTCATTGTAATGTGAAGAGAGACTATAGTTGTGTTGGTATTACCAGGACTAATTTTCAGTTTCAAAAATGTAAGAGGACTATGGATTTTGTAAATCACAGTGAAGATAGTCTCAGTACATGGCTAGCTGATGTTGTCATTGAAACATATGTATGGGAATTTACTCTTAGTATGTTTGCAAAAACTAGATTGGGGGGTGGGGTGTAAAAATTTCTTAAATTTTGTGGCTGAATTCATCTTATTATGCAGACATTTTCAAAAAAGGCCATATCTAAATCGAAAAACCAGTACTTTTTAATATAAATATTAAAATTAGATATTGAAAATAAAAAAATTCCAGACTTTTGGAAAAGTTCAGAATTCATCCCTAGCTGTTTATTTCACCTGTAACCATTAACCAATACCTTTTGTGGCTCTGAGAAAACAATTTTTCACCAGTAAGCATTTTTTCGGGCCAGAGAAGGGGGATGTGGAATGGAAAATGTGTGTTCAAATCTAGGTATTACAGTAGTTTGAAACCTGCCTGCTGAGTAACTGACTTTTGGAACTTCATATGCAACAACCATTAGAGAACATGAAATATCCAGGACATTCATGCCATTACTGTGCAAAATATAAGGATGGAACTAAATGTTGTTTATGAAATGTCCTTCTTGCAGGTTATGCTACTCTATATGCTTTTGTAAGAACAGGTATTTCATTTATGTTTTCCAGCATCAAAGCAGACTTAGTATTCAACGTTGTAGTAGAGATTTACCTGAGGTTTGAAAGGCTGAGGTCCCCCTTCATAGAATCATAGAATAGTTAGGGTTGGAAAGGACCTTAAGATCATCTAGTTCCAACACCCCTGCCAGGGGCAGGGACACCTCACACTAAACCATGCCACCCAAGAAGGCTATGTCTAATCCAGCCTTGAACATTGCCAGTGATGGAGCATTCAAAGCTTCCCTGGGCAACCCATTCCAGTGCATCACCACCCTCACAGTAAAGAATTTCTTCCTCATATCCAATCTAAACTTTCACTGTTTAAGTTTGAACCTGTTACCCCTTCTCCTCTCACTACAGTTCCTCATGAAGAGTCCCTCCCCAGCATCCCTATAGGCCCCCTTCAGATATTGGAAGGCTGCTTTGAAGTCTCCATGCAGCCTTCTCTTCTCCAGGCTGAACAGCCCCAACTTTCTCAGCCTATCTTCATACGGGAGGTGCTCCAGTCCCCTGCTCATCCTCGTGGCCCTCCTTTGGACTTGTTCCAACACTTCCACGTCCTTTCATGTTGAGGACACCAGAACTGTACACAATACTCCAAGTGAGGTCTCAGGAGAGCAAAGTAGAGGGGCAGGATCACCTCCCTCAACCTGCTGGTCACGCTCCTTTTGATGCAGTCCAGGATACACTTGGCTTTCTGAGCTGTGAGCGCACACTGCCAGCTCATGTTCATTTTCTCATCAACCAACAGCTCCAAGTCTTTCTCCGCAGGACTGCTCTCAATCTCTTCTCTGTCTAACCTGTAGCTGTGACTGGGATTGCTCCGACCCAGGTGGAGGACTTTGCACTTGGCATGGTTAAACTTCATCAGGTTGGCATCAGCCCACCTCACAAGCGTGTCAAGGTCCCTCTGGATGGCATTCCTTCCCTCCAGCATATCAACCGAACCACACAGCTTGGTGCCATCGGCTGAGGACGAACTCAATCCCACTGTCCATGTCATAGTCAAAGATGTTGAACAAGACCGGTCCCAACGCCGATCCCTGAGTGACACCACTCATTCCTGGTCTCCAGCTGGAGAATGAGCCATTGAACACTGCTCTTGTTGTTTTTCATGTACGTCAGCATGCCTTCCAGAAGAATCTGCTCCAAGATTTTGCCAGGCACACAGGTGAGACTGACTGGTCAATAATTACCTGGGTCATCCATTTTCCCCTTCTTGAAAAAGGGGGTTATATTTCCCTTTTTCCAGTCATTGGGTACTTCACCTGACTGCCATGATTTTTCAAATATGATGGACAGTGGCTTAGCAACTTCATTTGCCAGTTCCTTCAGGACCCGCGGATGGGTTTCATCCGGTCCCATGGACCTGTGTACATTCAGGTTCTTCAGATGGTCTCAGTTCAGATCCTCTCCTACAGTGGGCCCAGGGTTTTCATTCTCACAGTCCCTGCGTCTGCCTTCCAATATTTGGGTGGTATGGTCAGAGCAGTTGCCAGTGAAGACTGAGGCAAAGAAGCCATTAAGAACCTCAGCCTTCTCCAAAGCCAGGGTAGCCAGTTCTTCTGATAGCTTCTGGAGAAGGCCCACGCACTCCCTAGTCCGTCTTTTATTCGCCACATACTTATAGAATCCCTTCTTGTTATCTTTCACGTACCCAGCCAAGTTGAATTCTAAGTGGGCCTTAGCTTTCCTAACCTGGTCCCTAGCTTCCCAGACAACATCCCTGTATTCTTCCCAGGCTCCCTGTCCTTGCTTCTACCTTTTATAAGCCTCTATTTTCCTTCCAATTTTCCTCAGCAGCTCCTTATCCATCCGAGGAGGTCTCCTGGCCCTCCTGCAGCACTTCCTTCTAGTTGGGATGCAACATTCCTGAGCTTGTAGTAGGTGATCCTTGAATATCGTCCAACAGCCTTGGGCCCCCCTGCCCTCTAGGGCTATATCCCATGGAACCTTACTGAGCAGGTTCCTGAAGAGGCCAAAGTCTGCTCTCTTGAAGTGCAGGGCAGTGAGTTTGCTGCACACTCTTCTTACTGTCCTGGGGATCTCAGACTCGATCGTCTCATGATCGCTGCAATCAAGGCTGCCCTTGGGTGTCACGTTTCCAACCAGCTCTTCCCTGTTGGTGAGGACGAGGTCAAGCATGGCACCCCTCCTTGTCGGCTCCTCTATTACTTGCAGAAGGAAGCTGTCTTCCACACAATCGAGGAACTTCCTGAATTGCTTGTGCCGGGCTGTACAGTCCCTCCCACAGATATCAGGGTGGTTGAAGTCCCTCATGAGAACAAGGGCCTGAGAGAGTGAGGCTGTTCTTATCTGTCTAAAGAGTGTTTCCTCCACCGAGTCCTCTTGGTCAGGCGGTCTGTAACTGATCCTCACAATGATGTCTCCCATTGCTGTTCTCCCTTTAACCCTGACCCACAAACTCTCTGTTGACTGCTCACCTGTCTCCAGGCACAGTTCCATACTCTCCAGCCTATCCCTAACATAAATAGCAACTCCCCCTCCCCGCCTACCGGGCCTGTCTTTCCTAAAGAGCCTGTAACCTTCCATTCCAACACACCAGTCACAGGAGCCATCCCACCATGTTTCTGTGATGCCTATTATATCATACCCCGTAGACGTGCACACATCTCTAATTCCTCTTGTTTGTTCCCCATGCTACGGGCATTTGTATAGAGGCATCTGAGCCAAGCTCCAGTTGAAGCCGGCTCGTTGGCTGGAGCAGCTGGAATATCTCTACATAGCTCTGAACGTTTACTATAGGTGCTGGCAAGTGACTGGGTGTGTTGGGATGGAATGATGCCCCCTCCCCCAACACATCTAGTTTACAGCATCTTGACCAGTCTGGCAAGCCTCCTCCCAAATCCACTCTTCCCTTTCTTTGTCAGACCAGCTCCACCAGCCCCCAGTAGACCTGGCCTACTAAATTGGGTCCCATGTTCAAGGTACCCAATCCCCTGACTATGGCACCACTCTTCTAACCATTTATGAGCCTGGCCAATGCTCCTAGCCTTTTTAAGGTCCTTCCACTTTATCCTGGAGAATTGATGAAAAGACAATCTGAGCTCCAGAGGCCCTAACCACCTCTCCCAGGGCTCTGTAGTCATTCTTTATGTTCTCCAGGCTACTGCTATCTATATCACTAGCACCCACATGGATCACTAGAAGTGGGTAATAGTCAGTGGGACTTACTAGAGCAGGCAGCCTCTCTGCAACATATCTGATCCGTGCCCCTGGTAGGCAACACACCTCCCTTGAGACTGGGTCAGGCCGACAGACGGGTGCCTCTGTTCCTTTCAAAGTAGAGTCTCCTGCTACTATGACCGGTCACTTTTTCCTGGCAGCACCAGTAGTGATCTTCTTTACCAGTGCATCAGCCGGTTGTTCAAGCTCCATGTCAATGAGCATTTATTTATACAAAAGACAGCAGTTACAAAAATAACTTGAGAAATTCTATGAAAATGTCCACACTTTCTGACTCTGTTAAGATGTGGACTTTGATATTTCATAAGTCATCAAAACCTTGTAGGGGTGAAATCTTGGTTTTCACTAAGGGGGGAAGGAGAATCTCATTGGAATGCTACCAAGCTTGGAACCACCAATACTTTCATACAAACCAATTTTTTTTATTCATTGTCTCTGGAAGTCCTTATAAGAATAACTTGGTCAGCAGCATACAAAGAGTGAAGGACTTTCATTACTGATTCTAACAAGTGGTCCAGTGTTGAAGTCCTACTCCTAATACTTCATCTTGTTTTTTTACTAGACTTAATTTTGTCTAAAATATGTTCCATTTCATTCTTATCTTAGATGAACTCAGGTTTTGAAATGTTTAAATAGAAAATGTAAGTTCAAAACATTGCTAATCAAAACACACTAATATATTTCTATACATTGAAAAAACCTGTAGCTATTTCAGTTCAGAAAAAAAAAAAACACAGTAAAATATGCATTCAATATGTATATTGAATTGATAATATTTTATCTGTGATAATTTAAAATTCTAGATTCAAACAAAGAAATTAATCAAAGTAACTGTATTAATACTCTTAGTGCTCTTCATTAATGATGCACTATCATGCAGATGACCTGAGGCTCAATAGTGGAGGTACATTATTGCATTTTTAAACAGAGGCTTCCTTTTGGTTTTTGATTTGCTGCCAGAGGAAAGTTTCTTTTGTATTTATGTTCAAGATTTTACATTCTAACCAATCTGATCTTGGGAGATGATTGGTTGCTTTTCTTTGGGTGCACTGTAAAAATTCTTCCCTCCAGAACAAGTGCCCTGTCAGCAGTGCAGTCAGCAATATCATACATACATTTTTTTTTCCTTTCACCCTCAGTGTTATATTACAGTGCATTTCTGGAGCAGTTTTCTCCATAAATATGCTCTTTTCGGTTCTAGAAAAGTAATTTAGAACGTTGTTTTTTCTTTCCAGATTTCGTCAGGTACTGTTGCTTACTTGATGCAAAATAAATAACAGGCTACGATAGAGACATCTATTTCGACAGTACTGATTAACTAGCACAGCCGTGTCCCTTCCAAGAAACAGCTCCTTTTCAGTAAGCAATCCATTTCAAACGGTCTTTGGTCTTGTTGCTCTGCTGTGTAATCTGTTTTTTGTTTGTGTGTATGTATGGGCTCTTTAATCAAAGCCACCTCTATTGGTTCCAAGTGATCCTTGGGAGTGTGCCAGCGTAAAAGTAGACAGAAGACCAGAAAATTGGACTTTCTCTTTTTTCTTTTTTCATAATTTTTTGAAGTATTGGGACCCTTCTCAGAGGATACAGGCCCACAACTATGTCACATAACTAAATACTCCAGGCTTTTTTACATTACTGACTTGTAGCCGTTAGTAGTTGGTTAGAATCCAAAGCCTGCAACCAAGCACATTTTAGCTGTATGTTATAGCAAGGATTAGTAGTCATCTGTTATTTTAAGGAAAAATCAATGAAACAACCATTTTTTATCTGCACAAGCCCTCCGAGTTACATTATCTGATTTGTGGTAGCTAGCCCAGCTGGCCGTTCTTACACCTGCTTTCTGCCCCTGTTCTCATTGTGCTTCGGTAAACTAATTTTGGCCCTGTTTTGTAACACTTTCCATCCTGTAAAACCAATTTCAAAGCACTTCTGTCTGTGAGTCCATCTAAAAAGGTCTCAGATTTGTTTAATTACCCGCAGCAAGATCTATTTGGAAGTTGTACAATCTCTGCTGCCTTTCGTCCCTGAGTACTCCAGGATGTCCCCCAAGTACCACCACAACTAGTTCAGGCTTCAGAGATGTGCTCATGAGCTGGGAGGTGGGGCTGATGGCAGGCTCCTGGGCAGAACCAAAAACTCCTTTATAATAAAATCAAAGCAGAGTATGTTAGCGCCAAACAGTGGATGAGTAGCTCTGGGAGGGAAATAAATGCTTTCTTCTATCTACAACATTAAGGCAGGTGGCTTTGCTCTGGCATGAAGCACTGCATGGCACACAACGTACTTAGGGCTAAAAACTAGGAGTACTGTGTGCCCTGTGGCATGTATTGTATTTAGCAGGAAGTGTCTCCTCACTGAGAAGTTTCCCTTATTCTGATTTGGGGAGTTCTAATTATTTGCATAAAAATTCTCAGAACACTGCAATTTGCAAGCATGTTATCTCCTGCCATGGATTTAATTGTAATTTTTCCCTTAGTCTTTGGTAGTTGTAGTTTTTTCCTGTTTTTCAGCCGACTATAGCCTGTTCTCCCTGTCACCCCATTCTGGAGCATGTTCTTCATTTATTTTTTATTCTGCAATTTATGTTGCATCCAAAAAGGTGTTACAAGGATTCTGAGTTCTAATAGGTAATTTCTTTCTCAGCTGCTAGCTTTCCTAGTGCTTTCTGTGGCATGGATCTTTGCAGAATCCTAAGGAGTAGATCTGGGATGGGGGGGATACATAACTGAAGTGATATTGAAGTCAAAAGCTGCATTATTTTGCCAAGAGGAGCACCTACTGCTTCCCTGTCCAGGTAACAGGAATGGCATGACTCTGTTGTCACTCTTGCACTCTTGGAAATAGGAAGTCTGTGAAACTGGGAGATGTCACATAGTAGTAGGACATCCTCCATGACCCACCTAGAATAACGGTTTCACACCCCTGAGACATTTTTACTCTTGCTTTCTACCAGTTAATTTGCTTGCTGTGAATCTGTGTGTGTCAGTAGTCTTGAAACCAGTTTTCTGTGTGTGCTGGTTCCAGTTGAACTTGTCTCAAACTGACTTCCGTGTTCATGGCTAGCTCTGTCAAGGATGTGCTCAAAGGAGAACTCTGGTTAGACTTAGCTAAGCTCCCTTAGACACCGTGAATAATTTCCCCACTGGCTCTCTGTATTAAAGAAGGATACTTGGTCTGAAGATTAATTTTGGCTTCTCCCTTTCCCAGTGTGTTAAAGGTCAGTCCTCTGCTGATTCTGGTTTGATTGAGCCTTCAGGCCGTTCCTGAATTGTCATATAACTACAAAGCAAAGTTTGAGTCCTTGGGAGCAAAGAAAATGCTGCAATGCAGATCAGCCACATAAGAATACCAAGATAAAAAATGACAGCCCAGAGTAATTTCATTACTGCTGTTAATACTCAAAGAGGGCTGAGGGCAGAATTTGTAGCAACCTCATGCATCAGAGTAAGGTTAAAACTGTGTATCTCAAGCCATGTCCTGTGGTGATAAAGAGGAAGAAGCAGTTCCCCATCATGTATGGACTTGCTAAGGAGGCCAAAAAGGCTGTTGTTTCTTGTTAGCTCAAATGGGTAGAATATTTTACTTCTAGCCACATGGTGTGAAATTTACTTCCTTTGCCAGAGTTAAATATCCAGCCTGGATCCAGCCATATTCCCATATTTTCCTGGATCCCAGGAGAGCATTTAGGACTGGGATTCTGCAACTCCTTACCCTCACATCTGCAAACAGTTGAGAAAATATCACTGGATATATGTTCGATGACTCTGAACTTTTAGCTTTGTACATGCCTGTTACTCCTGGGTCCAAAAGAAAAGCAAAAAGAGAGCAGAAGGGAAGCTGAAGAAACTGAAGAAGAGGTCAACATAGATGAAAGGCTATGTAGGACTGCAGCAGTAGATGGAAACTTGGGTAATGTCATAGAATCATAGAATAGTCAGGGTTGGAAAGGACCCTAAGATTAACTAGTTCCAGCCCCCCTGCCATGTGCCTCACACTAAACCATGAAATTTCATTTCTATCCGAGTCTATCCTAGTCTAGCTAGATAACAGTAAGCTGTTAACCTTACCTTTACAGCTGACATCAGTTTAAGCTTAGAGTTTCTTGGAGCACATCTTTGGGTAATGAGTTTTCTTTTTCTAAAAGCTTCCACTCTTAAGGGGAGCATCTAGGTGCCATTGTACTACAGAAATAATCACAATCAGTGCCAATACTTAGATAACAGTGTGCACGGTCTCCATTCTGCAATGATGGGTTTTCCATGAGGGTTTCTCTTGCCAATATGAATGTTCCTTCCCCTATTTTACTCCAAATTTCTCTCATGAACTGCTAGAACTTGAATTATTCATGAGAAACCCAGCTGTTTGTCATGTAGTGGCATGAAGTTTGTGCATTAGAATGCAGCAGGGTCAAACAGGAGTCTGTAGATGCTGCAACTGCTCTCAAACCAGAGTTTTCCATTTCTCTCCCTTCTCAGAAGCAACTGAAGATCTCCTTTGGAGCAAGAAGAAAAGCAAGCCCTTTACTTACATCATGCATGAGCTTCTGAAATAATCAGAGAATTTCTTAATGGAGAAGACTGTTAAGATCACTGCGTCCAACTGTTAACCTAGCACTGCCAAGTCTGTCACTAAACTATGTCAATAAGTGTCACATGTACATGTCTTTCAAACACCTCCAGGAAGGGTGACTCAACCAGTTCCCTGGGAAAATTTATTTCCTGAATTCCCATCTTGAGCAAATTTAAAGGTCGATCCAAAATGCAGGGGAGTCGATGGAAAACTGCCTGTTGACTTAAAAATATTATTGGATTAGGCCCATGAGGGTTAAAGAGCTTTCTCCGTTGGCCAAGTCTTGAAGATTAATTCCTGAAAGCAAAGTTCAGTTGAAGTTAAGTGCTTCTGAAACACCTTCCCTAAGTTCTTCTGTTTCTATAAAACAGTAAAGTGGTATCCCCCTACTTCAGAGCAGTTGCCCTCTGAAACAAGAACAAGCTATTTCATGAACTTTGGATCATCAATTTAACAAAAGCAACTTTTTTTGTGTGTGTGTGAGGGTGCATTTGCAGAAAGCCTTGGGAAATTACTTTGTTTCTTCTTCTTTAGGGTAACTTCTGACAATTAGGAAGCAATTAGATGTCAAGCTAATTAAAGTAGCTTTTTTTTTTCTTTATATAAAACAAACCTTATGTTCTGAAGGGGTTCCAATATGTTTAAAGCACTGAAACTGGTCCTGAAAGAAAGGACTCACATCTGCCTCTCAAGGTCTACTGTCTCTGTAAACTCATGAATAATCATTGTCACCAGCTTATCACTGTCAGATTAGGGGCTTAGTATTACATTTTATTTAAACCTGATCCAGATGGCTGCCAAGAGATTTTCAGGCAAATGAACAGTGAGGCAGACTATCATCAAGAAACATTTTATTGTTCATGCATGCATGTGCGTTCCAGGTCTACAAAGCACTTTACCGTACAGCTGACAAACTTTTCTTTTTACTTTGGCACCCATCAGCTTAATCTTAATCAGCAGTTTGTCAGCGTCGTTTTTCTGCAGGCAGAGTAATGCCATCTATGACCCATCCTGCATCAGAAATTTAATTTACTTGCATTTACTAAGTCATCCAGTTAACAAGTTAATAACAGAAGCAGGAGTCATGAAGTTACATATGTCTTTCTAGACATGCAGTGACTTTGCATAATTTGACATAGTTGAAGAGCTGTTAACACGACATGCCTGGAAAAAACATTTTTCTTTCTATTACTTTTTGTGCTTCCCTCTACTCAATAGGTATCCTCACCTGTAATATACCTGCAGTAAAAGCTTTTCCCATCATAAGAATATGGAGAGATTCCTTTTTTAGTCACTTTAAACCTCTATTTGCAGGCCTTTGATAGAGGGCAGTAGAGCTGAATAAACAGCTGCCATTCAAATAAGTTATCGTGTTATATCTGAATCAACTCCCACTTGATTTCCAAAAGACATGCTATATTTAACCTCTTAAACAACACTGTATATGTGAATATACATGATTTGCTCCTGTATAAATGACATTAATAGTTCTATTTCATTTATGTCATGTTTTAATTTTATGTCATATTTAAATATTAAATAATATTGCCATTTCCAAGCCCACTTCAGGAAAGCTTTTTTTTATGCAGAGAAATTGTTCTGAGCCAAAGTTTTTTGTAAAATAATTTAATTAAAAAAAATCACTTAGGGAAAAAAAATCTGTTTACTTCTATCTTATTAAGAAAAAAAGCTTTTTTCTCATATTAAACAGAACAGATCCATCTATTCATTTTTGTTGCATGTTTAGATTTTCTGATGCTTAAAAATGCCTTATATCAATGCTAGCTAATGAATGTAAAAATTTTCCAAAAGAAAATACTTCACCTGTTACATCTTATCATAGAATCCAGTCTAAACTTCCCCTGTTTAAGTTTGAACCTGTTACCCCTTGTCCTCTCACTACAGTTCCTCATGGAGAGTCCCTCCCCAGCACCCCTATAGGCCCCCTTCAGATATTGGAAGGCTGCTATGAGGTCTCCACGCAGCCTTCTCTTCTCCAGGCTCAACAGCCCCAACTTTCTCAGCCTATCTTCATACAGGAGGTGCTCCAGTCCCCTGATCATCCTCGTGGCCCTCCTTTGGACTTGTTCCAACACTTCCATGTCCTTTCAAGTTGAGGACACCAGAACTGCACACAATACTCCAAATGAGGTCTCAGGAGAGCAGAGTAGAGGGGCAGGATCCCCTCCCTCGACCTGCTGGTCACACTCCTTTTGATGCAGCCCAGGATACGGTTGGCTTTCTGGGCTGCAAGCTCATGCTGCCAGCTCATGTTCATTTTCATCAACCAACACCCCCAAGTCCTTCTCTGCAGGACTGCTCTGAATCTCTTCTCTGCCCAGCCTGTAGCTGTGTCTGGGATTGCTCCGACCCAGGTGGAGGACCTTGCACTTGTCATGGTTAAACTTCATCAGGTTGGCATCAGGCCACCTCACAAGTGTGTCAAGGTGGCTCTGGATGGCATCTGCCATCAATGATAGTACTACTGCATTCTAAAACACTATACTAAAAAATACTATAAACAGAGATTTCTCAAAACAAATCTCAAAAACTAAGTGAAAATTCTGCAATGAAACTGTTGTTAAAATATTTTTTTTCCCTGAGATCCTTTCATGAGGAAATTTGAAGACAGATTTAATTTTGCATCTAAGTTGGAAGAGGTTTCCCATGAAAACATCTGTGCTTGATATTTCATTGTGGTAAGGGCCCGCATGAATGCCTTGTGATATCTGTGACCTTCAGTCTTGGAATCACCTTGTACTTAGCTTATTATTTTCTCTCGAAATGTAGGTTGAAATTTTTTAACCAATGGAAGGGACATATACACTGACATTAATGCTGGACATGTACCTCAATCCCCTAGACAGTTCTGAAAATCTCAGCTGCAGATTTCAGATAATGTTATCTTATGATGAACTACTGCAGTAGCACTACACTTGTACAGATAATGGAACCACTATTTAATCATCATTGTTCCATGTTTCACACTCTGCTTAAACTCATGTATCTGTGATTTTCTGCATGATAAGTACTTTTTTTAGGTATATTTGAGGTAGCACATAAGGGCTATGGCACATTGTGAGGGCTGCAGAAATCCCAAGACAGTGAGAGAATAACCATCCTTGGTTGTATCCAGCCTCAAGTCATAATCTCAGCTCTTAGTATCAGTAATGCACAGTCTGTGGGAGTGGGAGAAGAAACCTCCTGGAGTGTGAAAACAAAGTGGTGAATAGCATGGCAAGACCCTGGAAGTGCAGCACAGCAAATGTCCACACCCTGACCCAACAGTCATCCTGCAGTGTTAGTCAATACACTCTGGCCCCTGTTAACTAACTCAGGAAGATCCTTCAGCACCAAAGGGATTGCACAGTTCTACAGAATAACTGTGACACTTGCCTCTTTCTATGAAATTGAATGTTGAAGAGACTGCAATAGGTTGACATTTGCAGAGGTTAGTAGGAGTCTTAGGCTATATGGTTTTGGTTGCCTCAGGGGAGAACCTCTGAAGAATATGATTTTAAGGGGATGTGCCCAGCAACTTCTAAAAGTCAACTCCCTATGTCAGCCCTTAAATTGACTCACCTTCCCATGAGAGAACAGAGATGGGAAACTTGTCATTTTATTTTGTTATGTTCTAAACTGTGAGAGCAACTTGTGCATGTGCAAACAGCCAACATGCAAGCACTAAATAAATAGAGGGCCATACGACTATCTTTGAAGACCTGGTCATATCTCAAAACCAAGATTGAGTCAGAGTATTCCACACAAAATATAGCCTACACTATCTTCAGAAATTGACTTTACAGTATGTGCTTCTCATTCTTGTCACATGCTATGTTATGCTGTGTTTTGTGCTATTATCAATAAAAGGACAAACTAGATAAGTTATCAAAGTGTATAATGTAATTTAAACTAGATTTTCACTTGTTTGTAGCTTTTTAAGGATGGTTATGATTTGTGTCATTTGGTATTGTCTATATTGATCTCAGTGTGGAAAAAAGTCATTCAAGATGTCACTATGAAAAAGTGCAAAGTCAATTTGAAGTGAAAGCATGGCAGTTGCAGAAACAGTGATAGAAAACAACTCTGTTGTGAACCATTTCATCCACTCCCTTCCATTCAAACTGAAAATAGTACAGGCATATTTCTTCCTTGTCAATCAAGGCACAAAGTTTCTCCACTGACACTTCTTTTTTACACTAATTTAGTATTTTTGTCCCTGTCTTTGAGATTTTGAATGACGCTGTCCTTGCCTTTATTTCCAGCCTGGCCTCTAATCTTGTGCTTCTTGTGACAGTGTTATTCCACCAACAAGGGCATCCTAAATTTCTCCTTCTACTTGTCCTTTTGCCTTCCTCTTGCTTCTATAAGGAATAATTTTCATTTCCTGCTCTTCTAGATTCAAGTCCTGCAAGATATTTTTTTCTGCCAGAAATTGAGTCTAATAAATTAATAATCCTATACATTTCCCTTGCCATCCCAGTGAGTCTCATTTCATCCGTTTGAGCCTATAGACTTGCCAGAGTAGATTTTGTGAGAGACAAATTTGAATGCAATTGAGGGTGCTTGGAAGCAATTAGAAACTGTGGTGTTAAATCCATTGTCACAGCTGGTTCTTGGTTTCCAAAAGTGGTAGAATACTTAAAAGGTAGGAAATAGATGCCAACAGCATTACTCATTTCTGTACGTAAGTGATTTAAATGACACTTCATTTCTGCTGAACTGCACAGACACAGGTTTCTGTCCATCCTCATAAGCAGAGCATTGACGGGGCTTGACATTTCCCTTCATTTGCTACAAGCTATGATGCTCAGTCATCCACCACTGAGGCTGTCTGTGGAACTTGTTTCTTTTACAAATCTCTCTGGATATACACTGCACTGGGAGGGGCAGGCTTCCTTCCTGCTTTGGGCTGCAAGGAGAGAGCATCAAAGATCCCAGAGCTCTGAAGTACCCTTCATTCAGAAATAGGTGCACCTTTCAAGCTCTCACTACTCAGGACATGAAATATGCTCCTTGAATGTCAGGAGAGAAATGCTGTGCTGGCAACACATGCCCCAGCATCAGTATTTGAAGGTGTTAGCTTTCTTTTTATCACCTCAGCTTTTTATGCCTGCATTCATACTCTCATTTATGTGATGTGGAATCACTGCTATGCACACTTAGTGAAATCCTGGGCAGTACATTTTCCTTGTGATTATTTTGAATATCAAACAGCTGTTGCAATGATATGTTGTTGTTAGTAAAGTAATACCTGCATCCCCAAATATTTTCTTAGAATTATGAAGCAGGGAGGAACAGTTATCTCCTATAGACTTCCACTATAAAACCGACCCCTGCTATGCTAATACCCACAGACTCAGAAGAGTAGAGCTCATTTCTGCTTCACCCTGCAGGATGGACACAATTTCTGATTGGAGTTCTCAATCTAGTCTAACATAACTCATGGCTGCTTTTTCTCTTACTCCTCTGGGTAGCCTTCAAAATAGAGAAATTTCAGATGGCTTTTTGACAAAATCTACAGGGTTTTATTATAAAAAATTTATTCTGGAAGAAAAGGCCATTAGCGATTCCTATGCACAAACATATTGACAAAGTCTCCATATTGACAAAGCCTCTGAACAAACAAGTCCTTACATTTCTGTCTGTCAAGCGTTATAACTCTATCACATTGCTACATCTTTTTCTAAGGCATCTGCGCTTGGCCACTGCTAGAGAGGGAAACAGGGTTAAATGTTTAATCTGATCCAGTAAAACATTTGTTAGGTTCTTAGGTATTATTTAAATACATAAGACCCAGAATCTGAACAGAGACGTCTTCCATGAGGTTACCAGGAAGCCTCTGCATGCACATGAAGAACCAGTCTAGCACCTCTAGAGTTAGCCTTGATCTATTTGACCCAATTTAAACATATTCTCCCCAAAACTGTAGATGTAGATGTCTGTTTATGGTGGAATCATAAAATCAGACAGAGATAACAGATTTCTCATCTGACTGTGAAATCTGTGATGGGTAGCAGCTATCTAACTACTCTTTACACTCTTGTAATCTGCCCTTTCCCAGAAAAAGTTAGTTTGGCACGACCAAAATGGTACATTATCTACAGGAACTTGGATAGGATTCAACTTCAACTAACATTAGCTATTTAAGGTTAGGTGTTTAGTCTCAAGTCATCACTTAGGCCTTCCCCGTGGTTCAGAGGGCTAGACAAGCTCCTTTTCTCTAAGGCACCCCATCCATCTTCTCCACTGACTCACGAAGGAAAGCAGAGAGTAACTCAGGCTAGATGGCTTATATTTGACAAGCTAATAATAACTTAATATTAATTTCTTCCACTCTATTGTTCATTCACTTTGTTTATTTTGTCTTACAGGAAGAGTTTGCACCCTCTGTGTCTGCATGTGTCTGTCTCAAATGGATTGAAGAATCCAGTATATTGGATTATCCAATAGTGACATCAAACACAAAATCTCAGTCATGGCACCATGAAAGCTTTTTGCCCAAACCAACCATGAGAAGTCACAGAGCACTTTGGGTGGTTTTAATCAATTTATTGGCAGTTAGGGGGTTATTAATTAGTTCACTTTACCACCTCACCAAAACCAGTTGAAAAGGGATGGGTCCTGGGCTATTGAATCAACCCTTTCTTTTCACTGAAAAAGCGTATTTCTTAACATGAGAAAGGAAAAAGAGGGGGTATGCTAGCCCAGACTCTCTCTTTTGCTCATTAGATGGAGATGCCTTACAAATCATAACGTTTTAGCTTTTCCACCAACATCATCATCCTAGTCAGGAAATGTGATAGTTACTGATCCTCCTGCGCAGTTCAGTTTGTACTGCTTCTCTGTGTCCAGCAAGCACCAGCTGTAGTTTGCATCTTGCACAATGTCAGGAGTGCAGAAGCTGATTACTAGATAGCAAACTGTTTGGTATGCTGGTGCATAAATAGAAATAGCTGCTCCTCAGGTGCTCCATCTCTCTGTTTATTCCCAAACATGAGACAGACGAATAAGGCTAAAGGACCTGTCAGTTGAAACAGAGGAATTCAATTTGTAACAAAAGAATGTCTTCAGGCAGTTGTTTAGACATATCACAAAGATACTGCAGATTTACGTTATCCTTTGCTGCAAACAGCAGAGGAAATTAGCTAGCTGTAGCCTCATTGGTGAGTTTATTACCTAACGCCTGGCGAGTGAATATCGAAGATGCTGGTGTTGCCAAGCAACTGCCTGAGGATGACAGCGGTCAGAGCGCACACAAGGAGTATGTTAGAGGAGTACCATACAGCTAAGGTTGGCTCAATTTACCATTGTGCGCCATGGCACATAATTAGTAGGGTAGGTAGTACTGTCCCGGAGAGGCAAGTAGCTTCCTTCTGGTCTTGAGACATTTCTGAGCGCCAATAAACGTAAAAGGGGGAAAGGTGAAGTATCAATCCTCTGACCAGTACAGTGAACTTAAAAAGGAAATCTCGCAGTCAACCATAGTCTGACCTTCAAAGTGTCAGAAATGCAGGACTGAGCTCAGTGGTTTTGCAAGTGCAAGTGGCTGTATGAGAAGATTAAGCACATCTAGGACTGATCTCTGGCAGGAGATGCCATAAGTCCCTACATGTGTCTCCCTTATCCTCTAGTGCTAGGTATTTGCCAGGAGGCAAATGGTTAAGTAGGAATGGCTCCTGATCTCATGAATCATGCCCAGGAACAGTTTGGGAGACTGCTGGTTGGCCCTGGCCCGTCGCACAGGCAGGGCTGTTTAGCTGGTACATGCAACTGCTGTCCAACGCCTAGGAATGCTCCCTGGCATTAATTTATTAATACAATCTACGATAATCTATATTTCTAGTTCACTTTTTCACCTGTAAAATGGTGGAGCCCTAAGCCCCTTGTGCAGTTCTCAGATGACTGTTAGATCCCACAACCTTTCCACTTGGCTGAGAAGTGCCACTGTCTCTGGAGACACTTTGCCTGATAGCTGGTCAAACACAGCAGGAGCGTACTACCTCAGCAGAGAGCCACAAGACCTTGGGGAGTCCTTGTGCACCCTTATTCTGGGCACGAAGCTCTTGCACTCACCATTCTTTCTCTGGCAATAATGAATCACATGACCTTGGGAAAGTTATTCAATATCCCTGCTTTGCCTCCTCATACCAAATGGGTGTCTCATCGGCATGTTTGCAGTATTCATTATTTAACAGATAGTACTGCTATTTAATCTCTGGATCATCTGGAGGTCTCAGCTGAGAGGCCACATACAAATACAATGTGAAAGACAATTTCTTTTCAAAGAGCTGACATTATAAGCAGAATAACAGCATTGCACAGTGATTTACTCCAGATCCCACAGGGAAGTAGTATCAAAGCAGTATCTCCTACCTAATTTTTTGACTGCTGAAATAACACAAATTGATGCAACCTTTACATATATAAATAATAATATACACCAAAGAACAGTGTTTACTTTATGAAAGAGTATCTATGATAGCCCTGAGAAGATCAAGAGGGTTAGGAAACAGTTGTTCAGAAGATTGATATAGGTAAAAACATCACTTAAAGCAGATACTTTTACAAGACATCAGTGAATACCTTCTAAACATGAGGGGTTTTAAAGACCTACTTCATACAAACCTGATCTGAGGTGAGACTCATGATATAGTTTTCATGCTGTTATAACTACCAATGCTTTTGGATGAAATAGAAAATTGGAGATATGATGAATCCAAACTGTTTTGTAAATTCATGCCTGTTTTGCCAAAAGGCACATATCAGAAAATACATTACAAAACAATCAATGTATTTGGCCAGATCAGTTTGTAAATCAAACTTCTGAATTTTGCTTTTCAAAACCACTTTTAAGAATAATTTTAAAAGCTCAAGATAAGCATAGATTTCTTTTTTCCTGACTGAAATGCAGAGCTATATGAAAAAGAAAAACATTTGTTTTTTTCAAATTTTTGGTTTTCTGAAAATAATTTGATGCTGACCCAAATTGTGATGAATTTTAAGCTATCCGTAGTTTATAGGATATTCTTTGCAGAATTACACTTTGTATTTTCAGACAGACTCTTTGAGTCTCATATGCAATGAATGCTAATGGTTGTCTGAGTACTTTACTGTCTTGAATCATGAACGTATCTCTTGTAAGGTGAGAATGTGCACATGTACTTTGATTAGGGTGTGTGTTCTTTAAAGCTTTCTTGAGCTGGCCCACATCCAAACAAGTTATTGCTTTTCTGCATTATATTTTTTATCTCTGATTAATTTACATAGTCACAGAAAATTGCATTTCTCCCCTTTCTTTTTGTCAAAATATATCATGGTTTGTTCCCTGTGCTCATGACTGTGACGTCTTCCAAGTGAAACCCTGATGTTCTGTTGAATCCAAAGGAGAATGCTGAGGTTGTCTAGAGACATCTGAGGTCAAAATGGAAACTTTATGTACTCAGGGACATTTGGATCCACCTCAAAGTTTTGGACAGCACTCAGGGTATTCTCTGACTGATGAAGATATTCTGTCAGGTAGCAACGAAGCTGTAAATAAAATTGCAAAATGTAGCCTGAGAGCAAGTTCTTTTATTCCTCTGGATAACAAGTCCTTTGAAGTTTACAGTCTGGCAGCAGCTTATCTGGCAAGCAGCTTGTTTGGCAGGAGCCTGGATGTGCCCATTGGATCAAAAAAAAAACCCCAACCTACCAATGTCACTCTGCTGCCATGAAATGGGTGGGTCATAAAAGTGAGAATTTGCAACTTTCTTGAGTCTTAGACATGGCTTTCTTTAGTAGTTTATTATTTGTTGCCTTACTTGGTATACAGCAAGATCTACTAAGGTTTTGGTCTGGATGCGTGATTCCCTACATTAAGAGAAACATGGATGGAATAAAAAAAAATGGATTAATCCTCAGACAGAGATCTACAGTGCCAGAAAACTGTCAGGGTCCCTCAGCAAGAAGTTGTAATTTGATTAATCTGTATCCACCATATTATTTAGGATTATCAGTCCTTATTGCAATGTTCCATCGCAGTCAGTGGGAATGAGCACAGCCTGGCAATTAAAGACCTCTCCCAGGAATTTCCCTGAACTGTGACACAACTTGGTTACTTGGTTACTTGGGTTTTGATTCAGATTCATTCTGTGTTGTCAGTCAAGGACTCTGTGTACATTCATAGCCAGGAGACAAACATCAGACTGAGGGTGAAATGGAGCACTTTAGGCAATGGCTTCTGACTTTCTAGCATTAGTCTCCCAGGCTCCTGTCTGCCTTCCTATTGCACAGAGTGGTATCTTTATAAGACTTCCACAACAGCAGTTGTGTTGCTGAGGTTCACATTATGCAATGCTGAACTAAGATACTTCCATCAGCGAATAAACCAGGCACATGTCAGGGCTTCTTGGCTTTCAGCGACTGCAGAGCAGCAGGAGAACACAGCCTTTCCCCTTCCAGTGCCTGAGCTCCTTGATCACCTTCTCGACTCCTTCACTCAGTTCATTCAGTGTAGTTTGGGAAATACTATTTCAGAACATGGCAGTTCTTTCTTGTCTTCTTGCTGTAAAGCTATGCAGTGCAGCTGGGTTAAAAAAAGAAAGCAAGTGTAAAGTGTTTTCAGATAAAGTTTGAATCACTGGCCTTGGAAATGTGAGGAAATTGTAAGAAAAAGATAACCCCCATTATAGCATCATTTCAGCAGTGCTAAAATACAGAGTAGAGACTTTAAGAATGGCTGCAAATTTGGCATCAATAC
This sequence comes from Ara ararauna, assembly GCA_028858755.1. NCBI lineage: Eukaryota > Metazoa > Chordata > Aves > Psittaciformes > Psittacidae > Ara > Ara ararauna. The sequence continues at coordinate 16,902,026 of CM054376.1, read as the reverse complement.
TGTTTTCAATAAGGGTATTTCCACTTGTTCTGATTTTTATAGAGGAAGGGGTTTCAGAAAGTCAGAGGCCTCTTCTTCTGAATACTTGCACTTCAGATATCATAGAATAGTTTGGGTTGCAAAAGGCCTTAACATCATCCAGCTCCCAAATACAGTCTAGAGAGCTTGAGAAATTGTACATATGTCTCCCATTTCCATTACCTACCTTATCTATGATAATTCTGTGTTGCTAAGAAGCCTTGTGATGAACCACTTGTTTGAAAAAGAAATCATAATACATTGTAGAGGAATATGGAACTCAATAGCAAAATGTGAAGTTATAAGAACTACAGTATCATGAGGAAAATGGCAGTATTCCCTTATGAAGGTGTCTGGGTTATCTGAGAACATATTTGGGAGTTTTAGGTATTTTTAAAGAGGGCACTTGAATATTTGTTAATCATCAAAGCATTTAAGTTTTGAACTGGAAAAAAATGAATGAACGTGGATTCACATAGTTCATTTCTGCATTAAAAGTGGAAAGATGATAAAATCATCAAGCTCCTGCTGACACAGCTGAACCAATGTTAACACAGCTGGGAATTTTTTCCTGAAATTCCCTAGTGTGAAAGTGCTGCAGATATGCTAACACTAATATCCCAGAATTTAACACTCTTAGGCTTTTGGGAAATGCAATTCAAATGTAAAATTAGATCTGTATGGTGGTTCAAAACATAGATATGTGTTTTCCAGTTCAAACTAATATCCAATATAAAACCATTTTAGGGGAGGTAAATTTAAATATAATGAGTCAAGTGCATTGCATTATGGGTAAGACAACTGTGAAAGCCACAAAAATGAGAAAAAGGAAAGCTGTACCAAGAAATTAAATGTTCTCCTGAGCATCTTCCATGTCCACAAATTAACTCAGTAATTCGTATTTTGATTCATTAATGATTTTTATACCAAAAATTTTCAAAGTTATAACTAGCTTGCTTTGCTTATTAAGTTTTGCTCAGCCATCAGAATCTTGATGAACCATGAAATCTATATAACAGTTACATCTGGCTTTAGTGAGGTTTGAATGGCAATAGTAAATGCTTGTTCCTTTTAAATAATTAACTTATCTATCTGTCTGTCTTCTACCTGCTGTACCATTTTGTGTTTCTGAATATTTAGGAGCATAAACTTCTACTAGGAGTTTAAGTACAACTTTAAAAGATTTTTGCAAAAGCTCTGCAAAGATCATCCAACACAGAAAAATTTTAGAAGAATAAATGAGAAAATGTTTGTTTGTTGCTAAAAAAAAATACTGTTATGTGGAAAAGAAAAGTGGCTTGTCTTAAATGTAAGATTAACTTTATCCCCTTAGCTTTAGCCTTTAATCTGTAGAATAGCCTGTGGATCTATGAGTGTTAACAGACCTGAATTTTTTATTTCTCTTTCTTTCCTTTTACTTGTTCATTTTCCATCTGTGTGTCCCCTAAGAACCTGAGAGCAATGACTGAAAGGAAAGATATGGTGATTTATTTGATATGTCTCTATTCTGCCACACAGGCAGCAATGCAGTTAAAACCAAGGTTATTGATAATGGTTTAACTGAACTTAAAGTTTTGAAATTCAGTGGCACTGAGTTCGCAGCTGATAGCAATACCTGGAAACGCATAGATTTTTAAATGAGTGCTGTTAATCTTATACAAATGTGTCAGTCTGTGCCTTAATATGTGATCCACATCCTTTGGTGTTCAAAACTCTTACGGAATTCTTCCTGTTGCCAATAAGGTTCCTAAGGATCATTGTTCTAAACGTAAGCATTTTAAAGTATATGATGAAATAACATCAACAATTTCTTTAATATGATGAATACTCTTTATTGATAAACAAATAATTATTTTTTTGATTCACATATTTCTCTGGCATGTGAACAGTGATTTTAATTTTCTAGTGAAGAAAGGAACTGAAGCAAGGTCTTCATGAGCCTCATACTCTAGCTACTGGACTGTTGTGAAAGAATCCTCCTCTAATACCTGCATTTAAAGACTTGTGAGATTATTTTAAAGTGTTTTTTTTCCAAGAGAAGGCACCAGTTTCTGCATCCTAATTTAACTGAGGAGTTTAAACTTCAAAAAAGAAAGGTGAAGATTTAGACACTTTTGTGTTATTAAAACAGCTTCCAACCCATTACCTTTTTTTCTGTTCATTCTTCTCAAGAAGTGGGCTCATGTAGAGAGCTTATTTCTAATACTTGGATCCCAAACTGAATGTTATGCCTAGGATTTATGCTACGTAATTTCTGACCTGTTAGTACCTTAATGAACCTGGTCCAAAAAAAGTCATATGTCTGCTTGTCCTTGTAATTTCACATGAATAAACTAGAAAATATTTCACTAAATTCAGTGGAGTTATGGTGGTAGGATAGTGCAGTTGATAGTACTGGATCAGGTCTTTCAAAATAAGTGCAATTAGCACCTTATTGATCTACAAAAAAAACAATTTAATAACAAATTAATATTTGAGAGACTTGCTGTTGGAATGGAAATGCACTGGGAACACACTTGAAAACAAATGGAAAAACATAAATTGGGGGAGGAGAAGAATAAAAAATTCATCAATATAAAGACAGTAACGAAGAAGTGCATTTAAATTCAAGAATAGTATCTTTTTTCTGAAATGCATTTTCTCAGAAGTTCAAAAAAAAGCCTTTACTCTTATGTCTTGTATCATTTGCTTATTTGGATCATCCTGAAAAATTGTAGGCTTCCTGTACTCAAAACTCACTTACCGAAGCACCTGCAAGCTTCAGTTCATATTCTTTTATGTCAATCCAGTAGGTGCATGGGAAGTGCCTATTCTGTTATTCAGATAAAACCAAGCATTTGCAGGGTAGCTGTGTTGCATATAGATTAATATTGGTTGAAAGAGGATTTATACTTTCATTCCCCCTTTTCACCACCTCCCCCATTCCCGAAGCTCATAAATTGCAGCAGAAAGGAAAAGAAAAACCCACAGTTTTCTTAATTGCTGATTTTACCATGTTTGATCTTATATCTCGTAGAAGAACAGAAAGTTTAACTGTGGCTTTAGATTAAGTGAATATCCGTAAAACCAAAGAAAAGTAGTATCTAAAGATTCGGGTACTCTGTATGACATGAACATAAAATGAGGGATTAATCAGTTTCAAGCTGAACACATGAAATATACACCTTTTCTACAATAAATGTTTCTAAACCTCACCACAAAGTTGAAAAGAATAGGGAAAAAGGAAGGGGAAGAAGGGTGGGAAGAGTGAAGGAACAAGGAAAAGGGAGGGAAGAACATCTTTGCCAAATCAAACCAGAATTTAGTTGTGTTAGAGCCTCAGTGATGTTACTCTTGTAATTTTATTTGGAAGTGGGAAAGATAATGCATTTTCAACTTTGAACACTTGCCATTTTTTTCTGTACTGTGACCTCAATAGATTGCCAGCCTGTTGAGGTACAAAGAGGAAAACAGTGGGAAATGACACAGCAGAAATCAAATTACATGAGTCATTTTTTATTTTTTTTTATTTCCTTTATGTTCCTTATATAATTCTGATGGCAGCAGAACTAAAGTTAATGAACAGTAGTAAAAGCATCTGCTGAAGCTCTGTCGGGAGATTCACCTCCATGCTCACAACTGCAGCTCTGCAAAATTTATCCAAGGTCTCTTTGAAGAAAGTTTTTAAATGAAGTGAAATGTATTGGAATTATACAGCTCATGAAGGAACCATATAGTGTTATGGTACCGTAAATAAAGGCTGACATTTCCTTATTAGTAAATACAATAGCAGTCTGTAAAAAAAAAATAAAAATAAATCTGAAAATTTGGAGCTTTTTCAACCCCATTAAGTTACTATAAAATTTTTACAAGGTTAAGAAAAGTGAGCGACTGAAGCACTGTGAAATGTTCACTGTGCTTTTTTCCCAGATTACTAAGGGCAAGTATCACCTTCTTCTCCTCAGAGGTGCCCAGATTTTCAAAAGTAAAAGAGAAAAGTCCCATCGAATTAGTTTCTGGGCTTTGCAGCAGGAGGTATTGCTTGTACATAGAATCATAGAATAGTTAGGGTTGGAAAGTACCTTAAGATCATCTAGTTCCAACCACCCTGCCAGGGGCAGGGACACCTCCCACTAAACCATGCCACCCAAGGCTATGACCGATCCAGCCTTGAACACCACCAGCGATGGAGCATTCACAACTTCCCTGGCAGTCCATTCCAGTGCCTCACCACCCTTACAGTAAAGAATTTCTTCCTCATATCTAATCTAAACTTCCCCTGTTCAAGTTCGAACTCGTTACCCCTTGTCCTATCACTACAGTCCCTCATGAAGAGTCCATCCCCAGCATCCCTATAGGCCCCCTTCAGATACTGGAAGGCTGCTATGAGGTCTCCTCGCAGCCTTCTCTTCTCCAGGCTCAACAGCCTCAACTTTCTCATCCTATCTTCCTACGGGAGGTGCTCCGGTCCCCTGATCATCCTCATGGCCCTCCTTTGGACTTGTTCCAACAGTTCCATGTCCTTTTTATGTTGAGGACACCAGAACTGCACACAATACTCCAAGTGAGGTCTCACAAGAGCACATAATTGCTCAGTTTCATTATTCATGGGCTAAGAGCAAAGAGTTCAGGCAAAAGATAGTGATGAGGGCTGGGGCACTACAGGGAAGATATTTAAGGTTATATTCAATAAAATACTTTATAATAACTTATGAAAAATTGATTTCTTGAAAGAGCACATACCAAGCATCTACTTAATTTGTGTGTGTTGGCATTGTCATGTGCAATTCGTGTAAGGAAGACCATGGGGGACCAATTGCTTTCTCATGGGAATCACATGTGTAGAAGCAGATTTTTGTTTCTGGTTTAATTTCAACACCTGCTCCTGGAAATTAACTAGTGAAAGTGCTCTAGTAGCTCAAATTCCTACAAACAGTCCACTGCAGTGATTCTCTTTCGCCCTTGTATGGATGCAAACAGTGTTACCAGCAGTGTAGCAGGATGCTGGGCCAGGGGTCAGGAGCTTCTTGACTATTCTGAGCTTTGCTCACCTAGTCCCTTAGGCCTAAATCCTTAAATGAGAAACCTAAATCCAATTTTAGGACTCTTGCTTGGCTCAGACTGACTTGGGGATCTGGTTGTCTGAATACTGTGGCTTGGGAAAGCTGCTTACTTTTGCCTTGATTTCCCAGAATGACAAGCTGTAAATAACTAGGGACAGATTCAATAAAGATTTGGCTGCATGAGATCAGGTGTAGGTCTAACAAAAATGTCTGAGTTAGAAAACTGTGACCTGGAGTCCTCCTTCAGTTGCTACTTATCCCTGAAGGAGACCAGAAGTCATGAACACTCACCTGCCATCTGCTGGGCATCCAGAGATCTCTTGAGTTCATGCCCAGAGGATATGACTGTCTGTGATGGGGCATATCCATCATAGAATTGTAGAATCACAGAATAGTATAACTAAATTCATCAAGGTCCAGAAAACAGATTTACATATTTCTCCACTGAGGTTCTGGCTACAGGCATATCAAATTGGATTTCACTGCACATAAACACCTTATTTTTTGCTAAGTTTTGAATGTTTTTCTGCACACCTGAGCAAAAAGCACAGAGACATCTATCTCCACCTTTAACCTGACACTCTAGGGAATTGGTGGACATGGACACAGAATGTAGTCTACTGACTACTCTCAATAGGTTCAAGAGTTATGTTATCTGCAGTAATGCTATGGAAGAGGTTGACTAAGAGAAGATGCATCAGGCCCTCCATCCTCTATTAGAAAGCAACCACCCTGCTTTTAGCCAGCTGACCATATTGTGTATCATTTGTATTAGCAACCTAGAAGTATGGTTTAGCCAAGACAGCATTAGGCAGGTTCCCTGCTCAGAGAGTGTCCTCTTAGACTGCCACAGTAAGACAGAGAAATAACTTTAGGTAAAAGAGGGGTTAGGAATAGTTATGTTCTGTGTTGCATGACGAGAGAGGAGACCACCCAGCGCTACTTTAGTATCACTGCATAACTTGCACATCAACGCCAAACTGCCCTGAGAAAACCAAAGTAAAGAGAAATATTGTCACTACTCATGCCCAAACAAAAACAAAAAATAAAAAAAAGAAAAAAGCCATTTCCATTCAACTTGTTTTCAGAAAGGTCACAAGCTCTTTGCTCTGATGAATTCTGAATAGATGCAGGCACCTGAAAAGGGCTTTATTTAGGAGATGTCTCTATTCCCAGAGTTTTCCTGGTGAGTAGTTTCAGGCAATTCCCTGTTCAGTGTGTCAGCCTTAGGCATTTCCCTTGCAGAAAGTGCGGGTTGATTTGAAGACTTCTATGATGTACCTTATTTGTCTTAAGCACTGAGGAACCTGTTTCAGTGCTCTGGATTTCAGCTTCAGGAAGGCCAAACCATCACTTTTTATGTTAAAACACATGAGGGCTAATGTGGGCCCTGTCTCAGATTTCTACCTGGCTTTTTTCCCTTAAAGATCAAGGCTTTCTAGCAATAAATACCACAAAAAGTAGCTAAGAGCTGTGCATCATATATAATACAAATTACAAGTACTTTTGCAGCCTTAAGACTGACAGCTAAAGACAAAACCAATTCTATCTGCGTCATGGTCATGACTGTTCTTAAATCTATGGAGTGAACACAACTCTTGCTGGTGACAAAGCACTACTGTCGATATGAGGTGTGCTGTGCAGAGACTGATGGATAGCAGAATGATGGGGTGCTGTTGGGGCTCACAAGACCACTCTGTGGGGTGGCGAGGATGAGCTCACACTACTGTTTAATTCTTATGGGTTGGGAGATCCTGGGAATGAAGCTGACCTCCAGCACAGGTCACAGCTGTTCAAGTGTGCACCAGGGTTCATGTTTGCTGAAGGTGGAAGGTTGTTACAGGAGAGGGGGCAGCTGACAAGTAAGGAGTTATGACTCCATTGCTACAGAGGTCAGGCATCTCTAGCTTTCTGGTCTACATTCTGCTAATCCTTGCAAACAAAGTGTTTCATGCAGTTGCCTGAAAATCATAATGCTGATGACATTATCTTTCTTTCTAGAGTTCAAAAAGGGTTGGTTTTGGTTTGCAACTTCCTTCAAAATTCAGATTCTTAATGTAAGGGAACCAGTGCTACCTTAGAAAACTTGAACCAACTAGCTTTTATTGAACTGTAGCACTAATAAATAAGGGATCATTACTTGCAGTTTTATATCCCTTTCATCCAGAATTCTCTGTATGCAGTATAAGCATTCATTAACTCACAGCCTCATGATAGCACTGAGTTATAGCTATGTTACAGATAGAGGGTTGATACCAAGAGACAAAGCAACTGGGTTATTTTCATGGAGGGAATGACTGCAGAGCCAGTGATGAAAAGATGCCAGGAATTCTGGCATTATGCACTTCTAAATCATTGTCATAATTTAAAAGTCACTGATAAATATTTGCCTTCCCGTACCCTGAGACACACTGCCCTTCCCTCATAGTGCAGTGTTACCCACTCAATAACTGTACTGTTTCTTGTAATTCACAGACCCACAAAAGGATATGACTGTGAAGGGCATCAGGAGGACATTTGGTCCATTTCCCCAGATTAGTCATTCCTGAGAGATATCTGCAAGGACAGGCTGTTTTTAAACAGTATGATGTCCTTAAAAGACCTCTAATATTAGAGATCCTATGGCCTCCATCTGTAAAATCTTTCCATTGGTTTTCTATCCCCAACATCTTCAGTCTGACCTGCATTTTTCTGCTTGTAATTTAAAACTATCATTGCTTGTCTTATGCTCTATGGCCATGAGCACCAGATGTTCCTCTTCATCCCTTCATAACACCCTTTCTCACACTTGAAAACTGTTATCATGCCCCTCAGCCTCCTCCTCTTGATGCTCTTTTGATCTCAGAGTTACATTTCCTTGACTTCTGACTGCTTTCTTGTCTCTACAATATTTCTCTGGCTGGTCTGCAACTTTCTAGAAGGTAAATGCCTGAAACCAAACCTGGGGCATACCTGGGGAATTCCCAGGTGGGCAAATCTGACCACCACCCGCATTTCACAATGAACCCGCCGTTTGGCTGCTGAACTGCTGCCTCACCAGTTGTTCCTTATCTTCAGTTCCTGCGGCTGATCATTCCTGCCTGAGAGACACATTTGTCTCTATTGAATTTCATCTTGTTCTTTTCAGCCCATTCTTCCAATCTGTCAAGATGATTTTTGGATTTAAATCCTACCCTCCAATTTACTTGCAATCCTTCCTAGCTTCATGGCAGCTGCAAATTTAACAAGTGTATGTTCCGTTCCACAACTCAGGTCATATTGCATATACTTCTATGAGCTCCAGGAAGAGTGAGAGAAATCAGCAGACAATTTGACAAAAGCCTGCGCTCCTATGTGCTGCTCAACTACGGAAGAACTTTCCTTTGTTTTTTCTAAATATATCTGAGGTTTCCTTGGCTTTGGTGCTCTTTTTAAAGCTACCAAGGTTTTTACTCCTGCTTTATTTTTACAAAAACATTTTTGAATATTGACCATTTCTAATAACAGTTTTTAAAAGTCTGTTGTGAGATAGAGATATCAGATGTAAAACATTAGCCACTCACATTGTGCTGGCATTTTAAATGTTGTATTTCTCTATGTAAATCACTAATACAATACAAATGCCACTAATATAACAGAGATTATCCAAAACTGCTGACACTGACAGTCTCCAAGGGAAAATTTCTCTGTGATCAGCTTTAATCGGGCCTTTCTCAGAAGCTTTTATGTAGGCTTCCACTCATGCAGGTCAGGGCATCTGCCAAAAGAGTATTTTCCTTGCTGTTTATGTAGTGCAGCAAGTGACCATTTAGCTTAGAGGCAGGAACATAAATCCCAATGTGTTTGATTTTCCGGGGCATGGTGGCACCTTTTCCATCAGAAACAAAGCCCTCTTAGAGTTCAGTTTACTCAGCAGGGTTTGTAAATCTGGATAATCCCATGACTTTCAGCTGCTAAACTTGTAGATATTTAATATAAAATGGCAGAGCCACCGTTCTTTAAAATATTTCATTGGCACATAAAAAAAAAATAAATCTGAGGCCACTGACCCATCATGAAACTTAACTTATAGTAACAGTTGGTAATGGTATCTTTGTCACAAACCGTTGTGATTTATGTTTATGAGCAATCTGAAGCTACCTGAGAAGCAGAGGATTTTAACTGAAGTTACAGAGTGGTGTCTGTCTTGCCTCTTGTAAAGGGCACTATAGAAAACACTCAAATCTTTATGGGGGAAGTAACAGACATCAGAAAAAGGTGCCTTTCTCAACTCTACTTTTCTTTAAAACTTCACTTATTATAAATCTATATTGGTGATTATTTAAAAGTGACTGCACACATGAATCCTTTTTTACCCATCAAAAAGAAAACTGAATGGGGTTTTATACCTGTGGTATTCTACCTGGTTTCTGGTACTTCTTTTGTCTGTACAAGCCAGCAGTTTTCTGCGATAGCCAACAGGATGCACCTTCTATTTCAGCCTCTTTATATGGGAGTTTTTTGATCGCTAATGTTTCCAGCATTGTCTGTGAGGAAATCTAAAATTATTCCAGGCATTAGCCCTTTAGACTACAATACTCAGAACTCTCAACAGGCTGCAGGCTGAGAAAGAAGGTATACTGAATTTTTAACTGAAAAGTCTACAGCCTTTTTCACCCAAATAAAAATCCTCACTTTAGATATTCTGCATCTTTAACAAGGAATATATACCTCAGAGCATGATCTTTAATTTTCTACTTTCAACAACATTTCTGGCAATGTCATTTGTTTCTATGTTAGAATCTTTTTTAGTGAGATGTCAGATCTCTTTAAACTTTGCCTGAAGTCGTAGCAACTGAAGTTTGTGGAATGACTTGATCCTAAGGAAACCTGAATATGTTGCCAATAAGTGCATTGACATTTACTGGCATGCATTTCTCTTCCAGGCTCCTGTTATAACCCTAAGCAAGATAACAAACAGTGCCAGCTGAGAGATCCAGTGCAATTAGATAAAACATATGAGAGGATGTATCTATAAATAACACTTTAAATATGTATGAAAAGGAACTCTGAGCACAAGAGGACTTAATTATTTTCAGTATATCGTCTCAATAGGATTCTCCACACCATAGCCAGAATTCTTTGGGTTTTTTCCTTCCAAACGGACACTGTTGTCAGTCTCCCTTCCTGTGATACCATTTTCTATGGTCTATACAGACTGGATGTCCTGTGTAAATTAAGGTCTGGAGAGACTCTGTCCTGATATCTCAGGGGCTGTTGTAACCCCCACAAGGGACACATTTTAAAACAGGCTCAGAAGCAAATGGCGCCAGGGTTGCTGCTGTTGCCAAAACACTTTGTGTTCTTGATTCTTCTCCTGTATTCCTCAAGGGCTGGTCAGCAAAACACTGAACATGGGAGAATTGTTTTAGAGATTTGCTGTTGTTATATGTGCCATCAGTTGTCAAGAGCTAAAGAAACTTGTCAGCCCAAAACAAATTGAAAAAAATGTATCTTGTATTTCTGCAGAAAAGAATCATTTGGGAAAGAATCAAGAGGAGTAAAGTTTGATTGTGATTCTTAGAATAAAGTACAAAGACTTTGAGACTGGCTAGAAGGAAGAATAACAAGCACTCCAAAACGCATTCCATGCCTCCTAATATGTCATGACACACCAGCTTAGACATATGCTTTTGCCTTTTTTGAATAATAGTCTAATATTACCAGCCCAAAATAAGAGTGAGTAATGTCTCACTTCTTTGAATCTTCACAGTATAAATCCACAAGCATAAATTCATTTCTCAGCTCAGCACACTGAATGCTAATATCTACCAGTGCTTGCCATGTTCCTACAAGAGTCAACAGCTGATATATGAAAAGTTGTTTTCAGCTATATTACCCTGGGGAGGAGGGAAAATAGAGGATATTCAGAGATGCCACTCTGGTGGCACAATAACCAGCAATGACAGTCTTATTGCTGACTGCCACTTATTCTCTCTCATTCAGTATCATAAGAAAACATCACAGATGCCTTTACCACCAACAAAAGGTAGAACAACATTGGTGGTGGCACATGAACCTACTTTCAGCCAGTAAAACTTCTACTCTGCCATCATTACCTGTAGAGGTATATAATCATTTACCTAAAATAACTTAAGAGTGAGAAGGAGGGACACCATTTCCTTTCTTTAGGGACTCCATGATATGTGGGCAACTGTCATAATTACCATTGGTCACATCAGAGAGTGGAGGGTGCTTTCTACATTGGTATTACTGTTGACATTTTCTTTGGAAATATAAAATCTTTTCCTGTAAAACAACAACAATCATAATAATAATAATAATAATAAAAGCTGAATATTTGACTGTGACATTGCAGTGCAGTATTGGTTTTGTGGTGTAATTAGCTTATTCACTCACCCTTTCTGCCTCCCTCACAGGGCTCTCGGGGAATCATTCTTCAGTGTCCCAGAGGATATGGTGGAACCCTCACCTCTGGAGGCATGTTTTGTACCTTCAAAGACAGCAACTGCTGCACAGGGAGCTTTGTGTTTAGCTAAACTACCTGACTTCTAGAAGGCAAAGGGGTGTATGAGGAAAATCTGTGGCAATACAGTAATTCCCCTAAAAAGAAACATCTTCAGTTCCAAGATCTGTGCTCCTCTGTGAAATATCTCTGGGCAACAGGCATTTCTCATGGAAAAAAAAAAATAATTAAAAATTGAAATTTCGTCCAAAAACATGTAGATGTAATATGTTGGACAAATTCTGAATCTCATGACTTGTGGCACTATTTTCATTTTAGAGTGGGAAACAATTTGGGAGAGAACTGAAGAAAAAAGTATTAATCACAAGTACTGAGCAAGTTAAAGGAGTCAAGTATCAAACATAAGAGAAAATAGTAAGTTTTTCTGAAATCTGGGCTGACTTATATCTCCTATGTAGATGCAATGTTACAGATGACTGCAAATATCTTTACTATATTTCTATATTTCTATTTCTCACTATTCACTTGGAGTAGTTATGTGTCAAAGTGTCCAGAGACAATTTTTCTTTTCTTCATGTTTTGTGACCCAAAACTCTGACTTAATTGCATTATATTGTCCCTCCCTGATAACAAATGAAGTGAAAAATATTGTGCATACTTCAGATGAAGAAGCTTCCTTAATCCGAGGGAACATGGTAACCTGTGTATGTGGAAAGATGTGTGTGGAAAGGCAGTTTTATCCAGCTGTGATAATAGCTATCGAAACAGGTTTTGTTCTCTGTCTCTGTTAATGGTGGGAAACACTGGCCAGACCTTGCTGAGATTAGGAGTATATCAGAATCCTGCATATGGTGAGCAGAGATGAAATGATGCAGAGGTGGCTCTGGGAACTTATGATAACTCAAGCTGAAGTGGCCAAGAGACTGTGGAGGGTAAAAACCAGTTGACCCACCACCAGAGCTGTAGACACATTGTCAAAGACAGGGGTACAGCACACACTCCTTTTAAGACATCTCCTAAAAATGCAGATTCATCTCATCTTCGTGTCAGTTTGTTGTTGCTGGGGTATGAGCAAGAGATCACCACAAATCATTCAACATATGCTGGTTTCCTGAAAGACTCCAAGATATTTTTGAGAACCTGAAGGACCCAACTTCAAATTAAAGCAGAGGGGCTGTGGTCAAAACAAGTGGGTTTTTGGAACATAGATGCTCCAACAAATGACAGGCAACAGAGGGAAAACTTAGAGCTCTCCACTGCAGCAATTGCTCAACAGGGGAGGACATCGCCTATTGACAAGGTGTCTTCCTACTGTACTTTTTTGTCAGTGAGTGCTTGTTTACCTTTCCCAAACACATGGTTTGCTTCTTTGCCCTCTCAGTCCTCCCTCAAGAGATTTATTTGTTTTACTTGTAGGCAAAGAAATACAGCTCACTTAATTACAGTTTTGCATCACTGAGTGGGACAGTGGCACTTTGTGCCATCACAATTAAATAGGACTTCCACACTGTCTCCTGTTTAACCTTTGCAATTTTGGACTTCACACTGAAGTCAGACTTCTTCAAGGTTCTGAAATGGTTTAAAAAACATTTTTGTTTCACCACCAGCAGCTATGAAGACGGGCATCAAGTGTACTAAAGTTCTTTCTCTTGTTTTTACCAAGTTGGAAAAATGCTTGTCCAAAAAAATCCATTAAAATCTTCTACTCATTAGAATTTCTGTTCATTTTTCAAGAGGTTTAGAAAAGCTTTAGGTTGAGCTTTCAAATTCATATTTCAGCCATTTGGACATTCACCCATCTGGGTGAAGTGTAAAATTGTAAAATACCATTCTTTTCTTGCCACAATAATTTCCTTTGATGAGCTTACAACCAGCTATTGATTTTTGCTTGTACATTTGAAAAGTGATATATTTCAACAAAATCTACACTCCCTTAGATTTCCTTTTTATATGAAGTCTCAATATGTTAGTGATGAGAGGAGTGTTTCACATCCACTGCAGTCCTGTACCTAACATTCAGAGGAAACTTTACTGTTGTGGACACTAATCTGTTTTGAGGTAAGCATCATAAAGAGTTTATTTTTCAGGCAATTCTTCTTAGCGTATGCTTTGGGCACCTAGTACCACTTTCATAAAGCTTAACTGTACCAGGAGTATATTGCATTAAGGTAGCAGTAAGTTCACCATTTTGTTTAGGTAATGGTTTTCCAGGAGTCTTCCAGACCAATCTGAGATCTTCTAAGTGTTTTCCAACCCAAGAAGTGCTAAGAAGGCACATCCTCTTGTTTGACAACCCAAAAGTTAATGAAGAAAAGCAATATACCTCACTGCCTGCAATTATTGTGAAAGTGTGTTTACAGTGGAGTGCACCATGGACTTGGATAATAGAGACTCTTGTTATGCTGCCTACTTCTTTCTCCTGGATTGCCATTCTACAGGCTATCTCAGAACTGAATTTTAGTCACATGCATTTTCTGCTATGTAGATTGGAAGAAAATTAGTAGATGTCATTTATCTTGACTTCAGTACACATCTGGACTCTCATGTGCAACTTAGGAAACATGGACTAGCTGAAAACAATTATTATGTGACTGCATTATTCATTGGAGAGACGTTTATTAAAAGAATAGATGTCACTAATTCCTGATAAATTAGAAGGATGGATTGAGTGGATTTTTACAGGAATAATCCTTAACACTACGCAATGCTTCCCTTTGTGATTTTCAAGAAAGGATGGAGAACACATTGTATTAAGTTTTCAGAGATCACCAGCTGGGTGATATATGTATGACAAGACAGAATTAGAACTACAACAGTGTTGATAAATTGAAGAAATAGTCTGAAAAAATAGAATGTAATACAATAAGCTGAAAAATTCAAAGCTCTGCCTTGCTGCAGGAATAGTAAACCACTCAAAAGCTGCAGGGTAATGCAGCAGCACTGCAGAAAGTAGCTCAGATTTAAAATGAATCACCAAAAACAATATCATTTGCTGCAAAAAAAAAAAAAAAAAAGAAAAAAGACAAATACATGTGTATTTATTTATTAAGTGGCTCTGCTGTAACAGTAAGATTTCTGAGTGATGCTATGTCTTCAGTATGTGCCTTGTGGCCAGCTTAAGTGATGAAGCATAAAAAAGATGTAGATTAGCCAGACAGAGAACAAAGGGCAGCAATGAAAATGATGAAGATTAAGAAGGGACATCTGGGGAAAAATGAAGGTGTTGGATATTATTCGTCCAAAGACTGTAAGTTTAAATAGCAGACAGCTTAGATGAGGGAGGGAATGAGCTCTTCCCTTTGTCTGCCTGTCAGATAAGAACAAATGCTCTCACATTACTGCAAGACAAATATGGGTTGGACAAAACGAAAATCTTTCCAGCAAGAAGGATAATGAAGCAGAGAATCCAGGACAGTATTGGAAACCTCACTTGAGAAATTTATAACAGTGGTTTGGGCAAATGTCTATCAGGAATAGCATAAGAATAGCTCATCCAATCTCAGAGTAGAGGAATGACTGTATGACTCCTTCAGTTATTTTCTGTTCTTATTTCCTATAATTCCAGATTTGTCTTAATTTTTTACCATTGTTGTATTCCTTTAGCTGAGAAGCCCTACTCTTGACTTTTGATTTTTCTGTAATCACCATTTTTGCCAAACTGTGAACAAAAACAGAACTATCTCATCCACCATGCACCTGACATATCACAGGATGGTGGTATCCATTAGTTTTCTTTATAAATAATAAAGTCATGTGAAAAAGTGCATGTACTTTTGTTAAATTTACACTTTTGGCCATTTCACCTTCTCTCTGCCGTCAGTCTGCTTATTTGTTTCCTCAGGGACAATCCTTTCATTCCAACCAGCTGAGCAAGTTCAAACAGTTACCAAAAGGTATCTGTATCCAGCAGGGATCCTACAGAAAAAATAACACTCATTATGGAAATATATCCTCCCTCTCTTCTTCCCCCTGAGGGCAACAGGTAGCATCTCAAGTAGAGGGGTAAGAGATACCCAATCCTGATCTACCATTAAAGTGTTCACTCTGACAGCTGGTGATCATACTGTTATCTTTACACTCATGAAGAAGCATGGTTCCTGGCCTTACAAAAGCAGATTTGTGCAATGTACTAAATCATTACATTTTAAAAACATTTTTAATAAGCTATGATGAAATCTAATAATATATGAAATCAAAAGAGAGGCTTCTATTGATTTCGGCAGGGTTGAATCAGATCCTTTACAAACATGCAGAGGTTAACGAACTGGTTATGAAGTCTTTCTTCCCTTGTAATTTGTGTATTTGGTCTCATAATATAACAAAGTAATCTAGGGAAATATGTACAAAGAAACAATGCAAGAACATTTAACAATACTGCTTGTCCTTTCTTCTGCTTCCCTTTGAAATATCTGCCATATACCAACTGATCAATAATTCGGGCAACCCAGTCTCCCAGTGATAAAGCCTTTACACAGAGCCTCCGCTACTGTGTTGTCTTTTCTTGTCTCCTTAATATAATTTAATGTGAATTTTCTGCTGGGAAACCACAGGTAGCCTAGATAAAATGAAAGTATTGCAAAGTTGCCTGATGGTAAATCTGAATTTTTGCTGCTTCTGAATATAATAGTTATATCAGTGATCAGTGACATTTCTGCTTTGCATTTTATACATCATTCGCTTCTATGTTTCTCAAATCCTTTTCCATAGTGTGATGTACCTGTAAAATACCAATAGTATACAGAACACTGCCCAGCACTATTGTACACCTAGAATTTCTTTACTGATATGAAACAAGCATTGTAGAATGCTGAAAAAACATGAACAGATGCAATTCTAATTTAACCATTTACAAAATTCTCAGATGCCTAATAAAATTATCTCAGTCAGCAATGTTAGTGGTTTGCGTTGTATGCTGGTGAAGCAGAGCCCTGAAGTGCAAACTTTGATTTCATCTAGCAGGAGTCATTTAGCTGGGAGTCAAAGGAAAGCCTGCCTGAAGAGATCTCTGTGCGAAATCCACTGTAACAAAACTGGAATGTGCCTGGGATTTTTCAGCTTGTTTGTTTCTGCTCACTACCTTGCTTCTATTGATTAATGTGTGGTTACTCAGAGCCTTAAAGATATATGGTATGACAGGAAGACTTTTTTCCTATAGCCCTGAACTTTGTTTCTTTGAGATTTTCCTATTGAACCAGAAAGTTAAGCAGGCCTCTCTCTGGCGGTGAACTTCGGCATGCACTATTGCTGCAGACAGATGAGAAGTACTATATTATTCTAATAAATTTTTAGGTGCACCTGAATCACAAACAACTTGGAGGCTGTCATGAGGTGCAGAGAAATGAAAAATTGCATTTCCTTCAGCAACAGCACCAGATAAAAGTTTGGGGTTTTATCCAAAATTTGCAGAGCAGTGGATGGGTTTGGTTCACATTCAGATGGAGCAAACACTCAAAGTTCAATGAAAATCTTGCCTTTGACTTCTAAGGGATGCAGACAGCACATTATCACAAAAAGCCAAACCACAGAGGTGATTTTTGAGTTAATATCCATGGTAATAGATCTTGCAAATCCAGCTCAAGACCTGTCAAGACCTGTGTATCTTGTGTACCCTGAAGAGATCCACCTTCAGCCATTGCTGGTGAGTGACATGCTTGCACTGTCCCATTTGAATAAATTTGCTAAAAATGCAGGGAAGATGTGCTTGGCCTTCCTTGCTCAGGAAAGTGAGCGCTCTGCACTCTGCCTAGCAATGCAGGGCAAAGCAAAATCCAGCGCAAAGGCTGGCTCTCAGGCATGTACATTATCTTCTCTCTAAACTGATAACAGGAGACAGCAGTGTATGAATGAAGGTGCCATGTATGCAGTGATTATGCAATATGTATCTGCAACGTCCAGTTCGCATTAGCATCAGTACGAGCCTCTTATCAGGCTAGGCTGCTTCTCAAATGAATGCTACCAGGCTGTTGGAATTATCTGCACAGTCAGATACTCATTTTTAGCTTTTTCATCATGGCCGAACACAGCTCCACTTGATCTCAGCAAAGTTATTTTAAAATCTGAGAGTTTGCCAATGTTTCTTTTTAAATGATCACATCTAGTGTGACTCAATACTCCTGTATTTCATTTGTCAGAGCAGCCAAGTAGTCTGGCTTTTGCATTCCCAATGGCCATTATCTCTTGTTTGTTAACAGCCAAATAGCTGATGCATGGATACACATTATTCCTGTGTTTTCTTGCAAAGAGAGAGATTTTGCTGGAAACAAAACAATAAAACAAGAAACTAGAAGGATATGATAATTCATAGATTTTAGAGAAAAATGGTTATTGACTGGAAATGTACAGTTTACTGAGTATTTGCTCTAGGGAGTTGATTCATTGGGTTTCTTTCCTTTTAGATCATATGTTGCACGTGCTGAAATTGTCTTGTGCTGCTGAAACTATATGTTATATAGTAATTTCTAGCAGAAATCAATACATTAATTCCAAGTATGGCACTTGGTTCCACAGTATGATCTTTATAGATCAAACTAGTGTCACAATCTGCCTAAAAGTAAGTATATGAATGATCCTGTATATATTTTAGCCAACTATTTAAGCAAGTGAAGATGGTTCCACTGGCCTCTAAATAAACCTGATTTTAGGCAAACACTTCAGTGACTGGAGCACCTCCCATATGAAGATAGGATGAGAAGGTTGGGGCTGTTCAGCCTGGAGAAGAGAAGACTGCGTGGAGACCTCATAGCAGCCTTCCAATATCTGAAGGGGGCCTATAGGGATGCTGGGGAGGGACTCTTCATGGGGAACTGTAGTGAGAGGACAAGGGGTAATGGGATCAAACTTGAACAGGGGAAGTTTAGATTAGATATGAGGAGGAAATTCTTTACTGTGTGGGTGGTGAGGCACTGGAATGGGTTGCCCAGGGAAGTTGTGAATGCTCCATCGCTGGTGGTGTTCAAGGCTGGATTGGACATAAGTCTTGGGTGGCATGGTTTAGTGTGAGGTGTCCCTGCCCCTGGCAGGGGGGTTGGAACTAGATGATCTTAAGGTCCTTTCCAACCCTAACTATTCTATGATTCTATGAGTTAGGGTCTAAATCATTGTAAAATTGAACTGAAGAAACCATTCGATTAGCTGATGTGGAGCCTGACCCACGTAATTATAAGATCACACACAGCTGGGGTGGAATTCATTAGCCAGCACATTAGAGTTACCTTTCAGTAAGCACAATGAGGGAAAATAATCGTTGCTCCATACAATAAGCATACTACAGTTTGTGCATTTCATATCTGCAGTATGGTGCTGCAGCTACTTGTTTTCTGATTAGCAGTGATGATAATGATGATGATGATGATGATGATGATGATGATGATGATGATGATGATGATGGTGGTGGTGGTGGAGGTGATGATGATGTACAGTTGCTCAAAACAATTTTATGTGATAATTATCTCAGCAGAGAAAGTTCCTACCACTAGTTCAAAATGTCAAACCAAATGTAACTAAATCTTTCAAGCCGTTAAGATTTCGCATTTATCTAAAGGTCCCCTCTAAACTGCTGCATGACAAGAGTAGCATCGTAGTAAAAAAAGATAAAAGCACTAAAATTGTTACTGTGACCTTTAGACCATTAAATCAATTTTTTTTTTTATAAGAAATGAACCTTGAGCAGTGTTTGCTACTAGTTGTAGATCTATAAACATGAATGATGTTTGGCTAATTTTGAGTTGGTAGATGTAATAAAGCAAGATTTCATTCTAAAACCTAAACAGGAGCATCTCCTAATGTATGGTACACCAGACAATGCTGGGAGACAGGAATTTCATATGAATGTGTGACAACATCTGCAGCACAGCTGTTGAGTATGTTTGCAATGAACCAGGCAAGCAGAAATTTCATTGTTGTATGGCAATAAGTTAAGGGAATATTATTACCATAAATGAGCATGGTCCAGTCACATAAAACTAATTTCTCCTTTGAAAATATTAAATTTTGAGATACATTTGTGTTTTTTAGAAGGAAGGGCATATAAAAGACCAGTAATATTAGCTGGTTAGTTAAATAGGCAACATCTCTGTTTGTGATGACAAGTAAGTATTATCATCAGATATTTTTATTCTGATTTTTAAGGATTTCTTCACCTGTGATAAAGAATTCTATTTAAGAAAATAAATAAATGAGAACACTACTGTGTGCAATTAAACTGCTCCTCTGCCCATTATATAAACTAACACTGAGAGAACCTTTCAGATGATCAGTGAACATGGCACTTTCTGCTGTCTTTGACATCCAAGCCTGCTGGTAAACCTCTGGACTTTGGAGTTCACCTGTCTGCTTGGGGTGTATTGCAAACTGTTGTTTGAACAGACTCTGTGTCTGGCCTTGAGAGTGGCCTGGCTGTAGGCCTGAATCAGCATGTCTGTCTTAATATGTCTCCAGTCTAGCTGAGACTGTTACCTTTCTGGACACCATTTTACAGCAGGTACTCATAATAATGACAGAGAAGAGAGCTTAAAACCCCTTTGTTCCCGCAGTAAATTCCTGCCTGGTGTACATGTTCCCACCAAGGTCAGTACTTCCTACAAATGGGTTGATAAGGTATTTCAGCATATCATTTATAGAGAAAGCAGCTGATAAATTAATTTCTAGTACATCACTTCCATGTTGCAGGTGACAGCCCAAGCCTCTGGAGGGGTAGCATGACTATTGGGCAGCATGGCACTAGTGCTCAGGGGCTGTGAATCCTCTGCCCAGCTACAGTGCACATTTTTCTGCTGAGTGACCTTCAGCATATAATTGTTATAATACAAACAAAATGATTCAGACTTCAATTTAAAACACTTCAAAATCTGTTCTTGAAAAGCTCTATATGGAAGCCAGTTATTATTATAAGCAGCGCTACGATCTGCACCAGGCCTCCACTGTTTCTGCATCTATTGTTCTTTATCTTCATCTCTGCTTTTGTCTTCACGCGTTTGCCTCCCATAAACCCCATCCTATAATCAACCTTCATGAGACCGCACTCAAATCTGACCCCCTCAGCAGGCTAACTGTTTTAGTTTAAGGCAAGTAAAGAGATACAGAAAAAGTCAATAAACAAGCTGATGAAGATTTTTCCCAGTAATCCAAACGAATCATATAAACTTATATATAATCCTTGTGCCCCCACCCCTTCTGCAATCCTTCTCCTTCTCCTCTTTGTTGCTTTGTTATGGTTCTTACTTGACGTGTTGACGTGCTACACCTACTTTAGCCCAAATGTCCTTAAAGACAAGGGCTGTATCTTTTTTTCTCTCTTTACTGTGCTTCCCGCATAAATGTTGGAAGGAACATCACATTTGAAATATTTTCAGAAGACCACTTTGATGGTTTAGTGTTCTGAATCTTTGTAAACTCTTTCCTGCAGGGAAGGAAATGCCTCTTTTGGATCTTTTGTCACTGATTCTGTCTGAATGTTCCTGTTTTCTCTGTCACAGAGCTGAGGTGGGTGCTTTTGAAAGCATTTACTTCACACTCATTTATTTCTTGCAGAGTTATATGACCCCAGGGCTGCTTCTCACTGCCTTTCACAAGCAGTTGCTCCCACTTCTTGGGGCTACTGCAGATTTCTTCCTGCTCTCTCTCTGAGAGTGGGTTTTCACTTGAGAACTGTACCTGGTTTCCGAAGTAACCTAAAGTCTGTATCTGTGATCGCACGCGAAGGGACTGTGTGACACCATGCCTGGTCTCCCACAACGACTGAAAATGACCCTAAGGAGGCTGACTGCAGGGTGAACCCACAGTGACACCTCCATGGGGCACTTCTGTGGGTCAGCCCAGAACAGATATTTATTCCATGAGTTTGTCTAGATGTTTCTTGAACCTGTTTATTATTTTGGTTTCCAAAGCATCCTATGGCAATGGCATTTCAAGTTAAGGACTATGTGAAGAAGTCTCTACCTCCTGCAGGTCCTTGATGTTGCAAGCTTCCTTTCCCCTGCATTATTGGACCCCTCCCTTCTGCTTGTGCTGGTGGGGGAGTTTTTGTCTGTTTGGCTGGGGATCCACTGCAGGCTGTGACTGGAAACAGCTATCTAACTCCTTCTCAGCCTCCTTGTTGCTACACAGCCTCCTCACTGCCTCCTGCAGCTCAGTCACCTGCTACAGGAGATCTTCCACAAGGGCACATCTTCTGCAGGCAGGTCTGCTGCCTGTCCCTGACCCAGAAGAAAGGTCT
Organism: Ara ararauna; assembly: GCA_028858755.1. Taxonomy (NCBI): domain Eukaryota; kingdom Metazoa; phylum Chordata; class Aves; order Psittaciformes; family Psittacidae; genus Ara; species Ara ararauna. The sequence continues at coordinate 16,880,308 of CM054376.1, read as the reverse complement.
GTGCTCTTCCTGAGGTCAAAGATCTGCACTGCAGCCTTTCCCTGCAGCAGTTCCATCTGAGTGGAACCATCAGCCACCATGGGGGCAGATTACAGAATCATAGAATCATAGAATCACAGACTGGGTTCAGTTGGAAGGGACCTTAAAGCTCAGCCGGTTCCAACCCCCTGCCATGTGCAGGGACATCTTCCACTAGACCAGCTTGCTCAAAGCCCCATCCAACCTGGCCTTGAACACTGCCAGTTATGGGGCAGCCACAGCTTCTCTGGGCAACTTGTGCCAGTGTCTCATCCCCTTCATAGTAAATATCTAATCCAAATCTACCCTCTTTAAGCTTAAAGCCATTGCTCCTATCCTATCACTATGTTCCCTGATGCAGTCCCTCCCTATCTTTCCTGCAGGCCCCCTGTGAGTGCTGGAAGGCTGCTAAAATTAAATTATTCCTCTCCATGGAAGTCTTTAGTAAAAGGCAAAAGATTTATGTGACTTGAAAAGAAATCAGAGTTCACTTATACTAGTACCTCTGGTTTACTGTTAGTGAGACTGTGGCAGCTTCTGAACCTTTAGACTGAAGTGTAGAAGCACAGCTTCTGCTATAAATAGTAACGGAAAAGACTATGTTGTTCATTGTGTAGTGTGTATATATATATATATATATATATATATATATAAAGATTATGAAGAATAGAAACTTTACTGTGTCATCGAGCCAGAAGGCACTAGGTATTGGACCTACACTGTGTGTCTCAGTTCACTCATTTCAGGTGTCCTGTGATCCACAGTTCACTCATTTCAGGTCTCATGTGTCTTTCCCATTGGTACTTCCTTCTTTAATGTTTTTGCTTGATCTTAGTTTCCAGTGCAAACAAAAGTTCAAAGAAAAATTCAGGCCAAACTTCTAAATTAGCTTTCTGGTCAGCCACAGGAAACTCTGCCAAGCCCACCTTAGATGCTGGGCCTCTCTGGAAGACCTACCTGATTGTTGCAGGTCATCTGTGAGCCTCCAAGAGTTTTGCCATGGGATATCTGCACAAAAGGGCAGAAGGAGAAGAGAGGACATGATAAATCGCACAATATGAAAAAGATTAAAACAGAAAAAGACATTAACTGTTTCCTCTCCTTGACCATTAGCGTGCTGCCATTAGCTTAACTGTAATTTAAAGTAGATTAGAGGTTGTGAAAATACGTAGCTATTAGTGCAGGGAAAGGCTGGAATAAACTGCCAAAGAAACTGGCAGAATTTTTCCTTGGGGAGTTTCCATGAAACAGAAATACCTCACAGAGATTAATCAGCTACACCTACCCTACGTCACTTCAAAGCAATAAACTGGACACTAGGAGGTCCCTCTCTGCTCTACCTTGCCTTGAAATACAAATTTATGTTGGAAGACGCTACATCACCAGGCCATAGTTCCCAACCACATTGTATATGACTGTAATTGGTTAAACAATACCAGACAAACACTTATGCTCATATTTTTAAAGAGGCAGCCTTCAGAAATTTGTCAGTGAAATAAAGCCTGAAAGAGAGGATCCCATCTGGGCTAACCTTTTTTCCCCTGTATGTCAGTCCCTGTGAAATGTTTTATGTATGCATTCTTTGGAAATCATCTAGCAGAAACAGCTGTGTGTGCTGCCCACCTGCTAAAGCCTACAATCTAGTGTTATTTCAATTAGATTTGATTGCAGGAAAAGTTTATGAAACAGCTATCAATGATTTCATGCCATCTGGCTTACACTTTTCTCCTGTTTAGAGAAACCCAGTGTTTACATTGATTGACCTTCTATATATACAAGCATGATTGAGTTTTATTATTCTTTTTATTTGTCTGATAGCAGTGTGCTTGGTGCTTACAAACTTAAAATGGAAGAGAAGCTGTCAAAGATTTCAGGCTGTGAAGTTTACACGAGGCTTCAGCTGAGGAGATAGCAGAAGGGAAATTGTATTTTAAAAGTTCTGGTTTATAATTAGGATATAAGTTTTCTATAGAGGATGTGTTGTGGTTTAAGCCCAGCTGTAACTCAGAACCACGCAGCCGCTCTCTCACTCCCCCCCCCTTCCTCTTCCCCACTCCCAGAGGGATGGGGAGGAGAATCGAAAGAATGCAACTCCCACGGGTTGAGATAAGAACAGTCCAGTAACTAAGGTATAACACAAACCACTGCTGCTACCACCAATAATAATAATGATAAGGGAAATAACAAGGGAAGAGAATACAACTGCTCACCACCCACTGACCAATACCCAGCCCGACCGAGCAGTGATCTAACCTGTCCGGGTAACTGTCCCCAGTTAATATAGTGGCCATGACGTGCTGTGGAATGAAATACCTCTTTGGTTAGCTTGGGTCAGGTGTCCTGTCTCTGCTTCCTCTCAGCTTCCCCTCCTCCCTGGCAGAGCAGGAGACTCAGAAAGTCCTTGGTCAGAGTAAACATTACTGAGCAGCAACTAAAACCATCGGTGTTATCAGCTCTGCTCCCAGCCTGCAAGTAAAAAACACAGCACTGCACCAGCTACTGAGAAGAAAAATGACTGCTACTGCTGAACCCAGGACAGGATGTAACATACTTTATCTTGTCTTTAGCCATGTGAAAACTATGTTCTCAAGCAAGACAGTGCTCTAGTTCCCTTTCAGAGTCAACAGAAAGAGAAATAAACTTGATAAAGGGGAGTGGGTCCAAGCAAAATCATGTCTCAGGTGAGGTGGATTGCCTATGGAGACACATGCTTTTCTCCATTCATCATCATGGGAGCTTGGACACCCAGCCTAGGCAGATCTTATCTTCTTACCTGCTAAAATCAGAGGATCTGAGTCATCCTTTGACTACTGGCCTCCTTGACAATTTTTAATCCCCCAAATTATAGAAACACCCTCTTTGGTTAAGAAATGCTCTCCCATGACTTATTTTTCTCAAGTACCATTTGGAAGTTTGTTCTCCAGTAGAGTATGAATGTGAATCTTTTAAAATTATATTTTGTTATTTCTTCTTCTCCCCAAAAACTCTCAGTATTTCTGTTGTCTATGAGGATTTGGTACATAAAAGTCAACCTGAAACTGGCTGTCTCATTGGCAGAATTCCAGCTTTGACCTAAACACAGCAGTAGTGGGCCTTACCCCTAGTTTAGTTGACATTTGAAGCAACAACTGGAAGGTTCATCTCTGTTTGGTGAACCAGCTCTAGGAAATGACAGCTCGAACTCATACAACCCTCTTGTGTGTTTGTCCGTCCTGAAATGAACAGAGTTTAGGTGCATGAGTTGACTTTGGAATTAGCACCATCTGCTCACACTGCAGATGTGTAAGGTTTGCTTGTGTTACATGCCTCTTCTTTCCCAGAAGGATTACATACAGCGTGGCACTTTTAGGCAGTCTGTTTATAAGTTAGGTTGTCAAACACAACAGGCTGGAGGCATCCCTACTGTTTGGAAATACTATAACCTTTTGAAACTCTATGAAAAAGAGAGGGTAGTCTTCCATTACAGGATACAGACCTCTTCCAAATTGATATTTCAGGTTTATTCCATAGTGGTGTGCCTACCTGGAATGTAAAGTCCTAACAGAAAGTAGTCTAAAAGAAATAAATAGGATAAAACTGTAAACTCTTTGGTGAACATAAGAAACTCCTTTTAATCTCTACAGTGCCCACTGCAGTGGGGATTTATTCCCTGACTTTCATCTTCTTGTGTGACTGTAGCATAGGTGTCACAATGCTGTTCCTATTTTAAACAGGCACATGATGAAATTTCAGTGGAAATTAGCTGTTTCAGCATCTTGCAGACCTGGCCTTGGCTACTTGCTTGCTGAATTCCACTTTATCTTTTATGTCCTGCTCTCTTTAAAGAACAGATGAAGAAGCTCAGTTGTCTGCATGCTTTCTTTACTTTCACTATGGCACCAAGTTTTCAAAAGTTTTACCCAGAAAAGAACAAACACACAGGCCATCTGGAGTGGAAAACACACTTACCACATTTTTAAATCAAATATTTGAAGAAAATGAACAATGTTCTTCAACTCAATAGAAATGGGGGAAAAAGTAAACATTTGCTTTTGCAGATTTCCTTATGAATTATTTACTATTTTACTAAAACAACTTATGCTAATAATATTGTAATAAGCAGTGCAGGTCTGACTCATGATCAGCTGAAGATGTATATGAGGAGAACACAGGAAACTTTGCTGTAGCTTCCCATAATTCTCTAGAATACAAATGTTATAATTAGCTCAGCACTGTTGAATATATATGAAAGAAGACATATACAAAGCATAGCTTCTACATACATATAAGCATGTTTAAAGAGTAGCCGAACACTGATTTCACCATTATTCATCTACATTTTTATTGTTCATTTTCATGACCAGAGCACCTAGTGGCTAGACTGAACTGCAATCAATAACACCAGTAAAAAGTCCATGTCTTCAAACACCTTTAAATGTAAAAGCAGTGAACCCTCCTCTGGAAGAGGTGTTTTTAACACACAAGGTATTTTTAAATACACAAGGACACAAGGAACCAAGGCATGGGTACATGCATGCTAGCACCATGGACAGATGGAGCATTGACAATGTCATTCTTTATGGGAGTAACACTCTGCCTTACTGCAATCAACTACAAGATTTTTTGTCTACAAATGCAAGAACATTAAGACACTTAAATCTGAGAAATTCAAGCCAGGGAGTTAAGAAGCTGAAGGAATTTGGATATCTGAACCTCAGTGATTTATTCAAGACTATTTCATGAGGGCATGGGAGAGCCAGACCTTGACCCAGACTTTCTAAGCCCCAACTCAGAACTTTGCCCCAGGATGAATCTTCCTGTAATTGACAATGCACTTTGAAACTAAAGTGCTTAGTGTCTAATCATCACCAGATCAATTCCTTTAGGTTCAGGTATATAGAATTATAGAATCATAGAACAGTTAGGGTTGGAAAGGACCTTAAGATCACATAGTTCCAACCACCCTGCCAGGGGCAGGGACACCTGCCACTAAACCATGCCACCCAAGGCTATGAAAACCCAAATGTTACTTAGGTTCTAAACCTGCTAAGATTTACGCATACGCTTAGCACTAATCTTCTGGTGGGACAGATCACGTGTTTAAAGTAAGGATCATGGATAACTCTTTGCAAGAGTGGGGCTAAATTGTAAAAATTTAAAATCTCTATAATAACTGCCTGCTCTCCAGCTTGATGAATGCAGCCTCCTGGAAAAAAAAGAAGACATGCCCCCAACATAGAAAACAACCCTGATAACAGCCTAATACAAAGAGCCTGAAAGGACTGGGTTATTACCATGAAAAGAAAATCAGCAATACAACTGGCAATTTAAGTAACAGAGGCTGTCATTAAATAAATACATGTGCAAAACAGAGGCTGGTATTATTGCCAAAAATAGACCTGCAGAATATGGAAGTGATTAAGCTATTTCATTTGAAAACCTCTTCATATTTTGGGCACATCTGATCTTAGATGTGCAGTGTGAATAAACAGTATTTGTCATATATATGTGCCATATATGTATGTTCTGTGTCTATATGCAGAATAAACATATATGCAGAATATACTCAAAATGCAGGGAAACAGTTAAAAGCCATAAATAAATAAATAAATTTCTAACCATCATCTGTAAAAAAACCACTGCAAAACTGTTCTTACAAAACCTCAAATCATTATGGTTTTGTTAGAGTTTTAAAAATCATCTCAGATATGTCAGGAAATGAAAAATGGTTCATGAAGTGCTTTGAATTAAGGGGTTTTTATAATTCTTCATTGAACCCATGCAGATCTTTATTTTTCTGCATGGCTTCAGAGCAATGTGAAATAACATTTTGTGGCTTGACACTTTCATCTGTGTTTCACCATAGGAGGTTTTTGTAACGCTGGATAGATCTTCAGCTGGTGTAAATTTTATTCCAGCTGAGCATCTGGTCCTTATTATCACTGGTTTTATATTAGCTGAATGAATAACAAAACTGTGAAGAATTATGTTTATAAAATGAACATGGTATTCAAAATATATTGATGGAGAAGAATTGTTTCAAAACAGATGCATACAGGATTAGGAATACAGAAGAATAGTTCAGTTCTACTGAATCTCTTCCTTATCTTGTTTCATTAGCCATAAAAAAATTTAAGAGAATGCAGACAAATTGAAGAATTTCAGCAGTACAGAGCATGTGGATGGAAGCTGAGAGTAAAATATACATGCGTCACAGCATCTCTAACATCCAGGATATCGCTTATTTCTGCTCCTAATGTATTGTGCAGCACCACCATTTACGGTTTTGCAGGTACACAGGCTTGTAAGCAACCTTTGAAAAAAATTGAAACCCAGCATTCAAAAAGTTTGGCACAAGGACAATTGGTTGGTTTGGGCATTTGTTTTTTTTTTTTAATTTAAATTATGCCCATATGTAAAAATCTGTAGATTGCATTAAACTTGACTGCCAGATTCAAAGTATGGCTGTCCTTAGAAAATTACTCTGAGTTTTAATTTGCAATACTAATATGTTAAGTCATGCCATTCAGAAGTAGCAAGTCATGGGTAGAAGTCCCAAGGAAGAGTGAACACTGTTCTCATGATGAGCAAATTTAGGATGCTTAAAAAATGCATAGTGAGGTTTATAACATGTTTGTGCAGACAGATAGTGCTTACAAGGAGCTTTAGTAAAGTGTTTGTTTAGTTGGGTAAACAAGAGAATTCTTGGCTTCCTACATGCATCCCAAAATCCTTTAGGAATAAGCTGTACATACAAATCTACAACTGAAAGGATGAAATGAATGTATGTCTACCAGAAAAGGCTTCCCATCTTCTGGTACTGAGCATCCTGAAAACTTGCTCAGGGGGATGGGAGAAATCAGGGTTGAGAAGACATTGCTCTCTCTCCCCTACCTGCCACGGCTCTAGCAAATCACAGTACCTAGACTTTCAGGTTATTCTCAAGTAAATTATCTGGAGCTTTTCTCATCTTTGGAAATATTTTTCTTATGATTTTCATAGAACAGTGTTCCCAAAGGTTTCTACAGAACAGAAAAAATTGAGTTTGCTGCTGAATTCTGCATGGGACAGGAAATGGTTAAATATCTAGAGAAACTGTATTGCTCATTGCTTCTTCTCATCTAGATATTTTCCAGAAATAAGTTAAGCAATCATATCCCCCAACAAATCCAGGCCAGAGTGTTTCAAATTGTTCCTCATATCCTCATCTTCAAGACAAGCAGAAAACCTCCCTTTTTATAACTCTGCCACAAGTTTGCTTTTAAAAGATTCTTCTAAGTATTTGCTGGTTTGAATGAACTGAGGAACTTTGGGCAACATTTGAAGTCACTCATCCTAATATTTAAAGCATTTATTCTGTTAAAAATAAGTAAAACTGTCCTTTGATGAAAATACTGAATGGCATGTCATTCTGCCTTAAATCTGATCTGAAAAAAGTCAATTAGCAATGAGAATGGATAACGCTAATATATATGTTGCAATAAGAGGGCCAGTGGAGAGACGGCAATTTAGAATGATAGCTACATCAAGCACAGCAGACTTGATTAAAAATTTAGCAGTTCTGCTGATGAATATCCTAGTTCAGATTTGGAAAACATCTATGAACTTAATTTTCCACTGATTAAATAATCATTTTATAAACCGTGTATAATTCATGTAATGTTAACTCAACAGTCTTGTGAAATATGACTGCAGCTAAACAGTTAACACATGCCCAGTGAAATAGGACTTGCAGCAGACCATTAGCATGACCTGGACAGGGTAAAACCCGTGATCTTGGCTGCCCAATTCCTTCACATTTTCCACCATCACTGAACACAGCAGTACTTACACCATTGTTCAACACCAGATCTCCATTGCAGGTGTTTCCAGATAAGGGTCTTTAAAGATGGGTGCCTGAATCCAAGGTTCAGTATCTCCACACAAAATCTGCATTTGAGACATGCTGAACAGCAATTGATCTTACCTAAACCCTCAGGAAGTAAGGAGTAATCACCATTGATTCTGAAGAAAATGAGTGCCCTCCAAAGTGAAAAACTGTGATAACCCAAGTTACTCTCCATTGACTTCATGCCAGATGGTCATTGTGGAGAATTATAGTATGCCTTGGAAAACAGCTCAGTTTTGCTGAAAAAAATTGCTGCTGAAGTATAGGCATAGAATTACTCACAGTTCCTCTTAGAGAGGTGAAGGTGATGCCTTTGTTAAAATGTAGAGCAGCAAAATTATGTATCAAGAAATATAGCCAGGCAAGACAGATTGTGAACGGTAGGGATAGAGGAGGTTTTGAGTTCCATCTGCCTTGGTGAGAAAACTCAGGAAAGTATGAATACACACAGATTGGAAATTAGGAGAAAATTGGTAATTATTAGAAAAATTGGATTCTGGAAAGGTCTCCTGATCACCATAGGGGAGACTAAGGTAGAGCTCAGTAGATCTACAAAATGAGTGATACAATGTGGAACGGTATGTTGAGGAGCTGGACTCAGAGGGCTAGGACATGGTTTTCACCCAGTGTGTGAAGATGGACAGTTTACCTAAGTTGGCTTTAAATTAACAAGAAAAGAGCAATGGGAGAGGTGAAGAGATTGGACTTCCCACATCATATCAGCAAGGATTATGAAAAGCCAAAATAAATGTTTTTCAATTTTGTATTTTAAGATACCTCTTAAAATAATGAAACCTGAAGAATATCAGCACAAGAAAGAATAATTTAAAATCTTGCACTGTTTCAAGTGTTCCTAAATGTGTTTCTTACAGTTCCTCTACATTCAAGCATTTTTTTATTTATACTACAACTGACGTGGAGCAATCTAGCCTATTTGGAAGAAAATGGGAGTATTAATACCCACTTATAACTTTCCCAAGTATAACTTTTCTCAGTGTAAATCCAAATAAAACCCAACAAAGCTGGGCTGGCTCACAGCTTTGTAATGTGCTTGAGATTTGCTGTAAATATTGAAATCACATTTGCCTTGCAGTTTTTCCCTAGTTTCATTATGAGCTGTTAGTTTCACTGATGCCTCAAGGACTGTGAACTCAGATTAAAACTAGTGAGAACTTTGACATGCTCATTTGCAAAAGATCCTCAGTGCAGCATAGCACAGCTTTGGCTCTGCCTCACACCTCTGAACAGCAGCTCAGGGTTCCAGAATTCAGAGGCATTAAAGAAGCCAGAAATATATATATAAGAAATTAAATATAAAGAAAAAATAAGGAAACTCTATGTGTACTACAGTTAAACTTCTCCAGAGTTGCTCCAATTGCTCGTATGTGGGACTCCTATTTGCCAGCACTTTCAGCAGACCCTTTCCTGTTTTCTTCACTTCTAATCCATGCCAAAATATCTTATTTTTACTCATCCTGTTGCAGATTCTGTGGGTGGTTTCTGTACTTGTTGTCTTCCTGTGAAGGTTATTAAAAGCTTGGAGGAAAAGCATATTGACTGGGAGGTTTTTGTTGGCTGGGGCCCAAAATAGTGAAGCAATGCACCCACGTAGCAGGGATCCACCCTCACAAGTTTAAAGCTCAGTCTAAAATATTCCAGGCACCCAAAGTGAAAGCACAACTGGCATTTAAAGCATGTCAGAATTGCATGAGAAGTCTGTCATCTGTGATGTAACAGGTAAGCCACACTCACGTTGCCCAAGCTGAGTCCCTAATCAGTGACTGTGTGCCTTATCCATGAATCCTGGAGATGGGACAGTCTGCAGAGCGGGGCTCACAGCTACTCCCCTTCTTGCTTGCCTTTAAGGCATAAGCTGACTGATAACGTTTTATCCTCCATTCACTCTCCATTCTTGATAGTGCATGTCTCCTGCCTGTGTGATTTAGACCCTGTACCATATTCAGAGATGTTTAGATTGAAGATGTTCCTTTGCCCCAGCTTCCAATATCACCTTTTTGCTCATGGAGGGAGAAACATAGTCTCAGCTAAACGCTATGATGCTTGCTCTTCTGTCACCAGGTGACATCATGTTGCCATGGCAATACTTGGCAGCATTTCATAGAGGATTTCTGCATTTCAGATAATGGAATTTAAAAGGGCTTTGGTCTAAACTTTTCAGGGTCATTTCAAAACAGATCCTTTCCTTTTATCTGCTGTAATGAAAGCGGGGGGAACCTAAATATGAAGCACGGCGGTAACAAGAAAGCCAGGTACAGCTCATGTAAAATTGAGAGGAATTGACCTTCAAGGTGCACTAGGTATCCCCTCCACCCAGTTATTTCTTTACTTAAGCTTGAGCTCTTCTGATGTTGGACTTTTCACTTATAGGTATATGCACTGAAGCACACACATCTCTTTGCAAATTAATAGCTATCACCTGTCATATAAAATGGTGTTTCAAGTTTGCATCACTGGGTTTTACCAAGAGGTATCCTCATCACTAGCTGTCATTTTCAGGAAGATCAGAAAGTACTCTGAAAAATCGATGGCTTCTTCTGAATAATGGGAGCATCTGCTTTTGATAATAAAGTAATTTCATCAGATCAACTTTTTAATGTGCATTGTTTGTACCCTGTTAGATAGCTAAAAATATATTTCCAGAACAGTTACGGTGTGTGAAACTCCTGAATTAAAATTATTATAATCTGAAATATTAGGTTGAAGTTTACAAATTTCGGCACAAGTGGAAATCTGTGTTTTTAAATACTCAGATACTTCCTGCATTATTGATCACACACACACATTCTGGTTTCAAGAAAGAAGGAAAGAATATTCAGTATCCTTTCAAGTCAACCAAAAAATTTTGTTTTTTTATCAAAGTTACTTTCTTAGGAATTTCTTCCTAAGTTCTCAAGCTTTTGTTTCAAAAGAGCCTTCAAGCAGAAAGCATGCAGGAGAATTATAGATCTATAGACCTGGTCAGAATGGGAAAGAAAACACATTAATAAGCAATAATAAAGTTAATCACCAGAGTTCTTGCCTTTGGGTAACTGCAGTTTAGCTGCTTCTCATTTTTGCTAACTCTTAGGTAAACAAGGAGACTTCAACAATATTTTAACTATTTCCAAAGTTTATACTGGTTTGAGCAAGTATTCGATGGAGCAATTTGCATGAAAAGGCACTAAATATGTTTTATCTGCCACAAATAAGTATCAAGCAATCATTTTAATGAATAGACACACCCAGTGATATACAGACATTAATGTCAATTCTCCTATATTTATTAAATAACTGTATATTTCCCCATACATTATTGCACTAAAGTGTCTGATTCTTCCCCAACTGAGAGCACATCTTGAACATTATGTCAAAATTGCAAGTAAACATGGGAATACTGCAAGGCATTTGTACATTAACTTACAGTAGTTATAGTTTAAATAACCCCATTAATGTGTGATATTACGAAGTTTATTACATAGAGCCATGATGAGTGTAATGAGTGAGCAAATGGGAGTACTGCAGAATAAATAACACTCCTTTGCTTACAAACATCCCCATAAGTTACAATAATAAAGTGTACAAAGTGACAACCCATGAAGAAGCATGGTTTAGTTGGCTACACTAAACTTTCCTTCCTCGGCAATAAAAGAAGATACAATAAATTTTTTATGTGTAAAGTTAATTTTTCATTATACCGACTAACACAAATGTAATCAAAATGTCAGCAAAGGTTTTGGTTTGATTTAGCCCATTACTTTAAAAGATGTTGCTCATCCAGAAGGTGGTTTTTTGACACTCTTAATGTGTTTTTGAAAAATGTTTTATTGTCTACAGCTAAGACATGCTGAAAGTTTCCACCTTTGTAAATCAAAAGGGGAGAAGGGGGGCAAGTGAAGTTTTATAGGTTTGTTTTACCACACACAGACTTAAATGTCACTGAAACCTGCTTTGGTTGCTTTCAAAAACTCATAGTGGTGAGGAGGGTAGCAGTTTGCTCTTGGACCAGCACTGTCTGTCCCCAATGGTTTTTCCAGACGACAAGTCCCACTGATGTCGGCAAAATCCACCGCTGGAGCAAGTGCTTGTCCCATCACACAAATCAGCTTCCACATGGTATTGAAACACAACGGACAAGTCTGTGAGAAGCTTTGTTACTCAGGCTCCACCTGTCGCAGACAGGTGGCAGGCAGAAAGCCTGGACGTAGCCCTGCTGCTCCACAGCCACCAGCGTGTTCTCAGGGACTGGACTGTGAGCTTCCCTCCATACACAGGGCTGCAGGGCTACAGTCTGCATACGAATAAAATGGTGAACAGTTAATCCTGTGCAATGTGTGTTTCCACCCTGCAAAATTTCAGGATGACATATTAGGATACAGACTGCTTGAAGTTGGGAATGTTATTCCTCAAAAAATGTTCTAGTGTTTTAAAAAAGAATTATTTACTTTAAAATGAAATGTCAAGTTAAATTGGTCACTTTTCTGATGGATTAATAATTTACAAGGGAAAAAAATGAATTTTCAAGTATCAAAATGTTCTAATTGCATTTTTATTTTTTTCTTTAGTGTAGTCAAAATCCTCTGTTTCAGCAAGGTCTCTTTGACCTTGGCTCACTTACAGGAGGAGCTGTAACCGTGGTATCATTTCAGCATTTTATTGTGCTGTATCGCATAGGGGTTTGCAAGGGAGGAACTAGGAAAACATTAATTGCCATCTCCTGCTCCCCAGCTGTTGTGCAGCACTACAAATTCTCTGCAGCTTTCTAACGCTGACCAACACCAAATCAATTAAAATTACCAGCAAAAAAGGCTGAATCATGGGGTCTGCAGCACACCAGCTGCTGTGAGGATAAAGCAGTTGGGTACGATCTATTGGAGATACACGCATCTTGGATTTCAAGCTATGTTCAGTAATTGTCTTGTTCCTGGGAAGAAAGTCTTCCTTATATATTTGTTGAGAATGATTAAAGAAAAAAAGCAAACTGGGGAAAAAAAGCCCAACCTGGCCTGAAAAAAGAAGCAATGTTGTTCTATATTTTCAGAGACTATACATTGGGACGATACTGGTCAGACAGAAATATAGGATTGCTAAACTTCTCATTTGCTCCAGCACTGGCATTCTCTACTTCCATAAATTAGGAGTGTAGAAGTCCCAGCATAGGATTAGGATGGAATTCATCTCACCTGATTTCAGCCATCTCAATGTTAGGGATGAATTTAAATGGTTTTCTAAGGTCCCCTCCATAGCCAGCAAACAGAAACAGGCACCTTCAGAACAATCATGCTACCTGCCATAAAAAATTACCAAATTGCTTTGGGCTATATGTCTGTTTTCTAGATTAAAGTCTGGTAAAATGAGTTCCACCCTCAGTCGTGTGAGGGGTCTGCAAATCCTGAGTTTCTGAAGCTTCTTCGAGCTGTTTAATATACCTGGTGTTGCAAGTAACAAGCTGGCATGAAAATGCATTCTCATATCCCTATCTACCACAAATTTGATTGAAAATAACACTGTCCTGCATAAGTGTAACATACTCTGATCATGATGCATAGGGAATTTGTATCTGCAGTCCATAACTCAGTGAGTGCTATGAGAATGCTCTCCGTAAAGTTCAAGACCTCTAATCTTCCTGCTGGCACATGGTGCCTAGTGAGTAACACTCATACAGCTGGAATAGTCTTTCTACAGCTTAACAAGAGGTGAGGCTTGATTGATAATAGATGGGGTCTTCGGTTCCCTTTGAAACTGTTATAAATCAGTCAGATAGCTGCAAACTGAGAAAAAAATGTCAGGATTAGCAAAGGATTTTTCAAAGACATTTGGAGGTTGGAAGCGTTGCATTGCTGGAAGTCAGAACACAAACTGGGGACTACACTGTTTTCTTCCCAGCCTCCAAGAAAGAAAAAATTGATCCTAGGTCAGTAAGGAGAAATGAACATGGGTTCTTTGAAGGAACAAACCAAGCTCTTTGCAACTTTTAGGTTCTGCTACAGTGCTCCAGGAAAATTCACCTGCTCAGGAGCTTAACAGAAAAGGTAAAACTTGGGAATGTCACCTTTATCATGACAAGGATGGAGGCTGTTTGTGGCTTTCTGTTGCTAAGAGCATGACTCTTCCAGTTAAGAAAGGAAATTATGGACAGTGGAAGTGAGTGTGCCCTCAACAAGTTTGCCGATGACACCAAGCTGTGTGGTTCGGTTGATATGCTGGAGGGAAGGAATGCCATCCAGAGGGACCTTGACACGCTTGTGAGGTGGGCTGATGCCAACCTGATGAAGTTTAACCATGACAAGTGCAAGGTCCTCCACCTGGGTGGAAGCAATCCCAGGCACAGCTACAGGTTGGGCAGAGAAGAGATTCAGAGCAGCCCTGCAGAGAAGGACTTGGGGGTGTTGGTTGATGAGAAAATGAACATGAGCTGGCAGTGTGTGCTTGCAGCCCAGAAAGCCAACTGTATCCTGGACTGCATCAAAAGGAGCGTGACCAGCAGGTCAAGGGAGGTGATCCTGCCCCTCTACTCTGCTCTCCTGAGACCTCATTTGGAGTACTGTGTACAGTTCTGGCATCCTCAACATGAAAAGGACATGGAACTGTTGGAACAAGTCCAAAGGAGGGCCACGAGGATGATCAGGGGACTGGAGCAACTCCTGTATGAAGATAGGCTGAGAAAGTTGGGGCTGTTTAGCTTGGAGAAGAGAAGGCTGAGTGGAGACCTCATAGCAGCCTTCCAGTATCTGAAGGGGGCCTATAGGGATGCTGGGGAGGGACTCTTCATTAGGGACTGTAGTGATAGGACAAGGGTAACAGGTTCAAACTTCAACAGGGGAAGTTTAGATTGGATATGAGGAAGAAATTCTTTACTGTAAGGGTGGTGAGGCACTGGAATGGGTTGCCCAGGAAAATTGTGAATGCTCCATCCCTGGTGGTGTTCAAGGCAGGTTGGACATAGCCTTGGGTGGCATGGTTTATTGGGATGTGCCCCTGCCCATGGCAGGTGGGTTGGAACTAGATGATCTTAAGGCCCTTTCCAATCCTCTTTGATGATTCTATGAAATTATTCCTTCTAATGAAATAACACTGTTTATGATATTTCAGTATAACTACACCAATCAAACTGATCCAAGAAAATCATCAAAGATTATGAAGAATTTTTCACTTCAAATCAAGCAAAGAAAAGACCAGAAATAAAGCCTTGTCAGTGAACAAATAAGAAAGAGCTGGTAGCAGGGTGTATTATTAATGTTATCCAAGCCTTGCCCTGAAGAGATCCCCCTTTCTGTTGCTTGCACTCTGCCAAGCTTCAACTGTTCAAGCTGAAATTTGACATGGCAGGCATCATCCAAAAGGGGTCACAAAGCTCATCGAGGGAAGAAAAGAGATGTATTTTTGCCTCTGGAGCCACCACTTGCTGTTGTGTAATGCTAGTGGTGACAGAACAAGTGACTTTCCAATTAGTATCATTCTGGCCACAGAAAACATGCATCTCTTCTACAAAAGAATCCCAACTTCAGAAGCAGACCGATCGTAGCCGAAGCTGTACAATAAACAGAACACTAAACCATTTTCTGGTGGATTTCTTAGACACAAAAATATTTGCTCTTTTAGATAAAGGAGTTAGTTATTTGTTGTAGTTTTTAATGAAAAAATATATCCATCAGTTTAATTTTGGGGTCAGGAGGATACCTAGGGTGATAATAAGTCGTTGGAAATCTGCATAAGGAAACCATGGCATGCAGCACTCAGAGCATGCTAATGGGTATCATCAGGTCTCCTATGCTGTAAGAGCTAAAAAGCTGATTACAAAAGTCAATACTTGAAACAGGCTCAGGGAGCGGATTTCATCTAATTTAAAAATGCAGCTACAGTACAGATACCAGCAACTGAGCAAGTGACCCAGGACTCAATTTATAATCTGTGGTTAGAAATAGGCACTTTTAGGTAGTGATTCATCTGACCTACTTTACCTGCCTACTCTAAGAGGAATTGCAGTGTGATGGAACAGTTCCTGTTTCTTTCCAGTAAGATAACCTTAAAGGCATTAACTCTAACCATACCAGACGTCTGCATTAGTTGGTGCTAGTTGCATTAGTCTGCTTTTGTGCTGTATGCAGAACTTTGAGTGTAATGCTGGTGAGAAAATAGCAGGAAGAGAGCTTGCACTGCAGAATTCATTAGACTGCAAAGACCTAGTGCTGTGGAAAGAAATCGACTCCTACTGAGTGTAGGATAACTACAGCGTGGAGCAAGCAGTAATGTCAGCAGACTTAAGAGTTGCCATCATGAGATGGATAAATATAAAAAAGCCTGTGAAATGAAACTACTTTAGTGTCCCAGTTTGGAGAGAACAGTGAGAAGCATGAAAAGGGTCTCTCCTTCCCCAGCAAGAACTTTATGAAATTGTAGCCTGGCTTTGGAAACTGTCTGGATCATGCCTTTCTCATTTTAATGTCATATTTACAATATGGAATTACACTGTTTCTGGGGAGATGTACTGTCTGCAGGACACTCAAGAACTGTCACTATGAAACTGCAGCTTTCCACACTATGTTCAGTTGCTAAGCCATAGAAGACCGAAGGTGCATTGATACCAAAGGGGGAGGTGGGTGCAAGACATGTCTCCTGAAGGTTCAGCCTCTGTATTAGGCAATTAGAGTCAACAAGAGAACCAAGACCCAGATGACACAGCAGAGACATCCAAGGAAACATTCTTGGTCGCATGCTTGAGTCTCCTTGCCATGCATCCTGCCACTATGTAGAGAGCATTTCTTCTCACCACTTAGAGATCAGAGACTCCACACACCACAAGCTGCAGGTAGCTGCTGGCCCTGGGAGGACATCAAGTATTAGTATGCTGGCAGCCAACTTGATTAACCCACCAGAGATTGAATCAGGAATCTTCTGCATTAAAAGCCTGAGCTGGTACAGGCAGAGTTGTCAATAAGTCATCTAAGAAATAAATTTGCATGCTCAGAGATCAGGCAGAAGAAGGGCTCTGGAATGAAAGGGCCATGTTACTGTTTTGTAGGTTTCAGCCATATCAAAGTATAGAAAAAGATCTGACCTCTTCAGGTTCCAATTCATTGGTGCCCATCAGATGTTTATTTTCAGAAAATATCAAGGCAATTGTTAGAGTCCAGAAAAATAAAGAAATAGAACAAAAGTTACATTTGAAGAGTTATAAACATATTCAAAATTAAAACACGTATGTTAAGTGAAATAGTTCAGGAAAAAAGTTCCCAAAAAGCAAGAGCTCTTGTCACCTGCAGAGTCAGGTATGCCCTGATGTCACACAATATTTGATGTAATAA
Organism: Ara ararauna; assembly: GCA_028858755.1. NCBI lineage: Eukaryota > Metazoa > Chordata > Aves > Psittaciformes > Psittacidae > Ara > Ara ararauna. The sequence continues at coordinate 16,863,121 of CM054376.1, read as the reverse complement.
AATTTTTCTGGTACAATTTTCAGTGTACTGGAACATTATCTTTTATTAAGACAGAGGTTAGAAAGTTTGTACTGTCATCTCTTTGTCTCATTAATTTTACCCTTAAGACTTATTCTCCCTATACACATAGTGTTATGCTTTGTATCTTAAACTTTTAGGAAATTGAATCCAGCAACAGTTCAAGAGAGTTAAATTTAGATTGCTAAGTTTTGAATGGCTGAAAGACTCAACACCGAAGAAATTTTTAGAAAGGCTCAATACTGGTAAGGAGTAACTTAAAGGGAGCCTAGTAGTTAAGGTATAGAACTAGATATCAGGAAATTTGGATTCACTGCACTGCTCCAGGTTTTCTTTGTGAGCTGATGCAAATATCCATGTTCCCCATCTGTATAATGGGAACATTATTATTCCTCTGTCTGCATTGCCTAAGAGTCCTGAGAGCTTCTCTTCAGATGCACATTATTCCCTCATCTGTGAACACTTTGCAAAAGAAAAAGCCTGTGAATGTATTCTTTTTCAGGGCAGCAATGATCTTATTATGCTTTTGAACAGCCTTGCTCAGCACTGGGGTCTGAATCTGCTGTAGCTCCTCTGTTACAGAAACACAAGTGTTAATAATAATTAATGATATTAGCACCTTTTAATTGTACTGCACTCATAAGCTCTTTCTTACCTCTTTGCTCTGGGTTAGAGAACTCCCCATTGTCTGCTTTAGCTATAGTAAATACCACTGTTGCACAATATTATTGTTGTAGTTGTCAGCAATTTATTCAAAGGACATCTTACGAGTCAAATAAAGCAAGCAGGTGTCTGCACTGAAGAGTTTATAGACTACATTGGAGACAGCACAGCAAGACATGAACAACAGAAAGGGAACATTGGAATTCAATGCCTTTCATAGAGATACAGAGCAATAGACTTTTTCCTGTTCTCTTCTTCTCATTTACTTTCTTGTTGCTTTCTTGGAGTCCTGGTGTGTGTGCAACCTTTGCATTCTCCAAACACTGGGCAAAACACACTTAGCTGAAGTATAGGCCAAGATACATAGGAAGTCTTGAGGGAGACAGATGTTGCAAATAACCCAGCTCTCTGCAAATCCCTGAAGAAATGGCACCTCTTGACAACAAATCTGAATCTCTTTTCCATCAAACCTACAATTGCTCACCTCTTCTTTTGTGGACAGCTGCACAGGGAATGGGGATGTCCCTTGGCTCCCAGTGATGTCCTATCACAAAGCAGAATTGGCATCTTATGAGGTACATGAATCATTGCTTGACAAAACAGACAGGAAGTTAATTCAGGTCCTGGTATAAAGACTGTTGACATTAGAAGTAAGATTCCTACTGGGCTTTTGACCAGAACTCTTTCTTAGTCTTTGTAACCTGAAAAAAAACAAACCCAATACTATTTTATCTTTTTCTTTCTGTAATTCATTACTATCTCTTGTTAGATCTTGCATTTACCTAGGACTGTGGTTCCCACATATGGATTTACAGAAGAAGTATGTGAAGATGGTTGACGAGAAAATGAGCATGAGCCAGCAGTGTGCGCTTGCAGCCCAGAAAGCCAACTGTATCCTGGGCTGCATCAAAAGGAGCATGAGCAGCAGGTTGAAGGAGGTGATCCTGCCCCTCTACTCTGCTCTCCTGAGACCTCACTTGGAGTATTGTGTACAGTTCTGGTGTCCTTAACATAAAAAGGACATGGAACTGTTGGAACAAGTCCAAAGGCGGCCACGAGGATGATCAGGGGACTGGAGCACCTCTCATATGAAGATAGGCTGAGAAAGCTGGGGCTGTTTAGCTTGGAGAAGAGAAGGCTGCATGGAGACCTCATAGCAGCCTTCCAGTATCTGAAGGGGGCCTGTAGGGATGCTGGGGAGGGACTCTTCATTAGGGACTGTAGTGACAGGACAAGGGGTAATGGGTTCAAACTTCAACAGGGGAAGTTTAGATTGGATGTGAGGAAGAAATTCTTTACTGTAAGGGTGGTGAGGCACTGGAGTGGGGTGCCCAGGGAAGTTGTGAATGCTCCATCGCTGGCGGTGTTCAAGGCTGGATTGGACAGAGCCTTGGGTGGCATGGTTTAGTGGGAGGTGTCCCTGCCCCTGGCAGGGGAGTTGGAGCTAGATGATCTTAAGGTCCTTTCCAACCCTAACTACTCTATGATTTTATGTCCTGATCTCCCCTGTGCTAACAGCATCTGGTGCAATATGTCTGGCTGCATCACAAAATGCAGCCACAGTTTTTTAAAGAGGTTTGTCTGTCAAAGCAGACTATGTGTTAGGAGCATCAGGGTTCATTCCTGACCAAGGTTTTGAAGTGTTCCTGTCTGTCAACCTACACACACTAAGTAAAACAAAGAAGAGTTGAGATGAGACTGGAAAACAATGAGAGAGCACAGGAGGTCACGGGGCAGAGCAGAGGCCTACAGCACTTTATATAGAGAAGTCACGGTGCCTCCATGGGAGTTAAAAGCATAGGGAGGGACAAGTCGCTGTAAGCTACTTTCATTACAAGCTTGTACACTGGAAATGAAAATGTCACCCCAGAGCAAAGTGTTAACTTAGTTACCCTACAGACAACTCCAACTGAGAAATAATTACCGGTTAAAAAGGAAAGAGAAGAACCTGTCACTGGGGCTAATAGCAGCCAGCATCTCTTCAAGGGTAGAAAATGTTAAAGACTGAACTGCTGCCAAAATCTATGGTGAAGCCAAATCCAGCAGCGAGATTCTGTGTTCATCAATAAACTCTGGATCAGGCTCCTCATTTCCCTTTTGTTCGCTGCACTGAGCAAGAAGTAGTGGAGAGAAAAGAGGCTTGCTCTTGTAGGAGTCCATTTGGCCCCCTTTGCCAGGTGGTCTGCTGACAACATATTGCTCTATAGGGCATGCTACATCTTTGCACTTTTCTTATCAAAATGTCAATACTTTCTCATTGCCTTTGAGTGTTCCTAGAAAAGTACATACAGACTGCAGGAAATGAAAGTCATGAGGTCCAAAGGGCTGAGATAGGTGCTCCAAGGAAAAGTCCCAAGGTAGAGGCAGGAACCTGAGCAAAAGGACAAGCAACTGTTATTTACTTATTTTTTTATGGCTACATTTGTGATTTTTAAAGGCAGGAATGAAAGTTTGATGCATGGCTCCCACAGGGTGTTACAAAATCTGTTGAGTCAGGAAAAGTAACTAACAAGTCCTGCTGTCAGCCCTGAAAAGTGCATCAGACTTTCCCTTCACCAGCCTTTATTTTGGCTTCTTGGCTGAGCTGTTTGGTGAGTTTCCTGTCCCTATCAAGGGAAGATTTGCAAACTTCCTACCCACGTTTCCCTTCTTCTGGGTGAATGGCATTGCTATAGCCTAGGAAAAGAAACACATCTGCAGCAAAATGCTGATCGTTTTTAATCCATGACACCTTTACCAAGATTTCAAGGGGTCTGGGTTTCACTCACATGCTCCTACTCTGACTTGGCTTTGCTCCCTTTGTGTATGTAGTACTGGGCATTTTGAATTCATAACATCAAAACAGCAGAAAGAAACATTAAAACTTGCTGTTTAGGCTTCTTCTCTGTTCCAAACTTGTCCCTTCATCAGTGTGGCTATAAACTGTAATAGACATTGTCTCTACAGTCATTTTCTTTACAGCTAGAGTCTTTCTACTCTAGCAGGTATAAGGCAGTGCTGACAGCACAGGACCATGCCCCCCACTCTGGCCCTCCTTCTTATATTTTGAAAAATCACTAATAATAAAAAAAAACCCAATGCTTAATTTATATTAAAATTTCATCATTTGATTTAATGTAAAGGGATTTTAAAGTGGCAATTATCAGCTTGGCACAAGATTGTGCCTCAGTGCTGGATCCACAGAGCTCACCTTTCACTGATGTGCTGTCAGATGGAGCTTCCCCAATGTCCCCCCAAAAGGGCTGCTAGTTGGCACAGCTGGACTACGTAGAAAAGACAACACAACCTCAGGCTCCATCATGTTCTCAAAGGAAACAGCTTGAGCTGTTTCTTTGGGCAAGTAGTGGTGACCACATTGTATTATACTGTCTAATACGCAGCCTGAATTTGAAGCAAAAATGCATCACACCAGATAAATTGGTTGTTGACATAAAATGAGCTTTTTAAAGTAACAGAAAAAAATGTAAGATGTTCAACAGCAACAGACAGTACTAGCAGCAATAACAAACTAGTTACTAACAGGCTGGGAATTCAGTTTCAAGTTAAATTTGCATTCACATAAATGCACCGGGATAGATATTATCTGAGAAAATGAATGAAAAGACAAATCCAAACCGATCACTGACATTCCCTCTCTATTCAGCCATTTTATGTCTGAATTTTATGTGTATGTTTGGTGGCTGATCACTTGGATAGAGACAAATTTGGTTTATTTCTCTCCCTGCAGCTTGTTCATTAAAATTCTGCTGTACTCCAGCAGCCAGCATTGTGCTGCATCCTGAAAACTGCGCAGAGGGAAAGTGCCACGACAGACACATGCCAGCTGTCCCTTCCAATCCACCAAACTATTGCTTCCCCGGGTGGAAATATAGTATTTACCCTTTTCCTGGGGAAATAACGTATTCTGCAGCAACACAATAGAACACAGCTTGTTCTTACATGGTTGAAGTACACATGTGGCAAACACAACAGCCTGATTTCCCTCTGCATTTCTTTAGTTTTGCACAGATGTGTACCAAAATTATTCCTACTAATCTGTTTTTTTGCCAGCCATAAACCCTAACTCCTGCTATGCTATCTCCCACGCAGCTCCTGAGTCCCAGAAAGGTGTCTGGCCCTGTACTCATACCCACAGTGCCTGAAAGATACATGTCCTCACAGAGAGCTGCATGGCTGCCTCGCACTGGCGCTGGTTATGTCTCTGTAAATACCAGGGACACATATCACAGTCTTATCTCCTGGATTAGGTGCAGAAATTCCTCAGCCGCTTTAAAATACTGGCATTATGCCAAGATCCCTAGATGCCTAAAATTAAGCTTCAAGGCCATATCTAAGCAAGGGCGTAGTGACCCTTAGATGGAATTCAGGCACCTGAGTACCAAACAGTTACAACATGGTTGCAAAAGGCTGCTGTTCAGCTGTTTTCCAAGCCTAGAGATGCCGAACGTACAGAGATGCTTTACTTTCTTACTGTAAAGTCTCCAGCTGCCTAAAGCAGGGCTTGCAGTGCCTACACAGAACTGTCCCAGATTTGGCATAAGTGGACATGCTGGTACCTAACTCAGCAGCCACCCTAACCCTGTTAATTTTCAGTGGTGCTTGTACTGCAGTACCAAAGCTGCTGATGGCCAGCATCCAAAAAATGCTGATGCAAGGTTCTGACTCCTTTTTCTAAGTAACTAAACTTGGAGTTTCATTTACATTGTTGATAAATCAGTGCAGCACTTTAAACAAGACTATTTCAATATACAGCAAAAGTATTTGCTTTTAAAAAGTACCTAAATATCTGCAACTATTGAATTCCAACATCCTTCAGGCTATATTGTTAGGCTATATTATATTTGAAAGGGGAAATGTGCACAGAAATACTCTCTGCAGCAAGTTGCGCCTGGTTGACTTTCACATTGACTTGGTGTTTGCTCATTCAGCATTAGGGAAGTATTCGGGCCCAGGCTCCAATAAGTGAAGGATCAGAACAGAAGGAGATTTTGCGTCAGTGTGTGGGCTGTGAATGCAACAAGGAGGTGATTAAATAGACACTGGCAGCAGAAGATAAAGTTAGCAATTATGAGGCCATTTCCAGGAACAGGCTGCCCAGAATAAAATTATTTAGCTTAAAATCAGCAGGTAAAAGTGAAAAATGTCTTTCAAAGAGGTCTGCTGTTGCAATAAGATTGGGTTTTCTTTCCCTTTCCTTTAGGGCTGCTAACTAAATGGTTGTACAGTTTCCCTTTGCACATATCTTGGTGATTATGTTTAATATTATTTCCCCTCTTTTCAGAGCTAGCAGCACTCATGCAGAAAGTTAGACTGGAGAGTGATGCTGTCTGCTTTCTATGCCAAGGCAGCAGGAAAAGGAGACTTGTAAATTTTCTTATGTACTCTTACCCTGATGCTGTGAGCCCAGCATGAAGGGGCAACTACCTATAATGTGGATCCCTACTGTGCTCCACCATACATAGGGTGAGATGGCAGGAATATCACCAGACAGTGCCGGCTGCAATGTGAAATCATTAGAAACTGGGCAAAGTTCACAGATTTCTTCCCTAAGGGCTTCCAGATTTATGACAGATGACAACTCTTTTCAGTTGTTCCTGACATGATTGGCTTCAAAATACTTTTCTCAGAAGTGAAGACCAAATCCTGTAAACCATGCACATAAGCCATCCGGCCCCCTAGCCTTTGCTTTGTTTAGGAAATATGCATGCACCATTTTCATATTGCACAAGTTGGTTTATATCGATCAACAAGAACTATTGAATATGCATGTATACATGCTGAGAGCATCTCAGGTGCAGGAAAATTATGTTATGAGACATAAATAAACGAATTTCCATTGTAAGAAGACTGATGTGAAAGCTTAGCCTCCTGTAAATACTGTTACCAGTGCAACAAGCTCATTCTCCTTAAACATTTCTACTGATATTAAAACTGCAGATAGTTTGGGAGCTTTCAGGAGCATCTGACTTTGTAAGATTTTCTCACTAAAATAAAATACTTGAAAGATACCTGTTCTGTTTAGGATTTTACTTTTTTTTGGCTGATATTTCATAAACATACATACCTCAGAAAGTAGTCTTTAAACGCTTCCCTCTGCAAGCAAGTCCACCCCTCAGAATACAAGGAGACTGACAAATAATGTGCATATCCCTGAAACTGGTATCAGCTAAATACAACACTACCTATGGTGTGATTTCCAGGTTTTAGAGTTCGTGGGGAAAATTGCGATCATCTGGTCTCTTGTGCCTTTTGTGCAACCAGGGCCATAGCATTTTGTCAGTGCTTCCTCCAGGTTGGCAGGGTTTAGCTTCATTTTTTTCCATCACTGCAGGTAACACAAATAACACAATTCTATAGGAGTCTCCATAGAGACAGATCCATCGCTAAATACAGAGCCTCATCTCTGCAGTCAAATCTTGGTACTTCAAACCTGGACACTGGATCTGGAAACTTTAACTTCTGCAATGAGGGATTGACAAAACTAGCCTAGAGCTAAGCAGAAGATAACATTACCGAGGTACAAGGTTTTACTCAGTGTTAAAGAGATAACACAAATAAGCTCTATCCTGTGCACAAGTGTCGTGGTTTAAGCCTCTCACGCAGTTCGTTCACTCACTCCCCCCTCTTTCTTCCCCCAGTCCCAGGGGGATGGGGAGGAGAATCGAAAGAATGCAACTCCCACAGGTTGAGATAAGAACAGTTTAGTAACTAAAGTATAACAGAAACCACCACTGCTACCACCAGTAATAATAATGACAATAATGACAAGGCAAATACAAGGCAAGAATACAATCGCTCATCACCTATACCCAGCACGACCAAGCAGTGAAACCCCCCCCCCCCCCCCCCCCCCCCCGAGTCTCTGCCCTCTGTTTTTACATCCTGGGCATGACGTGCTGTGGTATGGAATACCTCTTTGGTCAGTTTGGGTCAGGTGTCCCGTCTCTGCTTCCTCCCGGCTTCCCCTCCTCCTTGGCAGAGCATGAGACTCAGAGAGTCCTTGGTCAGACCAAAACATTCTAAGCTGTAACTATAAACATCGGTGTTATCCGCACTGTTTCCAGGCCGAAAGTCGAAAACACAGTACTGCACCAGTTACTATGAAGGAGAAAAATGACTGCTGCTGCTGAACCCATGACAACAAGTAAAAGGGTGGAAACATTTTTTCTGAGGAAAAAAAATCCTTCAATATTTATGTTGTGGGGTACAGGAGACCATAGAGCTGATGATGCCGATCCAGGGAAAATTGTGTAAACACCTGTAAGATCTGTGCATGCTGCTATTTCTTTAGGAGAGTTGCCATAATGTGTAAGCACACATACCATGGCATAATAGCAACATAATAGCCCAAAAACATACAAGAACAGTCCAGTGTGTGGTTAGAGGACCCATGTGCTCCAAGTAGTGTTTTTGTAGAGAGAAGTGAGGTATTTTACAGGCACACAGTAGGTTTGAGTGCTGATATTTTTTCCTGGGTGAACAAGCCCAAAGATATTTCATGCAGTCTTATTCTTATTCTGACAAAATATACAGAAGAACAAATGGTTTGATCTTTTCTACTAAATGCAGTTTGAGGCATATAATTAGCAATCTAGAGAGGATGATTGCAAGTGAACTGGCATGAAAAGTTACACTGTTATCACAGATGAAGTTGTAATATTTCATTATCATTTCATGATGCATGAATTAATTGATATTTATTCACAAAGGTGCATTGGAAATAGTGGTGCCTTTTATGATAATTATACCTATTTTTCAATCCAGGGGAGAAAAAAACTGCCTTTAATGCTATGAGTTATGAGGCAGACCTTCAAAAAGCAGCATAACTACTTGTACCTACAAAAATACTGCTGTTATGTGTGTTTCTTTTTTATATTCATGGTTCCATTAGCTATGCCTATGTACATATGCACAGTGTTTATGTCACGTAATGATGCATGTGAGGATGTGAACGTACATCTTGGAGAGAAAAGTGTTCTTAAGTGTTCTTTTTATGAGAAAGAATTAATCTACCTACTAGTGAAATATATTCACCCTTGAGTGAAATGGCAAGGGTTGTTTGCTGTCTACGAAGGCTGCATAGATCTTAAACAGGATAGAAAAAAGCCATACCTGATTGCATGCATTTCTCTCTAAGGATTATGTTGCTGGGTTCTGCAGGTGTAATATCAGTTCTGGGGTTTAAATGTTTCAGTTCTTAATCACTGGCAGCAAATGGCAGATGGAGGTAAGCTGTGAGCCTTTTTGTGCTTGTCAACTGCTTTGTGAAGCCCTGATCAGATGGGCAAGGGCAACAGATGCATTGAGAAGAAGTTTTAGAAAATATTTAAGCAGATTTTGCCCGGCATACAGTTAGTATTTATTACCATGATGAAAAGAGATGGAATTGGTGGTGTGCTTTCTTTGCTTCCTGAAACTGGAAAGTGCTACTCCTATACGTAATCAAAGCTGCTGATTCTGCTATGAAACCTCAGACATTAGGAAACATTGGAAAACCTTAGAAAGGACAGCTGGCCAGAATCAAGATGAAGAAAGAATTTTAAGAGAGAAAGACAAAACACAGAAGAAGGATTTCATACATGCTGGAAGTAAAATGGGTGGCACTGAATATCAACATCCTGGAGGCATATGAAAGTAGAAAGATTGCAACCACTAAGAAGAAGATAGCCAAGAGAATACATTTAGAAATATCCAAATACTGCTGAGTTTCAAGCAGAAGCCACAGAAGCCGCAGAGGCTTTATCTGCAGATTCAGCTGGTCAAGTGGAGCTGAGAATTGCATGACAGAAACATAAGTTTGACTTTCAGGGTCCCCCGCAAGACACACTAAAGCTGGGTCCAAGAAGATCCCATAAGCCCAAGACTACTATGCTAAAAGAAATGGAAAGAACAGTTTGTAAAGGAGACTCAACAATAACAAACTGCTGTCTCCTTGGAGCCAAATCTCATGACATCATTCTAGGAAGACATTTCGAGATTGGTAGGAAAAGCTCTACTAGTGAGATTGCATGTTAGCACAAATAGCACTTCTGTACATGATAATGTGGAGAGTGTGGAGGGGACTGGAAGTGATGCAATTTGCAGTAGTTCCTTATCCTCAAAGAGTCTCACATTGAGTAGCTGTAAGTGATGCCATAGTCGAGGAAGCAAAAAACTGTTCAGTGTCCACCAGAGTATAGAAGAACCTTTCCACTGGGGGAGCAGCTTGATTACAAAAACAAGAGCAGAACAAATAGTATTAATTTTATGCCAAATAAAGAAAACAAAATAAGAACTAATCAAACCCTCAAAGAACAGAATGTGAAGACATTCTTTATGCATCAATACATCAATATATCTATACATCTACACATCAGTATCAAGATTCTGTGTAACAATCAGGAAGAATTTGAATTGCTTGTTTAGGAACATATACTTGATTTAGTTACTGGCACTAAAACTCTGCAAGATCTGAATGAATGGAATGTAAAAGCTGCTAGTTCTGTTTTATGTGGGAAGCGTGGTGTGGGAAAAGGGGAAGGAAAAATATCATGATCACTTCCTGACTTCCTGATAATTTACAGGGAATGATTTTGAATATATATACAGCAAATTTCAAAAAACATTAAAGGGAGTAATAGTTTGTGTTTGACATAAATCACTAGATCACACTATGAAACAGCAGAAGGAGATCTTAAAGGTTCTATAATGTGTGTGACAAAAATACATGCTGTGATGGGGAACATCTATTTCACTCAGATTTCATAAATTGGCAACTTTGACCCTGCTGGTGTGTCCTTGGAAAATTTTTAATTTTAAAGATGAACACACTGGAATCCAAAAAGTGAGTTAAAAATACAATAATTATAGATTTGAAAGCTGGGTCATACTGAGTACTAAGTCACTGATTTTGTTGCATTTTTTCCAGTGAAAACAGACAAACCCCATGTATTTGCCATCTTAATGAGACAATTTGATATTTGGAAAATATGAACTGGATCATCTTGATTTCATCATATCCTGCAAGAACCAACATGGGGTGGAAAACTTTAAAAATAGAGTATCAATAAATGTATCAGATAAAGCATCATGAAGCCCATGGCTTCCAGCTATACAGATTCAGCCAAGAAAAAAGATTCAAGGTTTAACCACGAATCAGTGATTGGAACAATTTCCCAGAAATTATGTTTAGAGTTTCAGTGGGAGAGTGTGGTGTGGTGGTGTCAGAGTGACTTAATGATTTTTTTCCCTTATTTCATGTGTAGCTAGTGTGTGTGAATTTCTCCAACTTTGTTCAAGTAATGCATAAATCCTTTTAAATTTATGATCTTTCATTGATGGAACAGAATTCTTGGGTAATATACTTTCAATTCTTTTTTTTTACAGAGGTCCTGCTCTTACTTCATGTCTTTTCTGTGGTTTCTGCACTCATTAGATATAAATGCAAGTTGGTGTGGCAAGGTAGAGGTGTGATTTGTTTGTAGCAGGTGGTACTTTGTAAGAGTGTTGACTACATACTATGTATGTTGATTTGATTAATGGTGGTGATTTTAGCTTCTCTTTAAAGCAAAGTATACTTGTTATTGAAACATTTTCTCCAAGGCTTCAAATAAGGCTACTGCTGATAAAGGCATATGTATATTTTTCACTGAGCTCAACTGAGAAAGCTGATGTTTTGGTGTCTGAAAGACCCTAATTTGTGCCTCCGTATCATGGGACACACTGAATGCTTCATGTCCTACTGACCCTGCCGTGGTCTTACCATCTCATCTACTTAGCAGACACTAGTTCTATTAACATAAGTGACAACAAAACATCCAAAGGATGTTTGAAACAAAGAAAATTTGCAAGTTTTGAGATTGAGTGATGGTGTTTTTTCACGGAGAAAAGAAACAAAATCTAAGTGCCTTAACTCTAATTGCAGGATACCCCAGACCTAATTGAGGGATACACTCTCAGAGCAAGTATATCTCCTCAAGAAAGGGAAGAGGTGAGGTTTGCTGACAGTTTCCGGTCTCTGTGTGTGTGCATATTCCTCATAACCCTAGTAATCTTGTGGTTGGCATTCTTCCTTTGAATGTATTAAACACAAGCGTGATTCCCAGAACTGCTTAGTTTAGTGGTGACCAAGTTAAAGTGGTTATTGTGGTAACATTAATGCAGGGTCTTATCCAAGAGTTTGTTGGAGATCCAGTACTTCTACTCTCTTCTTGAAACTAGACTACTTCTCTATGGTATTAAACAGTTGCTCAGCAAGAGGCACTATTACCTGTGCTGTATCTTGTTGCTGACATAAATTGTAGTGTTTGTTATTAGTCCAATCTATTTAATGCATAAGGTATTGAAGAGAGCATATACACAGGTGCATGTTTGTTTACTGGGTAGATTGTCATCCTTCATATCCATTTTCTGCTCAAGATGGAATAATGTTTGAGTTGAAGCTTCAGAGTTGCAGATGTTTGATTATCATATCCTATCTAAGCAGATAAATGCAGCCAGCATCTTGCCAGCTTGTATCATTATTCTGTGCTGCATTCCCCCTTACCTTGCATGTCTCTAGCTAAGTACATAAATCACCTAGAAAGCAGGGATGAGAAGTACATCAGGTAGTCATCAAAACGCATCCACCCATGAAAAGAAGGATCAAGAATATCAAAATTATTCTGAGAGGCATCTGTCTAACAAATATGTTTATTAAACTTGTTTGTAAAAAAAGCTCAAGTGACTGAGATTCGTGTCTCAAACTGCTGTGGTTGTTAACTAACCTTCCCATCACAAAGTTTCTCCAAACTTCTAATACAAACTTTCTTTTCTCCAGAGGTTCTTTCAGAGAGTTAATTGATCTCTGAAATGAGATAGGCTGTTCGCAAGGAACGTAAGCAAGGCATTATTCTCTTCTTACGAGTTATTTCACATATCTGAACACTAGTGCATTTCTCTCCAGTTTCTTCTTGGCTTAACATTCCCATTTCTTAAAATCCTCCCTCATTGTCATACTTCAATTTCATCTCACTGCTTTCCTCTTCTCTTTCTCTGTCTTTTTTGGACCACAAGACTCAAAAGTGGACACAAGATTCCAGCTACGGCTTTATCAATGCTGTATAGCATAGAAAGATTCACTCCTGTATCATGTTTCCCTGAGTATCTTATACACCCCAGTGATACTGCTTTACGACAGTAATGTGGCATCTGGGGCTTGTGACTCACTGTTCTCGCCATGTCTTCATCTCCCAAACTACTTCCTGGCAAATTGTTACTCATTCTGTGTTTGTGGAGTTCATAATTTTTCATATAGAACTTTGTCCTTACTGAATTGAATCCCATTTTTTCAGAACATTTCTTCAATTTATCAAGATCATTTTGCACTTTAATCCTGTTCTTTAATCTCATTATAGCCCGGCCAGTTCTGGATCATCTGAAGATTTAATAAACTTATATTCTATTCCTTCATCCAAGTTGTAAGTGAAAATATTGGCTAGGCCCAGGACAAACTTTCATGAAATCTACTTCTATTCTGAAATGAAATTAAAAACAGTTTTGTACCCACCCCACAGCATTTCATTTTTTTTGACTTGCTTATGAAAGCTTTACGTGAAGCTGCATCAAAAGGTTTTCTAGGATACATGACCTCTATGGTTTCTTCTTTATCCCTCCAACTTGTTAAAACAGTTTGACATGCTTTCCCTCCAACCTGTTAAAACAGTTTGACATGCTTTCCGCTTGCCAGATACAAATAGACTAGAATTCTTGGAATAAAAATAAAATAACCTGGAAAAAAGATGTCTAGAGTCTTTAAAACCTTGGAAGGTGGGAAGAAAATATAAAACAAATGACGGTTCACTGTCTCTGATAAGGCAAACAAATGTCTTCTGCTAAGGTTTTGAGGCCTCAACCAACTTCCACAGCTCTCCCAGCTGGGAGTCTCCATGTCTGAGACTACTACTGTTCTTATTTCCTCCTTCCCCAGGACCACCACTGAGATAATAGCTTTCTCTACAGCTATCTTTTGGTGATAAAATGACATGCACCTGAAAGGATTAATTAAATAACAAAGGTTTTCTTCACTTCATCCTAATTACAGTAACTATATTCCTTAAGCAGGATGGTTACTTGTTTACAAAAAGGGTTTCTGAGCCACTGATGTTTAGCAGCCAAGTTTGTGATTTTTACCAGGCACTAAAGAACATTTTTCTGGTCTGTACCATTTCTGATTGAAGAGATGTGCTCAGGTTCCCATGAGGGCTAGGAGGCTGGATGAAGAGTAAGTATAAGTATGCTGCAGGCAATGCCTGATTTGAATCAAGAAGTGAATATCTGCAAGCAAATACCTATCCCATCAGTGGGGAAAATTTGCAGAAACTAGAGGAGAATAAAACCTTTCTGCATCTCTGGATCAGCTGAGCAAGGGAAAAAATCATCTATGGTCAGAGGTTTTAAGTGATGTGTTCATTAAAAACTGACGGAAGGCTTATGGGAAAAGTTAAGCAGGAGCTCGTGTTGGTGACAAAAACAGAAGAGTTGATCATTCAAAGGTTAATTCAAATTATTCTGGCTTATTCAAAAGAATCAAGGGGAAAAAAACCTTTTAAGAGCAACCTTTCACTAAATAAAAGGCCAGTGGGAATGAGCCTGTCACCAAAAATTAATTTCAATGTGGAGTTACAGTTTATCTTTCATGTCTCAAATGTTTCTTACTGGACTGTTGTACACTCTGCCACGACAGAGCAGCCGCATGATACTGATCTGATAGCATTGCTTTGCTGCTCCCTCTTTCACCTGGCAAGCTTTGCCTCTTTTGCTTTTAAACTTTAAATAAAAACATTTAGGGAAATTATCACACAGTTTATGCTGTGTGAACACATCATACAATGATGTCCAGGCTCAGCTAAGGCTTCTTGGTGTTAGAGCGAACAAGTAGATAGCAAAAACGGATACAGTGGCACCTGCATGACTAATTAAAATTCTGCCAATAAGACTCTTTCCATTTTTATTTATAATCCTTTGTTGTATTTAAGTCTTAAGGTCAGTCTTGGATATACAAAGCTTTGTAGGAAAACAAGATATTTTATATTCTCTTCTGATTGTTATTAATACATAGCCTGGGGTCCTAGAGAAATACAGAAACCTCTCCAAAGCATCAGGGGGAAATAAGAAAAGGATTGCTTTTCCCAGACATTATTTATCCAGCAAACTTGATTATATTAATGCGTAACTTAATAATTTTCTTATAGTCCACCTGAGTCATTATTTAGACTATTTCTTTATGTTTCTTTTATAAGAATTTTGATACCTTGTTATTCTGAAATATTTGAGTAACCTGAGACCAGGAATGATGGCTTTTTATTTGTTCTTCTTTTCTGCCAGTTTCATATTCTCATTAGATTCTTGTTACCTATGCTATGACAACAGTATTCTAATTTATCTGTTTTTCTGTTCTCTGGTAATGAATTAACGATGATGGGAGCCATAGCAACTGAAGCAAAAACTTCATTAAGCAAGAACAATTTCTCAGTTTACATTGTACAATGTGAAATTGCTTTCAGTAACAAAGTCTTCTGCAGAATGATCAGAACTGGAACAAAGAAAACAGTTAAGTTGGTGCAGAGGAGTCTCTATTTCAAACTGTGAGATGCTGACCAGGTTTTCACCTTAAGATTAATTGTCAGAGACAGCCACTAAGTGTCAAAAAACACTCAGAAACTTCATAGGTTTTAACAAAAAATTTCCATGATTCATGCTGAAATACTATTATACGCCAACAAAAACAGTTAGCACCACTAAAGCTTTGTTTGAAGCTTTTCATTTCACAGCTGAAGCAAATGCAGCTGGAATTAACTGTCCAAAGCATAGTACCTGTACCATCCCCCTGTGGTTTTGATGTTTCCAACAGCATTGGTGTTTCAAAAAGATATAGGGATGCACATAAGACATAATGCCCTAGAATGTCTGGGGTCTGATGACAGATGAGCCCTTTTAAATAAAATGTCACTCATATGAGGATGGAGGTCTACCTACTCTTGCAACAATGATGGAGTTGATAATCAGCTATGACAAAATGACGTTAATGAAAACTCCAGCAATTTACCACGCAAGGACTTTTTGCCATTCAAGATGTCTTATTCAGATCTCACTAAAGAGGTCTACTGCAAGTACAGGACTAGCACAATTAATACTGGCAACTGAAAGGATTCTATAAAATAGGAGTAGAGGAAGAATACAGGCCTTTACATGTCTTTATGCCACTGCTAAAGGACAAATGTTTGGGTTACAGCATAAAAAAAACACTTATAGTGCATTTGTTGGGTTTTTTTTTCCCAGATGTTGTGCATATGTAGGAAACACTTAATTTTGGTGTGTAGACACAGGTAAGATTGCATGAAAATCTGAGTGAAGAATATGTTTCAAATTTTGTGAACATATTTATAGCAAAAATGGTTTAGCTGTGAGACTCCCCCATGCCAATGACTATGGCATATACTTTATCATGAAGACACAGATACAAAGCCTAAATGTTAATTCCAGAGCTTGCAAAGGCAAGCTACTAAATTTGAAGATTTGTTGATTAATTAAATCCCATGAAGTTCTGGAAGACACTGCAAATTATGGGGTTTGAGAGGCCCAAAGGCTGCTTTCCACATTTTCAACACTTTAAAAATCCAAAAGTATGTTGGGAGCATGCCTGAAGTAGACCTGGATGCTGTTGACTGTATGATGCATGTGGATAAAGCAGGTTTTTTGGGGAGGTGTTAAACTGATCAAAATAACATATTCAACCTCCAAAAAGAGCTGGCTCGTTGCAGCCAACAGGATGTAAAAATGTTGAGAGAAGACTGCATCCTCCACAAAAAGCAATGAAAGAAGTGGCTGTGACAGTGGAAGTTAGAAAACAAACTGAAGGTTTGCTTTGGACCTAGAAGCTTTCCATGCTGGCCTCAGGCCTACAATTTTTATCCCTTCAACCGGAAAACTTCTTTCACCAGATAACCATCTCAAGCAGAAAAAGTGAGATTCTACCCAGGCTATTTGGAAGCTGTTATTCACACACCATAAACATTTAGCATGCATTTGCCAGTGTTTGGTGCTGGAATATCAACAGGTCCCCTACTTTCAGGTGGCATTCACTGGTAAAGTCAATCCCTGTGAGTTTAACCATTAGTTTTATTCTGCCATGTGTTATCAGTTGTATGGAGAAATAGTCATGCAGTTACGTTTCCATCTATTTGTTTTACTGCTTTTAAGAGCCACCAAGAAAGAGATGAATTACTCAAAATGTTAAATCTGTGTGAGCATGACCAGGAGGCTGTGATATAACCTGAACTTGCTGGTATCTTAAAGATCTTGCAAATTTGTAGCTGAGATTTTACATGTCTGAACCTGTCTGGAGATGAAACTAAGCTATGCTATCCTGGACACCTTGTAATCTGTTCTGAAAATCCTGACTTTCTTCTGAGCGTCTATGGAACTTCTTGAGTTACCAGGTGCTACAAGGGCTTCTTGTCACAACATTTTCCATCTTGCGCTCCTATGTTGTATAACTGGTGGGACGAAGTTGCTGCAAACCTCAGGTGCCTTTGGAACCAAATGTGATTGCAAAAGTGAGGAACATCCTGCAAAGCCTCTAGTTTCTTTCAGAGGGCCAGCCAGCTGCTGTCCAAGAGCAACAAAGCAGATCTTCTAGTGAAGGCAGAAAAGGTCAAGGTTTCCGGTTTAGTGACCAAACACAACACATAGGTTATTTCTGTAGGAAAGGTATCAGTTTATGATGGCATTGTCTGTCTAAAGTTTCTGCCAAATTGTTTCTGATTTCCTTCGTGGTAAAATTCTGATAGGGACCAAAAATATTTGAAATGTGCCTCATGAATGATTGCTATCTTGTTTGAATATGGCTTTTTTAGCTGCCTCCAAGACCTCTTGCAAATGGTTTGATAAGTTTGGGAGGTATGTACAAGAAAGTTTTTGGAAGAACTAGTTTCTCAGAACTGCTGTCATGTTATTCATATGCATCCAGATGCATGCAATCTGTTACAGCTGTTACACGAGTAGTGTCTGAACCTTCATGCAGCTTCTGTTATATCTGTGAACTTACACTGTTTAAGCAGAGGACCTGACTAGCTATATTCTGCCAGATCAGAGCATCAGTGTCAGCAGGGTGAGCAAAGAGTAGAAGACGGATTAGCCTGCATGAAAATCAATGGCATTATGTCTAGAAAGGCTCATGACAATATCAACTTTGAAAACTTGAGAACTTTAGTCTTTTGCTTAAGCTCTCTTATGGAGTGCTGTAGAAAAATAATCATCCAACAGCCGGCCAGCATCAGGAATATAAGAGTGCTGACAGAAACTTAAACTCTTTTCCAACATCTCCATTTTCAGGCATTTTTGAAGGTAAAGTAACTATGGGAAACTTTTCTCTACAGAGAAAATAGTTAGAAAATATGGATCTGATGTTCTTTTTGCCTGGAAATATGGTATTGGGCACTGCACCCACCACTAATTTTTGCTTAAGGGACTGTTTTTAAGAGGCTTTTTCTCTGTTCATGGAGTGCTTTTACAGAAGAAGATTTTTTACACTCAGTGTGTGAAATGTTATTAATTGTGGGTGATTTTAACGGGTGCTGCTTCTGAAAGCAATGAAATGCAGATGAGACTTAATCAATTGTGTATGAGTATCATATCCATAGATGAGAATATGTATAGCCAGGGCAGAAAAAAAACAGCTGCGCAAACTAAGCACAGAGAGCTTCGAGCTTTTAAAAATTCTTAGAAATGAGGCAGAGATCACAACCCTGATCAGCGATTGAACCTGTCAATTTTGAGCTCTCTCCAGAAGCTTCTGAAGGTGGTACCAATGAACCAGCTAGATAGCTTTTCTGCGGCAGAATTGAGACTTTTAAGGCTTAAGAACTGAGCTATTCCCTTCAGGCCGACCAGCAGCTGAGGCTTTGAAAAAATCAACAATAGAATATCAAAAGAGAAAACTTCTTTGTTAGTGGCTCCTGGGTCCCAGAAAACATGGCTTGGTTGAGAGATGAAAATCTGCCCCTTTCACAACTCTTTTTTAAGGCTCTAAAAGACCCACAGCATTTGACTCCTAGCAACTTAAGCAGTGACCATCTCACAAAAAGCTCTTGTTGTCTTAAGAGAAAGCTTTTGGTGTCATACTTTCCACACAGAACCAGATAAGCTGCCAAATAAAAGAGCCAAATTAATTTTAAAAATAATAATAAAACAAAATAATCTTTTTTAAAAGAAAACCTTTTTGCAACATCCAGCAGGGTTTAACAGGATTGTTAACTTTTGCTGTCCTTCTGATAAGAAGTGTTTTGACCAGCCAGTGGTAGAGCATGGGGAGCAGAGAACACCCAGCCTGCCTGGCACTCAGCCACCAGCTGGGTCAATTCAGGCCACTTCTCTTGCAGAGGGAAATACCAGAGCCACCAGCACTCTCACCTCCAGGATGCTGAAAAAGAGAACAGTCTGCAAAGAACAGCTTTAACTGCACACATAAAAGCCAAACTTCCCACCTCTGTGCTTCGTAAATATCGTATGTATGTGAGGCAGGATGATCTACACAAAGGAAAAACGAGCATGTCTCTATAAACGAGATACACAAGGACTGCCAAACTTAAGGAATGCCTAACAACTGCTGTTCTGTTGTCCAGGAAGTACTGGGAAGCGTGAATAAATATTACAAGAAAAGGAAATGTTGAAGTACTACTAAATAAGCTGGGCTGATCTCAAATACATTTCTTAGAATGATAAATGAGGTTTTGTGTCTAACGACTTGGTCGTTAGTTATTTTAGAGTACCCAGTGGAGGGCAGAGTATTACCCAAGCTCTTTTCACACCTAAAGCATGTGAAAGTTTTGCACAAATCCCGAGTCTATGTAAGAAATATCTTGACTAAATGCAATAAAACAATCACTTTTGGAACATCAGAAAAGTCTTTACACGGACATTGGACTTGATTGGAGACCACTTCTCTTATTATCTGCCTCTTCTTTTAAAAGCTGAAAACCAGACAAAGCCTTCTAAATCAGTATAGGATGTACAATATATATATATATTTTTAATAATAAAAATTTGTTTTAAATTAAATGATTCTTTACTAGTGCACTGTATAACCTCTTTGAACAAACCTGTTGGGATAAAGAAACATGATGACAGTGAAGGGAAAGCACAAGCAATCTTTAAGCCTACCACAGATGTTTTACTAAGAAACATGATTGAAAAAAATCCCCTCTATTGCAAGAACACAGGCCCAGGCTTGCTGGAATGTGTTTCAGCACGTTTAGGCATCCCAGTGATTTATGTTTTAGTTTCATAACTGCGTCACCAGCCAATTGTGCTCAAAGCCAACAGAATCATAGAATCATAAAATAGTTAGGGTTGGAAAGTACCTTAAGATCACCAGGTTCCAATCCCCTGCCATGGGCAGGGACACTTCCCACTAAACCATGCCACCCAAGGCTCTGTCTAACCTGGCCTTGAACACCACAAGGAATGGAGCACTCACAGCTTCCTTGGGCAGCCCATTCCAGTGCCTCACCACCCTTACAGTAAAGAACTTCCTCTTTATATCCAATCTAAACTTCCCTGTTTAAGTTTTAACCCGTTACCCCTTGTCTTATCACTACAGTCCCTAATGAAGAGTCACACAAGTGGCTTTGCACAAGTCCAGGTAGATGACATCAACTGCTCTACCCCTGTCTATCAGTTCTGTAGCCCCATCATAGAAGGCCACCATATTGGTCAGGCAGGATTTCCCCTTTAGTGAAGCCATGCTGGCTGTCACCAACCACCAAGTTGTTTTTTATGTGCCTTAGCATACCTTCCAGGAGAATCTGCTCCAAGATTTTGCCAGGCACAGAGGTGAGACTGACTGGTCAATAATTACCTGGGTCATCCATTTTCCCCTTCTTGAAAATGGGGGTTGTATTTCCCTTTTTCCAGTCGTCAGGAACTTCATCTGACTTCCCTGATGTTTCAAATATGATGGACAGTGGCTTAGCAACTTCATTTGCCAGCTCCTTCAGGACCCGCCGCTGGATTTCATCAGGTCCCATGTACTTGTATACGTTCAGGTTCCTAAGATGGTCTCGAACCACATCCTCTCCTCCAGTGGGCCCAGGATCTTCATTCTCACAGTCTCTGCGTCTGCCTTCCAAGACTTGGGTGGTGTGGTCAGAGCATTTTCCGGTGAAGACTGAGGCAAAGAAGTCATTAAGAACCTCAGCCTTCTCCAAATCCAGGGTAGCCAGTTCTCCTGATAGCTTCTGGAGAGGGCCCACATTGTCCCTAGTCTGCCTTTTATTTGCAATGTACCTATAAAATCCCTTCCTGCTATCCTTAACATCCCTAGCCAAGTTGAATTCTAAGTGGGCCTTAGCTTCCCGGACAACATCCCTGTATTCTTCCCAGGCAGCCTGTCCTTGCTTCCACCTTTTATAAGCCTCTTTTTTCCTTCCAATTTTCCTCAGCAGCTCCTTATCCTTCCAAGGAGGTCTCCTGGCCCTCCTACAGCACTTCCTTCTAGTAGGGATGTATCGCTCCTGAGCTTGCAGCAGGTGATCCTTGAATATCGTCCAACAGCCTTGGGCCCCCCTGCCCTCTAGGGCTATATCCCATGGAATCTTACTTGAGCAGGTTCCTGAAGAGGCCAAAGTCTGCTCTCTTGACGTCCAGGGCAGTGAGCTTGCTGCATGCTCTTCTTACTGCCCTGAGGATCTCAGGTTCGACCATCTCATGATCGCTTTAACCAAGGCTGCCCTGGATCATCACATTTCCAACCAGCCCTTCCCTGTTGGTGAGCACAATCTCAAGCATGGCACCTCTCCTTGTCGGCTCCTCTATTACTTGCAGAAGGAAGCTGTCTTCCACACAATCGAGGAACTTCCTGGATTGCTTGTGCCGGGCCGTGCCATCCCTCCAACAGATATCAGGGTGGTTGAAGTCCCCCATGAGAACAAGGGCCTGCAAGCATGAGGCAGTTCCTATCTGTCTATAGAGCGCTTCATCCATAGAGTCCTCTTGGTCAGGCGGTCTGTAACAGATCCCCTCAATAATGTCTCCCATCACTGTTCTCCCTTTAACCCTCACCGACAAACTCTCAGGGCAGTGAGCTTGCTGCACGCTCTTCTCATTGTCCTGAGGATCTCGGACTCGATCATCTTATGATAGCTACAACCAAGGCTGCCCTGAAGTGTCACATTTCCAACCAGACCCTCCCTTTTAGTGAGCATGAGGACAATCATGGCACCTTTCCTTGTCAGCTCCTCTATTACTTGCAGAATATGGTGCTTAACTCTTTTCAGAAGCTAATCCCTTGCCATGATGTTGTAGAAAAACATATTATGATATACAGAGGCAACTGAGCAGAGGTCTTGCAATAGTTGAGTGTTCAGTGTAGTACCAGAGGCATTTTTGTTTAAAATTCATAGCTTTCCTCAGAAAGGAAGTACAGGCTGTGAATGTTCATACAAAATACTTCCAGCAGCTGTTTTCTGTTGGGCACACAGCAAGCCACTCTGTGTGTGTTTATCCAAGTGCTTTGCCAACACCATAAGATGTTCCTTCCCATGTCTAGCTTGGCTGACTGGAGGTGGTACTGCCCCTGCCTCCCCAGCCAGAAAGCACTGTCCCCACATGCTCCGTAGCCTACCACAAGTTAAGCTACCTCATCCTTCTTCACTGGTCACTGTCTGACTTTGCCAGATAAGGTGTGGTTTGCAGACCCATACAATTGTCAAAACTGTATGAACAAAAGCAGTGCCATGATACCATTGGCCTTCTTGGCCACAAGGACATATTTCTGGCTCATAGACAGCTTATTGTCCACTAGGACCCCCAGGTCCTTCCCTACAGAACTGCTTTCCAGAAAGTTGCAAGAAGCAGTCACAAGGAACATATCAAAGTAGATACTTTTTATTGTCAGAGTCCACAGATGCTGCATGGCATAGCTGTGTAGTGTCTGCACTTCTATGCTGTCAGACTACATATTGCTTTTCTTTTTTCTGTCCGTAATGCTGACCAAATTGGCATACATGACCACCAAGTAGTACTGAGTAGTACTAAGCTTTCAGTGATCATATTCTCTTATGATCCCAGAGTTCATAGCCATCAGTAAATTCTTTTTCTCTGGGGATTAATAGAACTCAGTCTTCGCATCTTAGTTACTTATCCCAGGTTTATACATAACGTGTAGCTTCAGACCCCTCTTCTGATTTTAGAGGTCTAATATCATATGCATAAATGTCCACAAAATTAATACAATAATATAAAGTTGAAGGAGTTTTTAACGTAATTTTCACAAACATCATTATCCAGAAACCTAGTGAAGATCATTGAGTTTGCCCAAAACAAAATCTTCCAGTAACTGCTATCATGTAGGATGGGGTTGCACCACCCTTTCAGAAAATTATTAACCTCCGTCAGGAAATAATTAGGTTCTCCTCTCCCACTAATCCAGAGCAGCAGTGTACTCACAGTTATAAATTTTCTTTTCAAAATCCAGCAACGATTTCCTCATGACCAGATGGAAAGTATTTAGCACTTTCAAGGACAATTTTGGCTAAGGCCATGCTATAAGGGTGACAGACCATGTCCTAGAAACCCTTTTATTACTTACTGCAGTTTTATAACATCTTTCTTACATTTAGCTGAGCAAAATTGTGGATAATAATGATGGGAAGTTTGTAAAGTGTGGTACAGCAGCGTCAGTACCTGCATCTCTTTTCATGTCCAATAAAGTCAATAAAGTATTCATTTTTCTACAAAATTTTTGTTCTCCAGAGACACTGGAACCTCCACCTTCCTTCTTTGTGCCCACCAACTTCTCTGTTTTAAATCCCTCTCTCTTGCCTTCCGTATTCATTGATTTATGGTCTTTGTGCAAGAGGTCAGCATAAAGCCGTGCAGCAAGGGTGTCATCATTGTAATTGAGCATCGATTATTTAAAGAGCACAGTAGTTGCTTTGTTTGATGAGACCATTTCTCAGACTGACATCCACTCTGAGAATAGAAACTTGGGGTAATTTACCAGACTCTTTTTATACTCCTTATCAGGATTTGGTTTACCTTTTACAGACCTGCAATACTACAGTGTGGGATTAGGTCCCTGCAATGGGTGCTATACTCAGTGCTTTACTGGAGGATAAAGACAATGTCCGGATGATTAGATATCTGTGAATATTGACCTGTAATGAGAAACATGTTAAAAAAGCACAGGTTGGTTGTTTTACAAAAAAAAAAAAAACAAAACCAGACAAAACCAAACCACCCCCCTCCCCCCCAAAAACAAACAAACAAAACAAACAAAAAAAACAAACAAACAAAAAAAAAAAAACACAACCCTTGACTGTGCTGGAAATAACTTTCTATTTCATTTCATTTCATTTTTTTCTAGAAAAAACTTCCTCACTTTCTATCGTTCATCATCTTGATCTTCCACTCATGCTGACAGAGAGAGGATACAAATGATTTTTAGAGCTCTGCAAGGTAAAAACCCAGCAGGGATTATTAAGCTCTTTCTGAGCTGGAAAATGCTATGCTTCAGCATCTGGTTAATAAATATTTATTTTGCTTCTAATTCTGTGTGTGAGTGAGACCCCATCATGTTTATTTGAGCAGACAATATTATGGCTAAAAGACACATTTCCACAGGAGGATATGCTAAAGAGTATGCATCACACCTTGGATGAAACCAAGATTTTTAAGGAGTGAACCATCTCTTTTTTTCAGCAGCAAAAAAGTGCAGAAAAAACTTTGAACAGAACACAGATCACATCTTGACTTTTGGACTGAGATCCTCTACCATTCAGAATGGAAATAAAAGGCCCAAGGCTCTCCTTTCAGATGAGGTTGCACATTGGCAGGAAAACTGAATATGCAACAAGTACCCTCACACAGTGGTGATGAGAAGCACATCTTTCGAGGGATGAATGTTCTGCTTAATGTGCTTTGGCCTTGGACCTAAAACACAAGAAGGCTCTGAAGTATCTGTAGCCGTGAAAGCTAGCTACAGTATAGTCACACATTCAGTCAGCTGTTTTCTTGTGTTGCTGAAGGTATCCTAGGTCAGCAACACACAGAAGGGAAGTTACAATTTTAATCACTTAAATATATATAAAAAAATGAAAAAAAAAAAAAAAAAAACAAACAAGAAAGAGTCACAGAATGTGGAAAAGATGTGGCTGTAGCCTGGAGGCATTCATTTCAGCAGAAGGCTAGATCCACACAATGGAGGAATGGAAAGGCCACAACAATCCCGTTTTAATTAGTACTGCTGGGCTACTTAAATACAGGGGTTGCTGCCAAACTCACCATAATAAATGAATTTGATGCGTTCTCTGCCTGGGAAAAGCTGTGTGGGGGTACATGTACATCCTGCAAGTAAACTGAAAATGCCTAATCTTCAAGATCTTACACTGATGGGTCTTTTAGATTCACAAATGATAGACAGTGATAGGTGAAATTTTGTATTAATAACTGCAGCTGTAAATCCACGGATGCAACATTGTTAACAGCTACTCAGACTTCTATTGATAGGGATGTAAAAATAGACCATTTTCAGCTGTTGTGTAGTGCTGTTTCCGATGGGCAAAGTGCTGAATCTGCTCTGTGGTTGGTTTTGTATTTGTGATCCAGAATTATATAGTGCAGTCATACTTACATTTAATAATGGTCTTATTATTGTCCTGAAATGCTTGCTCACCAGCTGCAAAGCAACATTTTATTTGCCCTAGCACGCTCGATGGCTTCCCATAGTTGAAATGGTATTTATGCTTGACAAACATTCTATTTAATATCTCAGGTAAGACAATGTGCTTAGCAAAAGTGAAGGCCCATCAAAATGAAGGTTTATCTACACCAAGAGATGAACTGTCATTTAATCATTACAATCAAGGCTGCAGGAGTCTCAGCAGCCAACAGAGGTGACAGTCCTTTTGGGATCATTTGTTTGTTTGTTTGTTTCCTGTTGGGTTTTTTTCTCTCTTTTTTTTCCTGAAAATAATATTTAACCAAGTTATGGTATAGACACTTCTTTCCTGGTGATATAAAACAAGCTGCTGCAACACACTACAGATTTGTTTCTACGAAAACAAGCAAGGGAATTCCTGTGATAGTCAGATAAAACCTGGTTAGACTGGAATCTAGAGCCTGGAAAACTTGCTCAGACATCACAAATCTTAGGGAGAACAGAGAAAGAACTGATGTTACAATGGAGGAAACTGGCAAATGGAAGCCAACAGAGCTGCTAGTTGAAGCCTAGCCATTTGTGCCTGCTGAGCTCTGTATAAGAAGTAGTGGATTCTTCATCTACTGTTACTTTTTGTTGTTTATTTTAGGGCTTAGTGTAGGAAAGAAAGCAAGAGTGATGAGAAAACGCTGACTGCGGTGCAGCTGAAGTCTGTAAAAGGACCAAATTGACCGCCAGTGTAATTCAACATAACAAGCTAACCCAGGGGTGAATCTGGCACCCTTTACTTTTCAGCTGTTTTGGTACATACTCTTTAGACAAAGGAGCTTTCATCAACCCATTAGTGTATGCTATGTTTTTAATCTATTGAGCATGTATTGCATTCATTTAATTATTAGGGCTGAGGGAAGGGGGAGTTTAAGTTTTCTTGTTGGGTTTTTTTTTTAAATTCATTTTATCTGGATACACACATCAGGTTTCCTTTCTATAAACATTTTCTGTTTATCTTAGGGTACCTGTACCCTGAGGGAGCATGGAGGGACCCTCTGCTGACCCTGCAGTAGTCGGGTGCTTGTCATGCTCATACTCTAAGCTAGCTAAACACTGCCCTTTGGTAAGGTTCATCTGTTCAGACTCAGCATTGCCCCAGTGCAGCTAAATGGAAACAGGCTCATACCAGGTAAAATTATACACTGACTTGCATGCTGTTACTTGACACTATAGGGTCCATACATCTGTCCAGCAAAGTCACTAGTAATAGCAATACTTCTTGCATGTAAAAGAGTTCAGGAAGCTTTCAGTTTAATCACACACTGCTGTTCATGGAGTGGAGCAGTGATGGGTTGTGAATGGCTTTGCTTTGCAGTTCTGCCATTTCAGTTTCTTAGTTTGTGCATGCTCTTATCAGGTTTCCATCCCTTAGCAACCCTTTTCTCTGCTTATTAGTCAATGAGGTAACAGCCCTTCAATGAACTTTTACAGCGTCAGATTGCAGGTAGGGTACAAATATCCTACCTTTCTTGGATATAAATTTCCCCTATTTATTTGACTTTTTCTGAGCCTGCAGCAAAAGGCTGTTATGATATGCACCATTAAATATGTTTGTCAGGTTTTCTTGGGAGATTGTAAAGGGATTTTCTTCCTAAGTTTCCTCTTTGAAGTGTTTTTCTTGTCCCATCAAAATGTTATGCAATCTTCCTCTTCTTGCTATGTTTCCATTTTGTATTCTTACATTTTTTGCCTACTGCTTATTGTTTTCTTTGTTTAAAATCACATAATATGACAAAAGCAAATTTATTTTTAGATTTTGTTTCACATAATTTTTGATATTTTTTACTGACAAATAGTTATTGTTGGGTTCTGATTCACCCCTTAAAGACGCAGTAGAGATGGAGGGTACACAGAAAGCTCCCAGAAGTTTTGAGACAACGTCTTCACATACCCAGCTCATCAGTAATTAGTATAGGGTCTGATCTCTCCCCATCCCACCTGAATCGCCTTCTGGCAATGAAAAAGGCCACACTAACAAATGTTTCAAGCCTGCCAAGATTCACATTTTCATAGCACCACTGAGCAAAGTAGCATGTAAGTTTACATGAAGTTTGCCTTGACTCTTTCTTTCACAGTTATCGTGTGGTCTTGTGCCATTTGATAAACCACAAAAATAATTGGAAAACCATGGAAATAATTTAAACCAGGAGCAGTAACAAATTAGAACAATTTGATAGCAGGATTATCTATGATTCATTCGAACAATTCACTCTCATTTTCCAGTTCAGATTCACTTGCGTCATAACAAAAAATACTTCTGGGTAGTTTAGAGTCATTACATTATCATACACTTTTAACACAGAAAGGAAAATGCGAGAATTCAGCTGTGTATAATATAGTGTCTGATCATTACTCTTTGGCTAGCAGAATTATCTCCTATTGTTTACTAGTAGTATTTTTATTAATGAAAGGCATAAGCAAGGCTTGCCAAGGGTAAGATTTAGTGCTGGGTGAGCAGAGGGGAAACGTATTTGCAATAATGTTTGTGAATTTTTAATTCTGTTTTAAACAACTATTTTTTACCCTCTTTTCGTTCATTTTTCCAGCTAGTCATACAGTAATGTGCACTGGAAGTAACTTTTAGGCCTGATTGTTGTTTAATTGTGAAACAAACAAAAAAAATAATGAGAAAATAATGTATTTATTGCAAATAAACTGCAGGAGGAAAGTTGAGGCCAGCCACATGAGGATTAAAAAAGTCTATCTAGACTGACCTGTCTCCAAACAAGGCAGTTTCAGTCCTAGGATCAGGTCAGCACAGAGCTGTGCCAGCTGACTTGAGCTAGCTCATTTATACAACCCCTGGGAGCTGAATGAGTATGCAGCATGGCACTGTGCCATGCAGACATACTGTCCTTCTTCTTGGGCTATCTTGGCTATCTCTCCCATGACATGGCATTGTGTAATGTAGATGTGTCCTTCGGTGACCAACCAACACGCTTAGCGAGCAGATCCCAAACATCAAATGCTCAGACAATAAGCTGTAATCATTTAGGAATGCTCTGTGAGCACTGATATTTGTTCAGATGAACTGCTAAATCACAAACAAATGGGAAAAATCTGGGACCTCATTATAGGCAAGATATTAGCAGAGACAGGAGCTAATTTCAGATCCCTTTCACTGTTTGTTTACTGCTGTTGTATGTCAATTGCTTAGAGTATAGCTACATCTTCTGAACCTAGTTTTAATATTCAGAGGAGCTTTATCATGCGTCATTTTCCTTGTAACTCTTACCTGTATGATACCACATACAATGCATTTTGCTCTCCCTGTTAAGAAGTGTGAAATACACAACTGTTCCTTTTGATATATTTCAAACATACTGTTGTGTTCACCCATACAGAAAGCACTTCAGCAAATGTATTCTGCTGGTCTATTCATCTTAATGCAAAGGTCTGTTCAGAGTTTCACACTCTTCAGTCATTACTTATATGTTGCGGCACACAGTGAATTACTCAGGACTGCCTGAACATCTTTCAATCTTGGCAAAAAAAGGCTTTATTTTTAGATTGCAAACATTAATAACAATTCAAATTGACAAAAGCCTTTGACAATACCATTGGATGTATGTGCATGTATGCATGTATTTGTGGAGAGAGACCTGAGCACATGCTTGATTGCCATCATAAAGGCCAGGTCTCTCCATTGTTGTAACAACAAAGTTTAGCCAGAGAAGGACTTAGTCATGTAGTAAATTCAGATTGATAAAGCATTTTGAATTTTCCTGTTGCATCAAACTGCTTCATCTTCATGTACGACCTTTGCAAAGAATAAAAAAAGAGAAAATTACTGTGCATAATGAAATTTATATTGTTTGGAAACTTGCTAGGTGTTATTCATAAAACATCTTTCATACGCATTCTTTTTCAAGACATAACAAGAACTAGATAATTTTCAAAAACTGATTTCTAAATCCAGCAGCCATTTTTTGTTCTAGATGCTCGTAAAATGAGTACCTTGATACTGATTTTCACTTATTTGGGAATGAAGCTACTCTGGTCCCATTGACAGTGCAGAAGACCTGGGTAATTTGAGACAAGCCATCTTACTTTTTCCTCTGCAATTTTCTCTGTTCAGCAGATGGTGATGGTACTATTTTAATGCCTTATAAAATGCTTTGAGATCTGAGGATGATTTGAGCCTTGTGTAAGTGTCAAGTACAACCACCTTTTTAATACCTAATTAGGCCAAATTCTACTCCTGTATATACAAATATGACTCCTGTTAAATTTAACAGAATGTCATAGTTAGCAACTGATACACGAATCAATTTTCAGGTTATATAAGAACGATTTTTAAATCTAGATAAAACTTAAACCTGAAAAATCCTGATGGACTTAATTCTGACGGCAAAGCTCCATCCTTTATCTGTTGCAGGGGAAAACTGCAACCAACAAAGTGACAAAGGATAAGGAAAAGGCTGAGGTACTTGGTACTTGAGGTACAATGACTTTCTTGCCTCAGTCTTTAATAATAATACCAGTCGTTCTAGGGGTTCCAAGCCCCCTGAGCTGGAAGAGAATGATGGCAAAATGAAGCTCCCATAATCCAAGGGGAAGTGGTCAGTGACCACCACTTAGATATACACAAGGCTACGGGGCCAGATGGGTACTGAGAGAGCTGGCAGAGAAATGCTCACCAAGCTACAGTCATAGAATCATAGGATTGTGTAATAGTGAGGGCTGGAAAGGACCTTAAGATCACCAAGTTCCAACTCCCCTGCCGTGGGCAGGGACACCTCACACTAAATCATGCCACCCAAGGCTATGACCAACCCGGCCTTGAACACCACCAGCTATGGAGCATTCACAGCTGCCCTGGGCAACCCATTCCAGTGCCTCACCACCCTTACAGTAAAGAATTTCTTCCTCATATCCAGTCTAAACTTCCCCTGTTTAAGTTTGAACCCGTTACCTCTTGTCCTACCACTATAGTCCCTAATGAAAAAACCCTTCCCAACATTCCTATAGCCCCCCTCCAGATATTGGAAGGCTGCTATGAGGTCTCCACGCAGCCTTCTCTTCTCCCGGCTGAACAGCCCCAACCTTCTCTGCCTATCTTCACACAGGAGGTGCTCCAGTCTTCTTATCACCCTCATGGCCCTCCTTTGGACTTTTTCCAGCAGTTTCATGTCCTTTTTATGTTGAGGACACCAGAACTGCACACAATACTCCAAGTGAGGTCTCACAAGAGCAGAGTAGAGGGGCAGGATCACCTCCCTCTACCTGCTGGTCACGCTCCTTTTGATGCAGTCCAGGGTATGGTTGGCTTTCTGGGCTGCAAGCGCACACTGCCGGCTCATGTTCATTTTTTCAACAACCAACACCCCCAAGTCCTTCTCTGCAGGGCTGCTCTGAATCTCTTCTCTGCCCAACCTGTAGCTGTTCCTGGGATTGCTCCAACCCAGGTGGAGGACCTTGCACTTGTCATGGTTAAACTTCATCAGGTTGGCATCAGCCCACCTCACAAGCATGTCAAGGTCCCTCTGGATGGCATTCCTTCCCTCCAACGTATCAACCGAACCACACAGCTTGGTATCATCAGCAAACTTGCTGAGGGCGCACTCAATCCCACTGTCCATGTCACCAAAAAAGATGTTGAACAAGAATATTCCCAACACCAATCCCTGAGGGACACCACTCGTTACTGGTCTCCAGCTGGACATTGAGCCATTGTCCACAACATTCATGCGGCCATCCAGCCGGTTCTTTATCCACCAAGTGGTCCATCTATCAAATTGATATCAAATTGATCAAATTTAGAGACAAGGATGTCATGAGGGACAGTGTCGAATGCTTTGCATCCAGGTAGATGACATCAACTGCTCTACCCCTGTCCATCAATTCCTTAGCCCCATCATAGAAGGCCACCATATTGGTCAGGCAGGATTTCCCCTTAATGAAGCCATGCTGGCTGTCACCAACCACCAAGTTGTTTTCATGTGCCTTAGCATACCTTCCAGGAGAATCTGCTCCAAGATTTTGCAAGGCACAGAGGTGAGACTGACTGGTCAATAATTACCTGGGTCATCCATTTTCCCCTTCTTGAAAATGGGGGTTGTATTTCCCTTTTTCCAGTCGTCAGGAACTTCATCTGACTTCCCTGATGTTTCAAATATGATGGACAGTGGCTCAGCAATTTCATTTCCCAGCTCCTTCAGGACCCGCGGATGGATTTCATCAGGTCCCATGGACTTGTGCACATTCAGGTTCTTAAGATGCTCTCAAACCAGATCCTCTCCTACAGTAGGCCTAAAGCCTTCATTTCAATCATTTACCAGTAGTCCTGGCTAACCAGGGAGGTCCCAGTTGACTGGAGGTTAGCAGTAGATGGGAAAGCACCTGGGGTGCTGACTGATGGAGCTGAACATGAGCGGCTGGTGCCTAGGCCGTCAAGAAGGCCAACAGCATCCTGGCAGCTATCAGAAATAGCATAGCCAGCAGGGCCAGGGCAGTGATCTTCCCGCTGTACTGGGCACTGGTGAGGCTACATCTCTAATCCTGTGTTCAGTTCTGGGCCTCTCATTACAAGAGAGGTATTGAGGTGCTGGAGCATGTCAAAGAGCAACAGAGATTATGAAGGGTCTGGAGAGCAAGTCTTATAAGGAACAGCTGAGGGACCTGGGGTTGTTTAGCCTGAAGACAAGGAGCTTGGGAGAACTTATAATTCTCCACAATGACCAAAGAGAAGGTTGTAACATGGTGAGTACTGGTCTCTTCTCCCAAGTAACAAGTGATAGGTTAAGAGAAAAAGGCCTCAGACTGTGCCAGGGGATGTTTAGATTGCATATTTGGAAAAATTTATTTCTAAGAGCATGGTTTAGTGGTAGACTTGGCAGTGTTAGGTTTACAGTTGAACTCGATGATCTTCAGGGTCTTTTGTAACCTAAATGATTCTATCCTCTTCTCTTCCCTTTTCTTCACTTCTCTTCTCTTCCCTTCCCTTCCCTTGTAATTATTTCATTTCTATCCTGTGCTTTGCTATGAAACCCAGTATCCTAGAGGCCTGAGACCTCTTATGCCTGTGATTTTATGCCATGGAATCTGGGCATGCCAAGACCTGGGGACAGATTGATATGGAACCTGGCAGTACTGCTCAGGGCTCAGCAGACAGTACTGTCAGCTGAAATCAAGGAGAAGCCTCTGCCCTGCAGCTCTTGAGCAACCTTGTTCAGCCTCTCTGGATGTATTTAGTACCCAATTCCCAACTGTAGAGAAAAGTCGTGATCCTGCGCTGGGAAGAGAGAAGCAGTCAGAGTTATTGGGAATGAGATAAAGTCTCTGTCAGCCCTTCAGGAAACCCGTATCTGAAATGACCAGCTTGGTGTTTGTAGGATAGCAGCCAAAACCACATAAAATTTACTGCAAATCAATGTATTATTGCACAGCTATATCTTTCTAGTCCTAGTAGAAGTATCAAGCTTCTATGACCCTGGTTTACAACTGTAAGGTAACACAAAGCTTAAATTAGAGCAGGTTTTTTTCCAGTTTGGATCAATTTATCTACAATAGAAGAATCTTTGAACTTTTCTGTCTATAATATGTAGAAGTTATTAATATTATTGTATTTCACCCAACCATTCTTCTGCTTCAGCTGCTTTCCTCAAAGCAGATAAATATTTGTAACAAGTAGAGCTGTGTGAGTTAGCAGGGGGAGAAAAAGAAAAAAGACCAAAAAAAAGACAAAAAACTGGCAAGCAAGTTCTGTTTCTTTGAAAACTCGCCAACACCATGAATCCTGTGAGAGCTTAATTAAAATGAAAAGCAAATTTTCAAAGGGAGAAAACAAAATAAGCTTTTTTAATGGTCTATTTTTGTTTTGAGCTCAGAAAATCTCTTTCTCTTTTTCAGCTGGTTTCCCCAAAACATAAATATTGGCAGCTTTAAGGCTTGTTTTTTATCCTCTTGAGCAAGAGGCAGTGAGTTCAAAAGCTTTTTCCAGTCAAGCTTAGAGCATTTGCTCACCAGAGCTTGAATTTCTGACACAAGTAGTGAGTCTAGAACAGTAAACACTACTGTGAAATTAAAGTTGCCATTTCAAGTGAATGATGATTAAATGGTAATCTATTCACTTTCTTCATAATTAGAGGAACATGTTTTCTTCAGCCACATCAGTGCATAAGGGTCAAGGTCAACCAAACCCTACACAATCCCTTAAGCTCACATGATCAAGGGTTATTTCTGCAGCCAAACTCACCCAAAAAGCTAACTTCTTAACCACGTCCCTTTCACCAGCTAATTGAACAGCTGGGTGTTGCTTCTACATGAGCCTAGATCAAGACTTGTGTGTCTCAGACTTACCTGCTCCAGTCATCTGCTGTTAAGACACTGCTAGTTGATATTTCAAAGCTTTAGAGACAGAAATTGCTGGAACTTGAAATGCTTTTTTGGATATTCACCATTCTTGGTAAAAATGCAAGTGCCCCTTCAGTCCAAAATAAGAACTATAGCAAGCCAATATTTCAGCGTTAATTTTTTCAATCTGAGTGACAAAAAGGGTCATATATATCCATTCACTTCAGCCATCTCTTGAGTATTTTGACACTGAAATATGGAAACTTGCACAGTAAGTATTGATGAAAATGCAATTCAAGAATCCTTTCTGACTTCAGAGGAGTAAATCAACAAATTATTGCAATTGTTGCTTCAGGTTTTCAAAAGCTTTGCATATACATTGCACTTTTCACACCCATGGCATGTACAATGAAGAGTCCAATGTCAAATGGAGAGGCTGCTGTCATTGGACATTTGATGCAGTGCTTGATCTTCTGATCTAAACAATGCAATATAAGTGTTTGTGTGGTTTACTTTGTAATTCATAGATAGTTACTTCCCACCAAAGGAAGAGTGCAGAATCTGGTCTTACTGTGATATATTACTGTCTGTGATACTGTACTTCAGCAAATCAGCTAGTAGGGACACATATGCGTGGTCATTTACATGTCCAATCTTAGACACAGTAATCAGCAGTAACAGGGTCTCTTTCAAATTGAAGACTCAGGACCCGACCCCGTGAACTTTTCTCTCCAGACAGCACTGCTGTGTTCATTCAGAGTTCCCTTAAATTGCCTTTAAATCAATGTGCTTTCCTGTGTACTGCTTGCCAGTCCTATACGTGGTGAACATCTTTCCACCTACAAAGAGCTGTGCACGTGATTTTTCTTCCAGGGGTCATTTATGGGACATAAATCTATCTAGATGACTAGCTTAGGATTTTAAAAACATGGTTTGTGCTAGACATTTTAAATATTGATGGTAAGGTCTAGTCAAGGTTGTCTGAGGATAACAGTGGCTTATGCAACAGCACTATGTGTCAATCAATTTCTTTATTTTGTAGGGAATCTTTTTGTTACTGGTACAAAGACCAGCCCTTTCTTCGCTCATCTATTTGTGATTTGACCTGGGTACTTAATGAATTATAAAAATGGGCATAAATTAGTTCATTGTCCCATAAAGGAAATACATTTCTAATTAAAAACTATGAATATGGGTCACGATTTGCAGAAGGAAGCATAAGTCAAGCATCATTCTTCTTGGTTTGTTCCAGGTCACTGTGTTTCTCTGCCTGGCTGCAAAACACTAATGGATCATCACGATAAAAATTCACTTTTGCACCCATCTGTTACATTGCACTTTTAATGTCTATTTTACTTAATGTATCTTGATGCTACCTCGCTCCCAGTTGCAAACACAACATACTTTATTAAAATAAAATGTTATTCTTTTTCGTCCTGTAAATGGGAGTAGAAGTTGTAGACAGTTTTCACCGCAGCATATTTTTTTTGCATTGGCAGTTTTATGCTTTAGCATGTAAGCATAATAAATTCATTCAAGACAATCTTCAACTGCATATTTCTCTCAGTTTTCTAGACACTGCATAGGGTCCCTCTAATCCGAGTTGTTTTTGTTGACATGAACAGAGAGCTTCTATGGCAAAGGACTTAAAAAAAGACAAAATCAGTAGGGAAGTTTTTTCATGCTTCAAGGAATACTGAAGATGGGTACATGGAAAGGGAGATGGAAATGTTTTCCTGATAAAACGGGGCCTAAGCAGACGTCTTCTAATATAAGAATCATTTGATAACCAGTGAAGAGCAAGACATTTTGGACTATTCTGGCATTCTGTTGTTAAAGAGAAGATATTGAAGAGGAAAAAAGACATGCAATAATAAACATTGAAAATCAAATGTTGATAGAACACATATCCAGAGCAGCTGGTCTAATGCAGCAATTGTCAACCTTTCTTCTGAATCTGATAGTCTTGTAGCTCAACTGTTTTCAAACAGCCCCAGATATAAGCATAAACAGCAGATAAACATGCATGACTAATAGGTTAACAGCCCTGGTAGAGGTTACCATCCCTAGTTTGGGATATTGGCTCCAAGAGTTTTCAGTTCAGGTGTTAGGTGGATGAAGTGGGCTGAGAGGTAACAGCAAGATAATCCTGACAAACATAGTAAGCACAACAGTTATAATTACCAGCCACCCACCTAGCGCTTTATAGATTTTGAGTGATTAGTATTTGTACACCTTTCTGTGATGTTGTCTCTTCTGAGTAAATTACATGAACTTTTTAATCTGTATGTTCTCTGAATCACCTATCACAGTGCCTGACACCTTAGCAGCTAACAGTAACGCACCCAAGGCACTCTTTGAAAAGCCCTGGGGAAGAGAAGGAGGATGTAATAAACAAACAGACTGCTCTCAATGAGTGAGTTTGTGGCAGGGCTGTTCATGTGATTCCTGTGAGTCAAGGCATTTCTCTGCTCTTCATCTCAAGTTTGTGGACTTGGGTTGCTGTTGTATACCCTTCAGGCTCATACAGAGACCTTACACCTGACAGCTGTGACATGCCTTGTCTTCTTCATGCAGGGTTCTGGAGGCTTACTTGGAAAACCTTTCATTGAGGGTCCATCCTTTGGAAATCCTAGCATGCTAAACTGCATTTTATTCCTGGGAGAGGTAACAGTCCCTCAATTCAAAACTCTCTCCTCCCTTCCCCCCCAGAAAAATAGCTTCTCATTAGGAAGTTTAATAGAATTGAGGCTCCTAAGACAACAAATTACCTGTACCACCTGAACAAGAGGTAGAACTTCTTTACTGTGAGGATGATTGAGCAATGGAATTGGTTGTCCAGAGCAGCTGTGGAGTCTCCTTCCCTGCAGATATTCAAGAGCCATCTGGACACAATCCTGAGCAATGTGCTCTAGGAGACCCCTTTTGAGCAGGGAGGTTGGACTAGATGACTTCTGGTGGTGCCTTCCAACCTCAGCCGTTCTGTGATTCTGTGGACTTCTTTTGGAAAATCACCCTGCAAACAGAATGTGCAGCTGAACTTACTGAAGATTTTCTATCAGGGTGAGGATAAAAAAAATAGCATTAATTTGGTTAGGCATGGGGAGAGAGCAGCAACTGGGCTAATAGTGAAGGCATTCACCCAGGATAAAGAAAGCTAGTCTGCAAGCCTCTGCTTCAAAGAACAATTTCCCTAAGTTATATTGCATATGTCTAGGAGAGGAGATCCTTGCCTTCAAGGTGAATGTCCCAGCCAGAAAGCTGTAGACCTATACTCAAGTCTATGATTCTTTCTATTGTCTTTCTGAAGGGATACTTAATTACATCTGTGCAATCAGGGACATTTTCAAGGCAAAGGATGAAAAATGTCCCCATCCATCCACAGATATCCTTAAATTGTGAGTTTTGGGCATTCTCCCGGTAGATGAGAGCTGTGGCTCCACTTTCCTTGGAAAGAAGGAGCATTTCCTTCAAAGAAGGAGCATTTCCTTCATCTTCTGTGAATTTAACTGGGTAACTTTTACTGAATAAGAAAAGTCGTGAGACTATTTTTCCTGTCTTACAAAGCTTTGGCTGACTCAGTGACAGTTTCTGGAACAATGGCATTGGGCATCTAACTGCATAAAGAGGCTTAAGGGTGTGAATCTTGAGCAGTGGGAAGCAAAAGCACTCAATCCAGGCGAAGAGACCTGCATTTAGGACACATATTTTACCTCCTGCACAGTGTGACCTTTGGGCAATCTGACTCTAGGCAGCTTAACTTTTTGATGCATGCTTAACCAATCCATCGTTTTTGGAGCTTAGGGCTGTCATTTGAGAACTTTGAATCCCATTAAGCTTCCACACACCTAAAGGTTAAGATTCATGAGGCTGTGATTCATCCTGTTCTTTCTGGAGCTGTTATTAAGGGAAAAAGCAGTGGTTGGAAGGGGTTGTTCCTTCAAACTTCTAGCAAATAGAACCTAAATAAAGCAAAGAGACATCACCCAGACAGACAGATGCTGGGGAAAGTACTGAGACAGATGGACTATGAGGCAGATTTCTCATATTCACCTGGTCTTCTTCAAGTACTCCCACACTCAGGGGACTGCGTTAGCTGAATGAAACACAGTGCCAGTGGGATCTCTGTCCATCTGTCCTGATCATGCAGGACCGCTTGGCAACAACAAATGCAAGATAAATAAGATCAGATTAAATATAAACAAGAAGCAGCCCTATTATCTCTTAACACTTTTAAAGTTACTGCCCCAGAAGAATGGGGAAAAATCTTGGGTACCAGACATCAGATAAATACATAAATAGCTTTTGGTGCAGAACCTGAATCCAAACCCAGACTTTTCCCTAACCTATGGCCATGAACATTTATCAGCTTGGGGCAGAAGGGAAGCACCTTCAAGTTTCACGTGCAAGTGAGGTGCACATTTTCATCTGCTGATTTTACACCCCTTTGAATTTCTCTTGAATAAAAACATTTCTGAAGTTATAAGTGGAGTCATTCAGTCTTGTCGGAATAGGTGCCGTGCATCACTTGCTCTGAAAGCCAACATTTGTGTTACATTAAAACCAATAAAGCAATTGTCATATTTTATTTTAAAAGCACCTTTCCCAGAGTGCTAGGTTCTAGTCTCAGGAGCATGATGCCTACATTACAACAGAGCTTGAAAATCTGATCACCTCCTTGCATACACCTACTGGCATAGCAATCTGAGATTTCAGGTTATGCAACGTTCATATACACTGTAGTTTTGAAGCTGGCTTTGAACTGGAAAAAGATTAAATAAGTCAGTCACATTTCTTCACGAAACCCCAGGCTCCTAGTGATGCTACTAGTCTGTCTAAGTCACAGCTTCATATTTATAAACCATTGTTAGTGTTTTCACACATTTCAGAATAAATGTATTGTAAAGTCATTTGTTCAAGGAAATTCACCATCCCCAAAGCGCATATTTTTGTAGTAATCAATTGAAATGAAATGTTGCAACAAAAGGCTGGCAAGGTTTCTGTTTTTTCTAAGTTGTGGGTTTTGTTGTTTGGGGGTTTTTAACAGAAGGCTGGTCTGTTCTTGGTTCCAAGACCTTTTTTAATTGAACTGAAATTTTTATTTTCAAAGAATATGTTGAGAAAGATAAATTTTCAGCACTTAATAAAATTAAATTTTGAAACCTTTTCTCTAAGATGTTCCAATCCTATGTAAAATTAAAAAATATCTTCTCATTTTGTATTGCAAATTTCATTTCATGCAGTAACTACAATACCATAAACCTGTGCTTCAGAGATGCTGCAGTTCCTTTTAACGAATGGCTGTAAAATCAATTTGTGTAAATTCTGAAATGTACTGGGAAAGAAACTATGGCTTATGAATATGAAGTTATGATTCAACCATCCTATTAGTATCACAAGGAGGCTAAGGTTTTACGAAGAAACAGACGCAGTATTTCTTCAGCACTTTGAAAATGTAAAGAATAATGTAAGTGATTATTAATTGTTGGCTTTACTATTAAAAATGGGAATTAATACCTGTATGAAGTAAATGTATTCTGGAGTAATTGCATGAGAGAGTCCACAGGTAAGCTAAAAGCCTAATAGTGGAAGCCTCGAATTTCAAAATCTGAATAGTTTGTGGAGCTTGAACATTGCATCATCATCTGAAGTCTCCTTTAACAACACTTACCTGACTTGCAGAATTAGATCAGGGATGTCTGATGAATATAAGTTTGAGAGGGAGACAGAATTAAAGACCAAAGCATTTAAAATTTAGATGCTATCATGCTTAATATTTGAGGACTTGATCCACACTTCCTTAGAGTCCATGAGGACTCTATGATGCCTCTGAAGGAGAGACATTAGGCCTATGCCCTGTAGAAAAAAAGATAATAAAGACTCTTTTTCCTCTTTCTATCTCTTAATCAATCCTGAATTTCTTTCTGTCTTTTGTTCCTGCTGCAGGGATTAGTGGAGTATGTCCACTTCCCAAAGGACTACAGTTTGGTTTCTGGAACTGTCTTGAATCACCAACAAAATCCCGAGACTTGCTGGCCTTCCACCACTTAGGCTAAGAAGAGAGGGTTGGCAAATTTCTGCAAGATTACTGTGGCCATTAAGAGGAAAAAAAATACCAATACTGTTCCAGGATACTAATATTGTTTCAGTCACATTTAAATAGAAAGTATAATCACAACTGCTGGTCCTGTCAGGCTTTTCTACAGTCTTGAGTTCCCCTCAAGGATTTAGGCAAGGGAACATAGTTTACAGACTATGGTTGGCTGTAGGAATGAATTACATGCCAAAGTGTTTATTAATTTGTGGATGAGATCTGCTAGTACAGTAGTTCTGAGTAGCGCATTAGTCAACACCAGAAACCTTGAAAACTAAAATAACAAGCAGTCGAGGGAGTTTTGACATGCCTTGGGTTAAACAGAAGCTTATAAAAGATTTTCAAGACTACACTTCTCTGTTTAGGTACCTAAATCCCATGTTGGGTATCAAAGCCCTTTTTGAATTTGGCTGTAGGTATTTTCATTCATTGGGAGATAGTATGCAGGCCTTAAAATACCACAGCTCGTGTGTTTGAATTTTATTAGCTAACTCATTGAAATGATTATTTGATCCGACTGTATTGATAGAAAACTTATGCTTCAGGCAATATCATAACATTCACAACCAGTGAGCTTTACAGACACAAAACATTACGCCCAGATAAATCTCAAGTATTTAGTGTGTACAGTAAGTAGCTGACTTAATTTCTCAACTTCCACAGATTTATTAATTATAAGTATATTATTAAAAAAAACTTTGAATGATTTGTGAAGCTCATATAGATTCAGTGTAATGTTGATGAAATGTTGTTATCTTACTGCAGAGAGTAGATGTGGCCCCAACCTCTGCAAGCAGAATTAGTTATTTTAACACACAAAAAAAAAAAAAATCTCAGCACAGAACACTTCTGTATGCTTTTAGCTACTCAACAGAGAATGACTGCCAAAATCTGAACAGCTATCACTCCCACTCTGCTTAACTGACCTTCTGAGAAATCATTCCTGCTCTAGCAATTGTGCTTTTTTGGGTTGCTTGGTTGGTTGGTTGGTTATTGTGCTAGCATTTCTATGCAAAGCCTTAAAGACACTCCCAAATCACCAAAAATTTTCAGTTGTAGCTTAATAAATATACCCATTTCTTAAATTGCCAATACTTCCAAAAATATAGAATCATAGAATCATAGAATAGTTAGGGATAGAAAGGACCCTAAGATCATCTAGTTCCAACCCCCTGCCAGGAGCAGGAACACCTCACACTAAACCATGCCATCCAAGGCTCTGTCCAACCTCGCCTTGAACACCGCCAGCGATGGAGCATTCACAACTTCCCTGGGCAACCCATTCCAGTGCCTCACCACCCTTACAGTAAAGAACTTCTTCCTCATATCCAATCTAAACTTCCCCTGTTCCCCTTCCCAGGCCACCTGTCCTTGCTTCCACCTTTTATAAGCCTCTTTTTTCCTTCCAATTTTCCTCTGCAGCTCCTTATCCATCCAAGGAGGTCTCCTGGCCCTCCTACAGCACTTCCTTCTAGTAGGGATGTATCGCTCCTGAGCTTGCAGCAGGTGATCCTTGAATATCGTCCAACAGCCTTGGGCCCCCCTGCCCTCTAGGGCTATATCCCATGGAACCTTACTGAGCAGGTTCCTGAAGAGGCCAAAGTCTGCTCTCTTGACGTCCAGGGCAGTGAGCTTGCTGCACGCTCTTCTCACTGCCCTGAGGATCTCAGATTCGACCATCTCATGATTGCTTTAACCAAGGCTGCCCTGGATCACCACATTTCCAACCAGCCCTTCCCTGTTGGTGAGCACGAGGTCAAGCATGGCACCTCTCCTTGTCGGCTCCTCTATTACTTGCAGAAGGAAGCTGTCTTCCACACAATTGAGGAGCTTCCTGAATTGCTCATGCCGGGCCGTACCATCCCTCCAACAGATATCAGGGTGGTTGAAGTCCCCCATGAGAACAAGAGCCTGCAAGCATGAGGCTGTTCCTATCTGTCTATAGAGCACTTCCTCCACAGAGTCCTCTTGGTCAGGCGG
The DNA here is from genome assembly GCA_028858755.1 of Ara ararauna. Classification (NCBI taxonomy): domain Eukaryota; kingdom Metazoa; phylum Chordata; class Aves; order Psittaciformes; family Psittacidae; genus Ara; species Ara ararauna. Next base: position 16,821,344 of record CM054376.1, on the reverse strand, counting down.
TCTGTAACAGATCCCCACAATAATGTCTCCCATCACTGTTCTCCCTTTAACCCTGGCCCACACACTCTCTGTTGACTGCTCACCTGTCCCCAGGCACAGTTCCATACTCTCCAGCCTATCCTTAACATAAATAGCAACTCCCCCTCCCCGCCTACCGGGCCTGTCTTTCCTAAAGAGCCTGTAACCTTCCATTCCAACACACCAGTCATAGGAGCCATCCCACCATGTTTCTGTGATGCCTATGGTATCATACCCCGCAGACGTGCACACATCTCTAATTCCTCTTGTTTGTTCCCCGCCAAACACATACACTGGTATCTCCAGTTGCATTTGTTCCTTGCATGTTTTCTGTGTAAAATCAGTTCAACCAGCAGGCTGAGCAAAAGAGGTTTATCTGCCTGCTAACTCACACTATCTGAAAGGCCAACCTCAAAACGGCACTTTGAGTGATGTGCTCAGGTTGTAACCAGCTTCCAGCTTTTGAGCACCCTACTCGTCTCCTGTCTACATCTTAACAAATGTAAAAGTAGCTCCTGCGTGAGTACAGCTAAATCTGGCTGTGCTCACATATTTTCTGCCTCAGAGCCTGAGGCTATTAACCAAAGTGCCAGGAACAGCGGGATTTACTTTCTGAACTGATCATGCATAAAACCAAGAAGTTGCTGTCCACTGACAGTGTCATGGTACTGAGTGCCAAATTTTAACACCAGCTCTGAAATGAAATAATTAGGGGCTCCCAGGACCTGGGGGGATGCATGTGGGGCCCTACAACTTTCTGCTGGGATATTGCTGTTGATTTCTGAGTTTTCTAATTGCCTAATTAAGCCTGAAGGAGTACCTGTGCCAGGCTGTGCTGTTTAACATATGTGTATAACAGTCTTAATTTATTTAATTTAAATATAGAGTATTTTATAGAAAATATCCAATATTAGCCTTAGCCTTATCTTCCAGCACTTTGTTTTAGTTCTAGTATTGCTTCCCAAATTGAAGAGCTAATTATCTTCCCTGCATAGCCATTACAGATTCTGTTCAGCTTGCCAGGAGCCTTGTTCTTTATAAACTAAATTAGCTGCTGGAATCCTTTGCTCTCAGATTTTTAAATCATCATCACGGTTCTCAGGAGCCCTTCTAACTCCCCAGTGCCACCTTTCCACTAACAAAGAATTCCAACAGAGACCCAATGGCATGGTGTTTTCACTTAACTAACTTAGAATTATAGAATCATAGAATAGGTAAGGTTGGAAAGGACCTTAAGATCATCTAGTTCCAACACCCCTGCCAGGAGCAGGAGCACCTCACACTAAACCATGCCACCCAAGGCTCTGTCCAACCTCGCCTTGAACACCGCCAGCGATGGAGCATTCACAACTTCCCTGGGCACCCCACTCCAGTGCCTCACCACCCTTACAGTAAAGAATTTCTTCCTCACATCCAATCTAAACTTCCCCTGTTGAAGTTTGAACCCATTACCCCTTGTCCTGTCACTACAGTCCCTAATGAAGAGTCCCTCCCCAGCATCCCTACAGGCCCCCTTCAGATACTGGAAGGCTGCTATGAGGTCTCCATGCAGCCTTCTCTTCTCCAGGCTCAACAGCCCCACCTTTCGCTGCCTATCTTCGTGCGGGAGGTACTCCAGTCCCCAGACCATCCTCATGGCCCTCCTTTGGACTTGTTCCAACAGTTCCATGTCCTTTTTATGTTGAGGACCAGAACTGCACACAATACTCCAAGTGAGGTCTCAGGAGAGCAGAGTAGAGGGCCTCCTTCTCCACATCCCTGCATTTACTAATAAGCACACTGGGCTTTGCTGGACAAAGCATTAGTAATTTCTGTTCATGTCATTCTCCAACAGAGACTCTTCCTCAATCCTGTTTCCATTCAGTGGTTATCAGTCTAGAGTCCCACATACTGCCTGGGAGTTGATGATCCTCATTCTGAGGATGAAGTTCAAAGAAATCTGGATCACTCAGTTGCAGACAGTTGTTCATAACATGTCCAAACTATAATAACACAGGACATGTTTTATTTTACTTTTACTTAGAATCTTAGAATCATAGAACAGTTGGGGTGGAAAAAACCACAAGTTCATCTATTTCCAACCCCCTGCCATAGGCAGGGATGCCTCACACTAGACCATGTCACCCAAGACTCTGCCCAGCCTAGCCTTGAACACTGCCAGGGATGGAGCATTCACCACCTCTTCTGGGCAACCTGTTCCAGTGCTTCAGCACTCTCACAGTGGAGAACTTCTTCCTTATATCTACCCTGAAGTTCCCCTGTTTAATTTAAAACCCATTACTCCTTGTCCTATCACCACAGTCCCTGATGAAGATGCCCCTCTCTGGCATCCTTATAGGATATTGGAAGGATATAGGAAACCCCTTCAGGTACTGGAAGGCTGCTATGAGATCTCCGTGCAGCATTCTCTGGGCTAAACAACTCTTAGCCTATCTTCATCTGGGAAGTGCTTCAGCCCTTTTATTATCCTAGTGGCCGTCCTCTGGACTTGCTCTTCCAACTTGCTCTAACTTGCAGGGAAGATGAATGATGTTTCTGGTTTAACTTTTTTATTTGCACTCCAATATCAATAATGTTTAATTTGCCAGGAATATTGTTTTACGTTCTTATCCTTCTAACATAGAGGTTAATGATATCATCAAAAGCCATACAAGCCAAAAAAAATAACACTGTAGAGCCAACCATTTTTCTGCCATTGTGTTAAGAATAAAATGGCTTTTCTTGACCAATCATACTACACATGCTATTGCAAAATGTAACATTCTGAAGATAAAGCTGACCAGATATGACTACTCTACTTTCCCTCTGTTGTATCAGCTATGTATGCATACATGTATATGATCACAATGAGCAGGGATAAAGTGATTCATTCCTGAAAATTGCAATTCATGAAACTGAAACTGTCAAAAGAGAAATAAATACTTGTTTATTATTCATGTTTGTATCATTAAAATTCATCTAAACAGTGCAACTTGCAACAAAGAATTGTACACATGCATAGAATACTTCACCATTACAGCTGCACATCTTTCCAGCATAAGCATAAGCACCATTTACACATATTTGTAGTTCTTTCTAACTCAAGGCACTTTAAAAGCTTAAGACATATCAGTGGTAGATTTTTCTTGGTGGTCACTTCAACCCAAGTGGAATGCAAATGTCTTGGCCACCTTCTTGGTAATAATGGGCGTAATCACAACCCTGGAACAGCCTCTCCTTGCTTGTATCTTAACTTCATAAGCACCATCATCCACCAGCTAGGCAGATCTGACTTCTCTCTGTGTGCCACTGTATCTGTTAGAGCAGAGTCTCCCTAAACTGAATAATGTCACTTTATTATCGCTTGTTGCATTGCTTGTCTTATCATCAGTTTCCATTGCCCCAAAAGCAGAGCATCCTTCAAAAACCAGCAAGCCCAATGCTATTTCTTTTAAGAATGAAAACACATTGGTTCATATTTAATCATGGTTTGTTATCTGTCTACTGAAGGTTTTGAATTCTCCTGTCATTGCAGCATCTGAGTGTTTTACACATAAAAAGGTTTGGCAATAGTTTAATTCCCAAATGACCATATGGAGCTTCTGGCTCTGCTCTCTGCTATTATATTCAATAGCCAGGATTTCCAAAGGGCCTGTGGGCTTAGGTGCTTTACTGTCACTGAAATTGAATGTAATTTTTGCACTTCAGTCCTTTAGGTTGTTTTGAAAGTCTCTTCCCTTACCCTTTCTAGCAAAGAGAAAAACTGTGACAAGCAGTGTGCAGCGCAGAAAATATTAGTGGCTGAGGATTTTCCTGTGTACCTCTATCAGCTTTTGCCCTTAAGTTTTCCCTCACCCTTGCTATTCTTGTGCCTGTGGAGGGCATGTGGTGAGAGAAATTAAATTTGTTCCTTCTCCACAAATGGGAAAGTAATACTCATTCCTAAGGCTTTACCCAAGGGAGGTGCTGCTTGCACCTGAAAAGGCGGCTACTGCCCCCCATGCCCATCCTTTGAATGCCCCTAGCCCCACTCTAGCTTAAAGAGTTAGGAAGAGAAAGGATAGCAAGTCCCTAATAAACAATTTCAGGCTATCTATCTGTTGCCAGTGGCAGATTTTGGGCGCACTTAAGCAAATGGTTTAACAACACACAACAGCACTGCACAACACATCAGAAGAGGAACAAACCATATTCCATTTAAGCTGCAGGGGGATATGTAGATAAGAAGAATGTAATTACCAGAGCAGTAATTTAGTCAGGACGCTAATACTTCTAATCTTGCCAAAAAAAAAAATCCCCTTGCACCCTCAAGGGATATTAATGAACAGAAGTGGTTAAAACCTCAAGTTTTATGTCTTGTTTGAAAGATCAACACAGTTGTTCTGGACTAGACAGTGTAAAACTTTCTATAAAACAAAATGACAAACAAATCGTTATTTGATTTTATATCCACAAGGAGCAATAAACAGAGAGGCCTCACAGCTTCTGCAGCTTCTGAGCTATTCTAACAATTTCAGAACTGTAGCATGTAAGTGGTAAAACATCTGTTCAGTGTGGAGGGTTGTATATATTCTTTGCAGTTGTTTTTGTCATCTCTGCCTGATAAATAGTTTTGGGGCTCCCACTGTATAGAAATGGCTAAATGGAGAGTATACTTTTTCAGTGTCTTGTTTGACTCTTAAAAGTGCAACTATCACGTCTTTGGGCTCGTTTCCACTCCTTGGTCTTAATATTTTTGAACTGTTTGAAGAGCTTTTTATGTTAAAATGTTACAGTCAATTTTATGGGTAATTGATACCACATGCCATGACTCTACCTTAATCCTAAATCTTTTGACATGATGTTTCAAGAGTTAGTATAATTATCTACATGGGCAAACCCTGAAGTTGTATGCAAATTTAAGAAGCCTATGATGTTTGTAGGGATGGAGAACAGATTCAATGTTCTTGGTTGACCATATTATACAAATACAAACACAGCTTTCAAAAAACCCAGATTTGGAACTGGAAATATTATCAGAGCTGCCCAAGGTCTTCCTACCTGACCGACTTCAGTTTCTCTGAAAAGGGGTATTTTAGGTTGGCCATTGGTTTCATAGTAGTCTAGAGTTTATGCTTTGGTGACTACAGAACCTGAGTTTCTGTGACATTTCTTTAAGGTATAAATGCAATTGGTTAGTGTCACCTATTGACATTATTGAAAATTGTCTCCACTAGATTAACATAATCTCACTCCTAATCCAGATTTTATATTTCATAATTGAAACAATTGCATTTTCAAATACCAAACTATATTATGCAGATTAGTAAAGAGGGAGAACTTGCACTAAAAATTGTTTAACTTTCAAGAGAGGAAGCTCAACATTTTAGTGAATCAATGAGTTTTCCTCACTTTTCTCATTCAGATCTCATTTTACATTCACAGCAAATAGAAAACGAAAATGGAGAGAACGAAAACATTATCTTTAATCACAAAAAGAACTTTTTACCTAGAAAAGGTGAAATAATCACTTCCCTTCCAAGAGTCATTATTGTCTACCAAAAGTCTCCCAAAAATAAAGCAAAATTCAACAGCCTGAAGAAGGCAAGTGCATGCAGAAAGGGTTGCCATAGTTGCCACATAGATTTCTTTTCACAATGCTCTAGTACTAACAACACAGTATGCATGGCTATAAAGCATAATACTACACGCTGTAGCAGACTTCCTTGCTTCTGCAACAGGCACTAGTGGCATATGTTATGTCACTTGAAACAGATGAATTAAACTTATGTTGCTATTTGGAAGTTGTTCAAATCTATCTGAATTGTTTACAGAAGGGAAAAAACTTCTTGCAATAAATTTGTGGAACAATATACTGCTACATATGATAGAGAGGATCTGTCTTAGTTTCTCCTCTAGAATATGAAAATATATAGTTCAGCTGCTTATAAAATCTCAGGCACTCTTCTCTCAGGATACCCATTGCCTTGCACATGTTACTGTTTGTTATTTATTAATTGCAATTTCCCAACAAGGGCATTACTTAACAGTGTGGGAGCAAGTTTTCAATATGAGATTGACCTGTGACTTGCAGGGGTGAAAAGCTAATGAAATCAGCAGGGGTAACCAGGATGAGAGGGGGCTTTTAAAACTCTCACGCTTTTAAAATCCTCTCAGAGTAAAATTAATTCACTGACTCTTTTCACCTCTGCAAGCCACAGTGATGGCAAACAGATCACAGGTAAAAAGAGAAATATATTTCCAGACATTCTGAATTATTTTGTATACAGATCATGCACGTTTATGTAATCTGGGCATACTGAAAGCATCATATTTCAGTGCATCTAACACAGAGCCTCTCTCCAGTAGGAAACCTGAAGTCTCAGCGGCTTCTCTTGATACAGTTGCACTCAACTATTTTTTTCTGAATTTTTCTTGGCAAAAAAAAAATCTTTCTAATTTCAAAAGAAGTGGGACTAGAATACAGAGTGATGAGAGGATGTTTTTAGACCAGTTTCAGTGAGAAGAGATTTTAGGATGGGAATGTTGTGAATTAATTACATAATCTTTTGGGAGTCTGATAGAATGCTAGAAGTGGTATTCAGGCTATAGGCAGACCCTCATGCTGTAGATGCTTCAGCTGAGCAAGAGAAGCAGCTCTTACAATGTGGGAAAGGAGGAGAACTAACTGGTACAACACTCAAATGTACAGAGCAGATGAGAACAACCACCACTGGGACAAGACTTATTTAACCTGAATGTATATCCATCATGCCACTCTCACTCTCTTCTAAAGAGATTTCTGTACTGCTCTGAGCAAAATATCAAGTTATTTTTCTTGGAAGCTAATTTCTCATCTTTCTCTTGTCCTCTAGCACCTTACTAACAGTATTTAAATACATTAGGATTCAGGCTGTTAAAGTTACTGTGAAAATTGATCCAGTCAGAGTAATTGAAACAAAAGAAGTCAAGGACTTCCAGTAAACAGTCTGCTTACGTTTGAAGTTTAACATGGGATATAAAAAAAGAAAAAAAGAAAACAAAACAACAAAAAAGTACAGCCAGCACTAAAATGTGAGGAAAGTCAGTTATCTTTTAAAAGCTAGTCAAAGGTACTAATCTTATTTTCATCACTTTACGTAATCACCGTGAACTAAATTGCCATTAGAGCAACTTCCTAACAGAAACCAATATGAGAAATAGCCACACAAACCCATTTCTCCCCAGCCACAGTGAATACTGAAAAGCAAAGGGGAAAAAAATAGCTTAAATCCTATTAGGACAATGATCCTTATACATTCCAGGCCAAGATTAATTCTTTCCCACAAGGACATATAGTACATGTTTTCAGCCAATTTTTCAAAAGAAAAGAGAAAGACATTTTGAAGAAAAAGGAAAGAAGTCCTGATTGCTTAAACCCACTAAACATATACTTAACTTGTGCAATATTCAGCAAAGCAGAAGCATAAAATATAGATTTGATTTTTAATCATCTGTTGATTAAGCTCTGATTTGCTGATTTAAAGAGTTCTGCAGTATGCAGGCATGTGAAAAAGAAAAGAAAGTTGAAGCGATAGCTGTTTAAAGGGCCAAGTTAAACAAGATATAATTAATCTTTTCATTCCACTTCAAAGCTTCCATGTGTGGGAAGGGGCTTGGCAGGTAAGCTTTGGTGTCTCATTCAGCTCAACTTTTTTTCTATGATCAACCCTTTTCTAATACGCCTAATTCTTCAAGATACTACAGGACAAATTCTGCTTACCAGCTTCAAAAAATTCACACTGGTACAATTTGGCCCAATCTCTTTATAAGGGTGAGCCATTCTTTTTCTACTTGGATTTTATTGCTGGCATAAAATCTTTAAACTTGCGGAGAGCAAGCTTTAACGAACTGTAAGAAAAGAAAAAGGCCCAAGACCATATACTCTGAATCCTTTATCTTAATATCTAATAATAAACCCACAGGTAATAACATGACCTGTGAAACCTTATAGCTAGGTGCTTAATTAAAAAGTAAGATCAAAGGTCATTGCTTCATTTAGAATACAAATCTCTCCCTTTGAAACCGTAAGGGAGAGGGCAGTGTTCAGTAGCCTGAAATACAATGCTTTGGTTCATCGGTCTCATGCTAACCCTACTGCAAGGTTGCCATAGCTAGAACACACCAGTCATGTCATCCCACTCTGATGCCTGTTTAAGGACAGCATCTTGCGTTTGTGCTTTCTGAGCCTGATCTCACAAGCTGCATACTGATACCAGCTGGAGGAAGGGCTGCAAGATCTGGGGAGTATGATCAGCATCAAGATGTTACTCAGGAAAGTGGAACTCCAGAAGATGCAGTGTAGGGGTGTGCAAAGGTGCTTTGCAATAGAAGTTACCTCCATAGGTTTTGATAGAAAGTACTCTGTTTCTTAGACTTTTCCTATGCAACATAAAAGGGAAAGCTGGCCATGACACTCTTAAAAAGTTTGAGTTTAATGGCAGATGCAGCACAGCTATCATATTAAATACAACAGGCAGGATTTTATCAGATACAGCTGAAAGATAAGACTAAGGTTGTCATGATGTTAAATAAAAATCTCCGTGCAGCCCAAAATCTATTCCTCATACAAATTAGAGATTTCTATGAGAACACCTCAAACATGTTTCATAACTTGAATTCATCAGAAGTTAATACTCTTTTAACTCAGTCAAACCATAATATTGCACAAATACACAACCTTAATATATACAAAATCAGAAAAGAAAAGAAAGAAAAGAAATAATCTTTTTTTCTTTGCTTGTGTGATCTCTTCTGAACTTTCTACTTCAACAGCAACTGCCCATTGATGTTGTCTCCCCAGGTAAAAACAAGTCATGGCACAAAACTTAGTGATTAAAAATACCCATAAAATCCTAAAGCAAATTGACCAGCTATAACTTTGATTACCTTTGCCACAATGTACCACAAAATCTAAATAAGTGTTGACCAATTTTGTTGATCTGCAGAATCCTAACAATGTAGATCTGCTACAGGAGTAGATTTTGATCCCCAGGATTAATTTCCTACCATTGCTGACATCACTTACACTGGAAATTAAATAGCTTCAAAGCAGATGGTTTGCTTCACTAGATTTTAGATGAATAAGCCCTTGATTTGGGATGAGCCTGTCAGATTTTCAAGACTGTAAATCTCAGTCAGATTACCCCATGCCTCATTGTGGCGCTTCAGGACAAGCGGTGTCTGGAAGTGTTAGGTTAATCGTTGGACTTGGTGATCTTAAACATCTTTTCCAACCTAAAGGACTCTATGATTCTATCATTCTATGATTCATTGTGAAATAGCACCTCTTCCTGCCACATTACATCTGAGGAAGAAGTTATCAAGAGGTATGCTTTTTCCTGTATTTGCAGTTCTCTTCCCTCACCTAATAGGAATAATATTCAGCTCTCATTACAGAAGCAACCCAAGCCTACGAGTCTGTGGAAGTCTGACACAAAAACTCTAAATCATAATTTCTAACTGCACTGAATGAAACCTTTTTCCTTCCGAACACTAACATAAATTTTTTAAGAATCACTTTGTGTTGTCTGACAAATCATGCCATTCTCTTGACCTTAACATGTAAAGTATCTCTTCTAGCACAGCATAAGGTTGGCTGGTGGCTGTCGATATTAAAAGCAGCTATCACAATGCTATTCTCTATTTCTTGCATTTCTGACAACTATTTTCTTTTTTATGCTTGCCTTGATCCACTGTCCCACCATTAAAATCAATATGTGGTGGCTTATATGCTCTGTTTTCATAAAAGTCATCTGAATAGTTAGGTGATGATGTCTTTAATTGCCTTCAGAATCACTTTCTTTCGCTTGCATAGTTCTGGGCATGGATGTTTAATTTTAAGTAATAATTGAATTCACCAAGTAAAATTTGTGATTAATATAGTTGTGAATTATTCCAGAAGCACTAGACACTTGTGAATAATGGAAAAAATATATTTTCTGAATAATTTATTTGAAAGATATAAGAATTGTACATTAAATTATTCAACAAATATGATTCAACTGGCCTTTAGTCATTTTTATGGTAGCTTGTGCTCCCTCTACTGGATGATTATGTGCTTCCAAAGGAACTTAAAAACTGTGGAGTCCTGATTTCAGAATTATTTTTGAAAATATCTAAAAGTACTTGTCTACAGGACTGTAAAATTTTTAATATTGATACTTAAGCTCAGAAGGGCATTTCTTGTTGGGCAAACATCTCTTAAAAGGCAAAGTTTTAGACCTAATTACTTGGCAATGTAGGTTGAATTCAGAAAAATCAATGTGTTACAACTTCAGTACTACCTGACATCCAGTGATGAACTATGGCTTGATCAGTGTAGACAAAGGCATAAGGCACTTGTGTAGTATTTATGCTAGTGATGATTGGTGACATTCATTGACCATGGGAATGTCTGGATGTGTGCAGCACCTCAGGCTTTGCAGTCTTAATGGTGGTTGAAGTCTCCAATAGTTCACTGTCTGAACAGAACATATTAAAATATTAATGATAGCAAGGGATGAGTAGGTGCTGATGCCATCAGGCATGGGACAGACACTGACACAGTTCAGCATGCTCATTTGGGTGATGACCTGTAGACAAGGGCATCACCCTTGTCCCCACCCCAGTCCTGACCATGGCAGCAGGTTTGATGTGTGCCGTACAGTAAGGCAAAGAAGTTTCATTTATTGTCCTGATTAGGCTGCAGTCATCAAGCATGGGACTGCCTGGCAGGTACCCCACAGGGGCCAGGATTATATCATTTGTTCCATGTTATCCCTTTTCCAGTTACTCAGCCCTCCCTGGACCTCCTTTACCCTGACCCAGCCTCCTCGCAAATGAGCAACTCATCCGCAGTTACTTTTTCTTCATTGGTCCTACACAAATTTGGGATGGAAGGATTTGGCTAATGGTTTCCTCAGCCATTTCAGCCTTCCATGGTATTTCTGCTGCGTACTGTTGTCCTTGCAAGATGCTACCCTCAAATGGCTCCAAACACCACCCCCTTTAGTTTCTCATGAAGTTCAGCCCACCCTCATGTAACTCTTATAAAATCCAAGTGTTCTTCACAATGTTAGCTGTAACCTTTGCCAGCCTCTTACACTGTTATCTGTCACATCCAGCAGCTTCCTAAACCATATACAGTAGTCCTCCACATCCTGTGTGGTTAGCTTAACCTCAGCCCAGAGCACTGCTGGCAGCCTAGTCATGATGATAATAATAAAACACTATGATCTGCTCATTCTTCTTCCTCAGTTCATGATGCTCATCTTTTCCCAGCTGGCCCTTCAGATCTTTTGATTTCCAACTGCCAAGGGCTCCATGTCTTTTCAGCAGACTTCACTGGACTCCACCAAGATCTCTCAAAGGCTAGCTAGAGAATGGAGAAGCCTTGAAAAGTTTCTGATGAGCCTGATCAAACACATGTTAGAGGAGTCTTTCTGTTTTCTTTTTCTCTAAACTTCAGTCATGACCCTTGAGAGTAATTTATCCTAGCAAAAGCAAATTGAATGTAATTCTTAACTTACATTGAAATCAGTATATCTTCAGTGAAGTCAGTGACATGAAATCAGAATACAGCCAGAATAAATGAAAAAAAAAAAGAAGATAAAAAATCAAGCCTGCTTTGTGGGACAGCAAAGCAAAAAATCCGTAATTGCTAACATTAGAATTGGTTCTTCTAGGTGATGAACATCAAACAACCAGATATATTCAAAATCTATTCACTTGCATGTTACTCTCTTCACCCCATATGCCAATAAAATAGCATCATGCTACCAATCACACTGCTATCAGCAGTCTTTAGATTACAGCTTTTATTGTGAGAGAATGGATGGCATCCCTTTGGTGAAATAAAGAGAACAGGAAATATATTCAAGGCTTCATAAGCAGAAATTCAGAGTGGAAATCTTGAATTAATTTACTTAGTTCAGATGTAGGATTGTATAAATGTTTGTAATTATTTCTAGTGTAAGAATGAATAAAGATTCATATAAAGAGAATTTGTCAGAATACCCATCACATTTCCATTATATAGGAAAGATGTGACTTGGGATCTATTAAATACAGAAGAGTGAACAGCTAACTCACTTCCTGATAGTTATATCAAGATTAGTTAGATTAATATGGCAGTACAGTACATACAAAAGTGGTATAGATTTATTTATAATCACTTTAAAAATGTTGCTGAATAGATACTTTTAGCAAATAGCAAAGAATATGAGACAAAATTAAGTGCCATAAGTTTTTACTAGCAAAATGATGACTTTTTTTGTAACTAGTATAAATATTCTCATCAATATTAAGGTTCTGGAACTCCAGCATTGCTAAAACAATCCACTTTTTAATTTAATAACATCATTCTTGCTGTTCCTGCCTTGATAAGTGCATTAATATCACTAAAACTCCTAGCCATTATTTTATTTAGCCCTGTAACTAGGAAAATCTTGAGTGTGCAGGTATTTGTAGATACACAGGCAGTTGCGTTCTTCAAATAATCTGTCTCTAAGAATGCGAGGTCATGTAAGACTGAAAATGAAAACTGCTTTTTCTTATTCGTTTGATTTCTATTAGAAGGATGCCCATACTGGGATAGGAGTTCTGCGATCTACAGGCCCAGCACAAAACCAGAACCAAACACCTTCAGGAATTATTGGAGAGTACATGTATGGCACTTGCACTCCTCTCCAGTGGGGCCAGAATGTGTTGGAAAGACTGGGTATAGTACACTTAGCTCTGTGCATGAGATCTATTATCATATTTGAGATCAATTGCAGTTTTGGTGCACAAACAGGTCATGCACCTGGCCCATGTCCATTGAGTCCATCACATCTTAAATGGCATGAAACTAGCAGGTTGAGTTGCCTTACCAGCAGTTGATAAGACAGGAATAAAGCCATGTCAGGCAGTTAGAGATATGCCAGGTGGCAGGCTTTACACTGTGGTAGCAATATGACAGATAGGAAAATGCACCAGAAACAAAACAAATTCACCACATGGAGCATTTTCCAAGCAGGTGTGGGAAATGAATTCATGCACTCTGAATCCCATGGAAATGCCTTAACCAGAAGACCATTATTCAGCTTGAAAACAGAGATCATGTTGGGAAAACATGGTGTGTAAAATCCAAAGGTGTAAGAATCTGCAGAAAAGATGCATTATGAATAATGTTTCATTTTGTCCAGGCTCTCACCAACATCTTGCTGAAGTATCTGAATTTCAGGAAACAAAAATATTTAAGGAATGACATTTCCAAATCTGGTTTAAAACTGAAAATTCATATTAAAAGACATCTTGTTATAGGTTGAGAGACAGTAGGTTTTGTATTTGTAAGGAACAGAAAATTCACAGCACAAGACAGGCTTTTTTAGGACTGAAATAGAAACCAACACAACCCTTAGGTTATCATGTATTCAACAGCACTTTTTTAGAAGACTGCTCTTTGTCTGAAAACATCAGCTGTTACTATGGTTGCTAAACACTGCAGCAAGACTTTAAAGTTTGCATGTGAATTGTCAAACCCTAATAATGTAGACTGAAATGTTATATGCCCCATGACTGCCTCAGACTGTAGTTTTGTGGAGCATTTTACCTCTAACTGTTCATAGTCTTTCTCTGAATGAGGCTAGTTTTTTGTCTGTGTTAGAAACACTGGTGACCTCTTCTTTCATAAGCTCGTGTCCTTAGAGAAGGCACTTGAAATTTGGCAGGAAGGTGAGAAACTGAAGATTCACAGCTGCAGTGAATGTTCAGAGAAGCAGAACTCCAAACATGTAAAATACTGTATCATGTTACATACTTGAACATAAGATCAAATTATTCTGTGCCTTACCTTATTCTCTCCGCACCTTTGTTTGACAACTGCAAAATGCAGGTGACACTACTTATCTCTCAAAAGCATCATGAAAACAAAGGGAAGTTTGTGAAAATCTTAAGATCGATACAAATAAGCTCCACTAAAACAAAACCCATGAAAAATTAAGGACTCTAGAAGAGGCTTTGGAAAATGTATGGTAAACAAAGTAGGAACCACTACAAAGAATAAAGATGAAAAAGTACTGAATATATACTGTCTAAATGAGCCTCATCCTCTGTGTACTGAGGCACAAATTTAGGAGAGACTGTTATGCAATGAAGACATGATAAAGATGTATCATCATAGTACTTAATATACGAGACAGGCAAATGAAGGTAATACAGCCTGCAAGAACTCTGGGAACAAAATAGCTGGCTCCTCTGATGGCAGGTGGAGTTCTTAGGCATAAAAATGTCAACTGATATTACATATGGATATTACTTTCAGCTTCTCATCCAACCTTCGCCAGCCTTTGATGTAAGTAGGGATCTTGACGTGAATATGAATGTTTTTCTTGATCTGTTCTTCGTAATAGATTGGTTCAATTCAGCTCCAGCAACCAAAAATCTGTATTCTGCTCCAATTTTCAGATCTTCCAGTCTTTTCTGAAAACTTCAATTTTGCAAGCCTACTAGTGAGATAATTATGATCTCAATCATTTCTTGAGCAATTTCACACTTTTTGCTTATTAGCCTTTACAGAAAGATTGCACAGCCCTATGAAAGGCCTTAAAAACATGTGAACTAAATCATATAGCAGCGTAACCATGTTGGCTTAGATACATACCCATGTGGGTGTGTGTGTAGTTTGTCATATGGAATAATGATAAGCATTAGGAATTAATGCTTATCATTAAAATCTGTTATAGTTGCTTTAATATCCTAAGCCTGAAAATTTAGGCATCACATCAGTTTCTCACCAGCTTCCTTGTAATTCTCTAAGTACCCAGGTGCCTGCCAGAAAAATCTGATGTCTGGCTTGCTGGCCGTGTACATAGTTGTATCATCCATGATACTGCAAAGCTACAGAATATTCTCAGTCAGAAACCCCTGTGCTGCCTTATTTCTGCATCATTCACGGAGGACTGGGACTAATACAAACTAAAAATGGGGAATTTTTGCTGTGAAGTTCGTCTTCACCAGGTGTTGGGCACTCACAGAGGGTATGGGAAAGTCAAGTTTACCAGAGCAGCAGAGCACTGTGCAATACACATTCATTCCTCCTGTCAGCATTTTCGACTGAACACCTGAGACTTTCTGGAAATCCTCATCTCAGGCAACTGCAAGCATGTCAACACCAAAGAGCAGAGTGTGACACAAAGTCAATGGCAACACAAAAGCATTTATCCAAGAACATAACTGTTCTGCTTTTGGACTCAGCCCAGCTCATGTGAAGCACAGCCTGTGCATACCATGCTCAATTGCTGAGAGCTATCTCAGGAATATCTGTTCTCACTGATTTATACTTGATTGCTCTCTCTTCTGGTATTGTGTCAGCCATCAGGATGGCTTATGAGCATCAGGAAGTCCTATGGTTCCTTAGAAACAGAGATGGTAATTTTCTTTACATTTGTAAAGAATGCTGACAGCAATGTTTATATCATGAGAATATGAGATTTTGTGAGAATATGAAATATCATGAGATTTCTCGTGAGTTGTTTTTATTGTAACCTTTCTGATGCTCTTCTGACATTGCAGTGTGGGTATTTTGAAGTCATTTACACTACTGCTTACTTAATAAACATCTGAAGCATTTTTTAGATTTAGGATAAACTATATCAAATTTTCTGACTTCTGCTATGAGGTTGCTTATACTAAGAGGCCCTGTGACTCAGTTAATCTTTGCAAAGGAACCATTATATCCATAATAAAATGAGAAATGAGCACACTGCAGACAACACCTCTATTCAGAGTCTAGAGATGCAAAACAATTTCAGAGAACTGTAGCCATTAGCAAAAGTAGCAGATTACCTGTGACAGCTAGCCAGATGTATGCACAATATCTTTGACAGTGCTTTCACAAAGAACACCCAGCTAATAGTAAAAGAAAAATACAAAATAGCTTTTAGAGGAAAGAAAACTGGGATAAATACTTTGGGATGGTGAACATCGGCATCGACCTTCCAGGCTACAGAAGATTCATGGAAACTGCTCGCAGCTTCCTTTGTGAGTATTGTCCTAACTGTGCTGCTAACTGGCTCTTGCTTGGATCTTCTTGCACCAAAGGTACATAAGAGACAGAGGGGAACAGATAAGGGTTTGAAGAGCAACAGCTTGAGCTGTCAAACACTCCAGCAGACTGTTTCTCTACCCCACAGCAGCACCAGGGAAAGCAGCAAGACAGCAATAAGAGGCAAATAACCCTATATACCCAACAAGCTCCTTAAGCTGCAGCAGCCGATTACCGCAGTTATTCTGGACCAGGGCCCTTAAAGGAATTCGTGTCCAGGCGCCAGTCCCTGCTGCTAAATGCTGTCTCCACATGTACCCTGGGAACAGCAATAGTAAACTGGGGCTGCCAACAACCTGCAGAAAATACTAATAATTCCTTTGCCCAGCTGAAGACCATGATAGTTGCTTGTTAGGAAAGAAACACCTAAATTTTGTTGCGACTACAGTGACCCTTGTTGCCACAGTGTGATATTTACCATGGACGCGGAGCTCCTCAATGTCCGAGGAAAAGATTTTTACATTACTTGCAAAAGTAACTATAACGTGTAGGGCTCTTTGGAGGCAAACCTAGAAAATGGATGGTGTATATATAACACATCATGATTTATAAACATTGTGGCTTATGCCTTTCTATAACAGGTGGTAACAGGCCAGGGATACAGTTCAGACATTTTCCCTTAACTCTGTACAAAGAAGTCAGCAGTTCTCTGACAACTACCTGCAGTAAACATAGTTAACAACATATACTCAAATGGTAAACACAGAACCACAGATCATTCAGGTGCTTATATTAATTCTAAAATAATTTCACCTCCACTGTTGCATAGGTCTGTATGTCTTCTCTATCAGGTATTACTTATGTCAGTTTATGTAGTATAATTGTGCTTCATAACTCTGGCTGAATTTGTTGGGGTTTCATTTGTTGCTTTTTCCCTTGTAACACCTGTATTCATGAATATTTTAGCACTTCTGTTAGAGATCTGTGTAGCTTTAGGGAGCAATTATTACATTACAAGTGTATAGGTGAATGTTGCAATGTGTAGGCCCTGATCAAGCAGATTATAAGTGTCTGGGATGATTCAAGCTCTTAAAATGTCTCATATACGTTGCTATGAGGGACTTGGTTCCATTTACTTGATGCTGTCCTCATAGGTTGAATTCTCCAGGCTGAACCAGCCCGGATCTCCCAGTCATTCCTTGCAGGGGAAGTACTTCTTCCCCCACCATTGTGACTGTCCTCTGCTGGCCTTGCTCTACTTCAACATCTTTCTTATACTGTGAGTGAGACAAAAGTAAGACATAACTATCAAAAGTACCTATAATTGGGGCGCTGATCTTTCTGACCAAAGCAGTCAGAACTGGTGAAGTGGTCATACTCTCATTTGATTTACAAAATAAGATTTGAAAAATGACACTGTGGTTTTATCACCGTAAAATGACCTATCCTGGAGTTTCTATATGGTATCAGAAATGGAAACCAGAGCTGCCAGCAATGTATCGCAGTGACAGCTCGCAAAACCCGCAGTTCCGTAGTAACAGAAATCTTTTCAAACATTTTTTGTCAATAAAATGCATCAGACACTTTCCTAATAAGCACCTGTGGGTTTCCCTGCATAGAATACTGCTTTTTTATGGAAATCAGCATTCTAATGGGTGGCCTGCTTGCTGAACTTCTGAACTTTGAAGTCAGTGAAAACAAGGGGGATGGAGGGGTGGGAAGTTGCATGCACTGGAGGACAGGCTTACCTCAGGGTAGTTTTGTGTTAGAAACCACTATCCCAGAAGTACATTAATTTGGTGGAAGGAGCACACAAAGCCAACAAAGAAAAGATACATTTAAAATAGCTTGTACTTTCTGGTAACTCTCAGTGACAGTAGTAGAAAATTATGCAGCTCCTTGTTTGACCTTTTAAATGCCTCCACTTCAGCTCTGGGTTTGTCCTTTTTGCTTGGTTTTTATGAATATTCCAGAGCATTATGCTTTTGTCAGTAGGAAAGTTTGCCAAATGAATAAATTTCACAGGTAGAAATTCGACTCCAGGAAGTCAATGGGGCCTCATTTTTGACTGTGCCAGTTGCCTGAGAAGAGGAGACTGAAAGTCATGATCAGTTATTTGCACCTAAAACTTGCTTTGAAGAGTAATACTATCCAAGGAGAAACAGAAATGGTATAATATGCCCTATGTGAGCAATAAAACCAGCTTCATCTTCAATGATAAAAACATATGAAACCCAGCTAACTAATAGTGTATTACTGAACTGCACATTTTGCAGACAGTAGTTATTATAGGCTGTACCTCCTTTAAGATGTCAAGGGTGAAGACACCTTCACCTTTGCAGACTATTTGGTTTTCACATAGGAGCTGCGGTATTTTTTTCAGAAGTACTTTTTTCTTAACCTTAAATTTTCTGTGGGTTGCTCTGTGTTCTCTGGTTGCTTTGGTTTTGCTGGGTTTGATTTTGGAGACAAAGTAGAGTTTATTCTTTCTACGTCTTTCCTTCATTTTCATAGCAAGCACTTTAGCATTTCCTTGTTTTATTGACATGACTTACTTTCTTGACTTTATTTTCTTCCAATATTTTTTCTATTTACTTGGGATGGATTTTTCCTTTGGACTATTTTTCCACCTTCTCAATTATATCTTTTTCTTTCATGATTTTTTTTTTTTTTTTTTTTTGCTTTGGCTTCATTCCCCTGCTAGTACGCTTGTTTTTCAGATTGTGCAACTTTAGGCTATGACTTCTATCAGCTGCCAGTACTGAGAGGAGTGCTATTCAATGGGCAGGCCCTCCGGGACCACTGTTTCAATGCACTGAGAATGCACCAAGGGCTCAGGCAAATCTAATCATATCACACAGTTTGATTGCAGTATTATTACCCCTGGAAGAAGGGTTGTTTTCTTTCTCCCACCACAGAGACGTAGGTAATCAGTGCTGAATGAGAAAAAATTTGAATGACATCAGACAATTGAAATACTTTCTAAATAATGGATCCACATCCTGACTATACAAACTAAGAATGTATTCCTATTATTGCTGAACTCCTCAGGAGCTATATTGAGCCCTCAGAAAGGCCTTTTCACATGGGAGCAGATGTGCAAAAGAAAGCATTTAAAGAAAATTAACTTTTTTTTCCCCAGAGTTCCAGAGAATAGATGTAAAATGGCAGTATGAGAGCATATACTTTAGTAACTGCTCTAACTCAGAAATGTGCTTTATATAAATGCGCTTAGCAGAACAGATGCTTATAAATACATGGGTTGTGTCTTATCGTTGTTTTAACAGAGCCCAAGATGAAATGCCTCCTTCTTTCTAGGAAAAAAACTTAAGAGAGAGAGGGGGAAAAAAAAAAAAGAGGGCTCTTGGGAATAGAATGTTATTCGTTTCAGCTGCAAAGATTTCTTTTTTGGGATGGTTTTCTCTTGGACACCAACTGTACAGCTGGTTTGAACCCCAGCCTAAACAGAGGGACAAGACCCTATGCAAGAAGTAAAAAGGTACAGATCCCCCATCAGTTGCAGCAATGACAGGTGCCTCAGGCTACTGCTCTCCCCTGAGAAGTGGGGAGAGGAAGGTAACAGCCAGGCAAGGAGATGCTGGTAGGATGAGGGTAATGTTGATCAGAACATATTGTTGCACAGAGAGGAATGATGGTCCAGTAGCTAATGCAGTAGTAGAGCAGTTAAGATAAGCAAGTTTTCTGTGCTCCATCACCCACCATTGCAGTGGTGCTGGGAAAACCACAGACTTCTGTGTTTTGACAATATTCATGTGCCTGACTGCTACTAATTTCAAGGGGAATGAAACACATAAATATTTTTCAATATCTGGAACTTGGTACCAAACCTTTCCACCTCTGGGACATGCACTGTCCTGTCTCCTCCTGAGGGCTCCTGGGGATGAATGTGTCAGGGACACATTATGGAGGTGTTCAGAGTGCAGCTGCTGAAGTTTGTGTTTAGCATCTTAGATGTCAAGTAGAAGTACAGCTATGTGTGTAGTTCCTAGGCACGAGTGAGTACGGATATCCTTAAGCACCAGGCTCTCCCCAGACCTCTTCTCACGCATCTATATTGCTTATGAGTGCACTTTGACCAGTCTGCCTAACAAATAACAACTGCCTTCATCAGAGGACTTCTCGGGTCTTCCAGAACTCCAAGTTACTTCATCTGCCTGCTCTCAGCCACACCATCCTGTAAGGGCTCTTGCATATAAGAAGCTAATAGGGCCAGGAGGATGTGCCAGGGGTTGTCATTGCTGTCGCCGCTATACCTTGAATCACAGTGTGCATGTAGAGACTCCTGATAATCCAGCTATACTTTGAAGGTCACTCACAGCAGAAAGCAATATAACCAGTTGGATCATTTGGCTTTGAAGCTATTCACACCGAAAAGCATATATGTAGGCTATGCAGCCAGGCAGTCTGAGGGAAAGCCAGGTATTTTTGTCATTAATAAATCCATGGACAACTGAAGTGATACCCAACTTGGACTTTATCTGACTCTGTCTCACAAATGTCATAGTTTCTGAGGAGAGATTGAAGGAGAGGAGCAGCCCTGACAAATTTTGTTATGAAAGCTCATCATTGCTTAGGAAGCTTATCATTCAGTGTAGGAGACGGGCACTGTTAGTGGAGATGATGGGACATAACCCATAAAAGACAAAAGGAGCATGGCAGAGCTCTGCAGAATGCTAAGATGAGAGGTCAGGTTTGCATCCCTTCTGACACAGGAAGGGCAGTGATGGTCTATACGCATTGCTCCAGCTGAGGGCTCGCAAGTTGGCAGTAGGGACAGTGTTCTGGGATCACGGACAGAGATCGTCGCCAGGGAAAACGGGCCACTGCACTCAGGATGGGACAGAGGAGCCATCCATGTCATCTATATTGTTCTTCTCTCCCCATACCACAGATATTACATTGTCTTGGTGATTTGTGTGACTTATATGAAATTGGGAGGAGGAGAGGGTTGCCACAAATTTAGCACTTTGACATCATTATGGCTTTTGTAGGAGCAAGGAGGTTGTAAAGACAAAGTGTAACTCAGCTTTGAATGCAGTAGCTGTGGCAAATTGGGAAACAGTGAGACACAGATAAAATTCATATAACAGATAAATGGTTATTTCTATGAGAGTGTACAAAAGAATTTTCTTTGTAAACAAGATAATCTTAAAATGACCATGCCGCAGATCAGAGCTTAAAATAAATATTAATAAAATTTAGAATTTATTTGTGAACATCCAAGTATTTTATACTTTTTCATAAACCCTCAAGCACAAAAAACAAGAGTTCATTCATTTTCCAAGCATTTTTATTATTGCTTCTCTAGAACACCTGGGTTACTTGCTCATTCAGTTTAAGACCTTTCTTCATCTCTTTATCTAATCTCAGAGCAGCGTGGGATTCTACCTCCACTAATCTATCTTATGTGTTTAGTAGAAGCCGATAGCAAGATAGGGTGAGGAGTTAAAGATATGATTTTTACGAAAAGCAGTGTTCAAAATATTTGGTATACCAATTGGAGTACAAAACGAATGCTACAATTTAAAATGCTTCACAGGCTTTCTGCATACTGCTGTCTAGATAATGTCTACCCAATAATGTGCATTATCTTCTTGGCTACCAAGGTGGCAATTTGTCACATGGATGCTCTTGTTGAGTTATTTCAGCAAGATCCTAGAATCACGAACTACAAGACAAACTGAATAGCATTTGTTACAAGTTTTTTCTCCAATATATGAGACTACATGTACAGATTTCTTTTTAAATTAATTTGGGTTGCCTCTGGTTATACGAAGAGATTGACTCCTACGAAGTGAGAAAGCTCTGGTGTATCACTTTGAAAGACTGACATGACAACATGACAGACATGGCTTCATATGAACACGTTATTTATTAGATTATGAGCAAAGCTGAACAATATCATGTGCTGAGGGAAGAACATATCTCCTTTTTGAAGGAAAGCCTGGCTGTGCTGGTGAGCAGTAAGAGAGATCCCTAGGAGCATGCCACAGGAGTGATGCACAGGGGCTCTAGGTGACAATTTTCCTTGCTCCTGGTAGTGTTGATACATAATTTATCTTCTCTTTGCACATTTCTTTGTAATTTCTTATTTTTTCAGTCAAAGATTCCAAAAAATCTGCTAGTGAAGATAGCTTGTCCCTTACATAGTAGAAAAAGGGATAATGCAATAAAGGATGAAGACATTCTCAAGTCGGCTCCTTTTATTTGGAGGGAAGCTGGAACCCTATGGAAGACATATATTTCATGTTAAAGACCAGGAGATAATTAATTCATAAGACTAGTGATTTAGGTACCCAGCTGAGCAGAAAACAATTTAGTAATAGATTAAAAGTAAATGTTGCACAAAGTATGCTATAAATCCTACCTTTTTCTGGAACTGAAACCAGTAGCCCTTGCAGGTGTCTCCATTCCCATGGGTCCCAGTGCAGGGCTCTGCTGCACTGCTTGCACCCGTGCGCCTGCCTGGGGACACCCTTATCCCAGACCTTGGCAGAATGCAGCTCTGACCTTCTCATTTTAATTACTTGGCACCAGGGTACTCATGGCATTATGTTTTCTTCTAGATTGTGATTTTGGACATAGCACCTGAAGCCCATCTAGCAGCAGTTAGAGGCATATCTACACTGACATAAACATGCTGGAGCCACCTAATTCTGTTAATTAACTGAAGCACTGTATCACCCTGATGTCACTATGTCGCTTCTGGGTCCAGAGTTCACAGGCTTGCAGTTATTTAAGATCCCTGCATGTCACTCCACTGTGAAGGTGGGTATACTCTGTGTGTCCCATTAGTCTCAGCCAAAGATTTTGTTTCTACAGCTTACCTAAGTTAGTTTTTCTATTATTTATTTACCTCTCTGAGGTGCACATCCTCATGACCATACATCCTCATTATTACTCTGTCCTTTCATAAAACCTCCACCAAGTTTCCTCTGCTGCTTATAGATTTTATAAAGGACTCCTGAGTGTTGAATAACTGATCATCTGATTTCTGAACTTATTCTGAAGTGAGTAACTAACAGCAGAGCCACTGCTGTACATAACTAATGAGAGTGAGAGTTCCTCTGGGTCTCATCTGCACTCCCATATAGTTTACCCTTATTGCCATCACTTGCGTTTGAAATAGGATTTTACTGCAGTGACTCCGACACTGTCAAACTCGCTACCACCACTGCTGCTGCTGCCACCTTTGAATAACTAGCGTTACGAAGTGCTGATGGGACCATTCACTAAATTGTCCTTTATTTTCTCTGAGCATTTGTTATTCATTGTTATTTTCTGAATAATCTGAATGAGTAACATTCAAGCTATAGACTGCTCGCAAACCATCCACTCACGCTATCAATGTTCATTACTCCTGTTCTGGGACTTGGCTGCCTAAGTTCCTGCTCTTTGATTTTTAAACAGAATAACAACAACAAGGGAATATGACCATAAATTGTCACATAAAGCACATTTTCCTAAAGATCATTAATTCAAGATGAGTGCAGTTCAGGTACCTGAGAGGATCTGTGTTTTCTTCTCAAAGGGCTTACACCCTCCTTGCCCCCTCCCCCCCCCCCCCCCCCCAGGGGAGCTTACATTGACAATCCCACCAGGTTTACTATTCAGTGGTGGCTTTTTGCTTCCTTCGTACCTGAAGATATTCCCTGATGTGAGGCAGCTGAGGAATTATTATGGTTATATATTAGCAGCATGCATGCAGCTCTGCAAAGCAAAGAAAAGCTTGTGTGCTCTCAAGCTCCTCTGCTTTTTTCTTCTCACTCCATTAATCTAATAAAAGATGTTGCCTCTCCTTATAAACTCTATTCACTTTCTGGGGAACAGAAGGAAGCCAGGGCATTTGCATATTGAACAGAATAGAAATTGTTGCGTGAAGCTCCCCAAAGAGCAGATGAAAATAGGAGCATTTATTTGCAGCTGCCAGTGAAACAGAGAGATATGAAACTTTGTTAGTACTTTGCTGGAAACTGGAAATCAGTGGGGAGCAAGAGCCCTGAGAGCTCTTCCTGACACAGACAGCAGAAAAATGAAGGAACTAGTACATTTAGAGATACTATGAAATGTTTGGAAATGTGAAGAAACTAGAAGGCATTAGAGATCAGTGCTGGACTACCAAAAACCCCCCAAAAAAGGAAATGGCGCTTTGCTGGGAGTGGTACTAAGATGTAAGGAAGTGGTGGGGTTGCTGGTTTTACCCAATTAATTGCATTTCCAGTGAAGTAACATCAGAGTAGCAATTAGGATGTAGCCAAAACTGTGAGGAGAAAATTAAGTTACCGCAATTAAATATCTGCAACATATTCTGGGTTTGAAGGGGTTAAGAGAAAAAGTCTCTGGCTGAAGAGAAAAGGACTCTGGTTCCAGCCATATAGAGCAAGAAGAAAACTAAGAGAGTGTGAAGAACTGGCTCAGCAATGCATCCCTGGCAGTTGGAATTGATCTGGTTTTGAAAATGTATATTCCCTGTGATGTGGCAAGGTGTTGGGAAATGAGGAGAACAGAAGTTAGATATAAATTGAATGCTTCCAGAGACATGAATGTGCTATGACAAGCCAGCCACCATCATTTGTTTGTTGTGCAAAGAAGCACTTGCCAGAAGGAAGAGACGTGAAGAGATGCAGTGCTGTGAAGCTCTGTCAGCCTGTGGCTGTGCACCACTGGCAGAGAGCTGCTTGTGTTGCTCATGCACTCCTTCCTCGTCTTCAGCCAACACTCAGGCCAGTGACTGCTCCTCAGTTTCCATGCAGGTCAGTCATGAAATTGTCCTATCATTACCCTTCGCTGCTGTGGGAACAGTGTCCCTGTGGTAACTGAAAAATGAATCACCATTCAATTCATACATTGCGAGGTAGGTGACCAACTGTCCACACATTTCCCTGATCACATGCAGTACAGGAGGTTTTAAAGACATTTCCCCACCTTGTTTTTGAGATATGTCAATCTATTCCTTGGAGAAAGGTTTATCTTTCTGCCTGGAAGAGCAACATAAGTTTCAGCTGACTTGTACTCCAGACCAAACAAAGGACCTTGTTTCTCTCAGGGGTGTCTCAGCTCAAGCATATGGCATATTTCAGCTTGCATTTACTTAAATTTGATGACACCTTTAGAGGTGCCAGAGTAAAGACTGTCTTAACATAGCTTCATATCATCATCTGAATGATCTTAAAAGAGAACTGTACATACACAAGTCAAAGCTGAATGGAAAAGATGCTCGGTAAAATTCTCAATGATGTTGTCATGACAACAATGAAAGTCAGTAAATCACCAGTTAAAATCATCTGTGATTTGAAGCTTCTCCTGAAAAAATGGGAGCTGAATACTCTGACATGTGATGAGTTTGTAAGAGTGAAGTGTGTTGCCTTCCTGGAAGATATTGTACCATATTTTAACAATTATATGTTGATATACTTGAAGATTACAAGTGGCAGGTAATGCCTTGCTTCACAACTAAAGGACTCAAATCTCCAGCAATTAGACTGAAGTAAAGTAGCTCCTAAATAGCCTAGAAACATCATCTCCCACATAAACATGAAAGTTTTCACAGTGAACTTCCTGTCTTGCCACTGACTGCATCATAAATAAAGGAATTATCCTAGCACTGAATGGTTCAGAATTCTTCAAAATCAGTTTACACAAAAAGTGCAGAGGTTTTAAATGTCAAAAAATATTCAGGTTATTTAGCAATCTGATATCAGATAAACATGAAAGTGGAAAGTGATTTTAACCAGAACTCATTGACTTTCAATGAGAACTGTGCAGGAGACAGACATTCCACTGCATAAAGGATTTTGTGGTTTCCAATCTTGACTTGGTTCTAAATCTAAATTAGATGCAACAAAATATAAAAACACTGAAAAGTTTTCATTTCTAATTCATAAAATCATTTCTGTTTGCTTTTACCCATTTTTATTTTCCCCCTTGCATCAGTTATCCCTCTCCCTCATTTTTGGCAATGAACATGACAGTGATCTGTCTCAACCCCTGACCAGTCATTTTCTCTTCCTAATCTCTTCATTAAGCTACTCACTCATCAATTCATTTAATACTCTTCTTATTCCACTGAGACCACTTTTGTCAAAGCTTTTATAGGCCTTTACATGTCTGTCCATCACCGGCCCTCCAGCCTTATTCTCTGAAGCCTGGCAGCTGCTTCTGACACTGTCAGCTGCAACCTTGTGCTTTCCTCACTTTGCCTTCACTTCTAATTCCTGCCTTATAGCAAAAAAAGTCCTCTGTGATTACACCAAGACCTTCTTTCCTTCTCTTGCCATCTATAGCCAGACGTTCCATTGCAAACACAAATAGAATTGCCATGTTACATTGACTATTTCTCTAATAAAGTCCACTCTGTCCATCTACACCAATAGGGCTGACTTACCTTTGTGTCCATCGATATATCCTTAGCTCACCCAGTGGCATAGTTTTCATGGCAACAAAATGAAGGAGGTATACTGCAATACAGCACCAATTTCACTTGCAAGTTCCACAATTTTCCAAAGACACATTTAATTTTAGCTTTTTCAGTTGACAATTTTCTGGGTATGGAGGAGCGGAAGATTATACAGGGATAAACACTTCTTCAGTTTTACTTGGAATATTCTGAGTACTGTACAGCCAAGAGTCACAGTATAACACGCTTAGAACCTAAATTTGCAAAATAGAGAGAAAAATTAGTATAAAAAGAAGATACTTGCCTACAGTCACACAGCGGTTCTGTACCAGATTGCTTTACAAGGAATATAACCCTGTATGCATAGATTAGCATATTGTCCTACCAACTCTCTATGAAGTTAAGGAAAAAAAAAAAAAGAAAGATTTTTAAGATTCCACAATCCGTTGCTGATAGCATTCTTGTTCCTTCCATAAGTTCCTTCAAGGCTGGATTTGTAAAAATGCTCAGGCATCTAATGATGCTGACTGGTTTCCAATCACATTTCTAAAGATGCCTTTATAAATTCTGTCATGCAGTTCTCTGTAGCATTTAAGGAGTACATTTATTTCCTTTGCTCTAGTCTTTCCTTCATTTCTGCCATGTTAATCTCATCTATTCATTTTTCGCAAAACCATATGTGTCTCTTGAGAGCAAAGTAGTCTTATGACACTGAATAGGACTTTCAGAGTCTCAGAAAATCTGGGAGGAGACACGTACATCGTGCCCTTCCCTATCAGCAGAAAGAAATCTGACCCCAGGAAAACAACACTGAAGAATGTGAGGATGGTCTGAGGCTTGACGTGCAAACTTGACTGCTGTGGCAAGGCTCTAGAGCAATGAATTCCCTAAATTAGACTTGTAGGTGTTGTGGTTTAGGTCCAGCCTGTCATTCAGAAACCACGCAGCTGTTCGCTCACTCCCCCCTTTTCCTCCCCCCACTCCCAGAGGGTTGGGGAGAAGAACTGAAAGAATGTAACTCCCCCGGGTTGATATAAGAACAGTCCAGTAACTAAGGTATAACACAAACCACTACTGCTACCACCAATAATAATAATGATAAGGGAAATAACAAGGGAAGGGAAAAAAACTGCTCACCACCCGAGGACCGATACCCAGCCTGACCGAGCAGTGATCTAACCTGTCCGGGTAACTGCCCCCAGTTTATATTGTGGGCATGACGTGCTGTGGTATGGAATACCTCTTTGGCTAGTTTGGGTCAGATGTCCTGTCTCTGCTTCCTCCCGGCTTCCCCTTCTCCCTGGCAGAGCATGAGATTTAGAAAGTTCTTGGTCAGAGTAAACATTACTGAGCAGCAGCTAAAAACATCGGTGTTATCAGTGCTGTTCCCTGACTGAAAGTCAAAACCACAGCACTGCACCAGCTACTAAGAGGGAGAAAATTGACTGCTACTGCGGAACCCATGACAGTATGTGATCAAAACTGTTTAATGGGTCCTCAATACACCCACTGTAGCAGGTTTATACACAATTTTTTACCCCGGTGCGTTCCTCATAGCAGCCTTCCAGTATCTGAACGGGGGCTATAGGGATGCTGGGGATGGACTCTTCATGAGGAACTGTAGTGATAGGACAAGGGGTAATGTGTTCAAACTTAAACAGAGAAGTTTAGATTGGATATGAGGAAGAAATTCTTTACTGTAAGGGTGGTGAGGCACTGGAATGGGGTGCCCAGGGAAGTTGTGAATGCTCCATCACTGGCGGTGTTTGAGGCCAGGTTGGACAGAGCCTTGGGTGACATGGTTTAGTGGGAGGTGTCCCTGCCCATGGCAGGGGTGTTGGAACTAGATGATCTTAAGGTCCTTTCCAACTCTAACTATTCTATGATTATGTGCAGTTCTAAAGCAAAGGCATTTTGGCTTCAGAGTGTCAAAACTCAGTACTGTGCCTGTGACAACTATTCGGCCAGGTCTAGCTGCCTAGAACTGCTTAGCTCAAATGAAGCATCTTGGCTTCCCACAATGCACAGAGCCCAGTAGCATCGAATTAAAGTGCCTCTGGTTTACCTGTTGCTGATGTTAAGCTTTCTTGGGGACTCAGCAAGCCATAATACAGTGCAGCTGCCTAGCCTGCATGTCAGTGATATCGTAAGGTTTATGCATTATACACGATGCTGGAAAAGGGTATGTCTTTTGAAACCTTCAAATGAAAGCTTCTCCAGGAATGCAGGGAATGATGATGAGTATTCCTGTCCCCATCAGAGGTACTGCTTTCTTCTGAAGCAGTACTGTGCTGGTTTGGTGATGTGCACATCGAAGAGGAAGGGCTGTGTTGTCTCCCTGTGCAAGACTATCATTACGTCTGGCTGTGGATAGCAGGAGAAAACAGCTTGCAATGGGGCTGTGTCAAGATTCTGTGAGCAGCCTAAGTGCTCAGATCACCTCTTGCCTGTACAGGGAGAAAAAGGGAAAGTAATTAACTCCAAGCTGAAACCCGCGCCATTGTCTTTGCAGTGGCATTGTTGGCAATGTATTTGTAAAGCCCATTTATAATAAGTAGCAGCAGTCTCCTTCTGTGTCATGGCTGGGCACCTTAGCTGTGAGGACTGGATTAAAAAGTGTCATACAAACCCTGCTGCCCACAGCATCTGGTGGCTTTGATGTAAATGAAACAGGAAGCCATTGCTCTCCATAGTGAGGTGATGTGCAGGGAAAATGAGATCTGTAGAGACTGGATTCAATTGTGGGAACTTTGTGGGTGTTAAATGAACCTGCTTTGGAGGGCTGCCAAGGGAGGAGATGCAGGAAAATCTGATGAGAGATACCAGGCATGAAAGTTAATTGTGTTTCGGAGGTTGGAGAAAAAGCTAAAATTAAACCATTATCAAAGAAAAGCCTTGGACAGTTTGTTTTAAAACAGAGTTAATGGCTGGAGCCTGCAGAAAACCTAATTAAAAGGGAAAAGAAAACAAATGAGGTTTAGGACTGTGGCAGTGCATTCAGAAACAGTTTTATAAATGGATTTTCTTTTGCTCCCTGCTGTATCTCTGTGGCTAAAAAGCCATTATGGCAAATCATATTAGAAAAGGTTTGTAGCTAGGTAAGAGCAAGATATTTTACATGGGACTGCAGCATGAAGCCCCATTGTCTATTTTGGTCATCAGAAAGGACAGGTAGAAAGCACACTTTCATCTCAGAAGTGACTCTGAAACAAATATCTCACGTCACAGGGCCGCAGCAAGATCTGGGCTGCAGACAAAAATGGAGCAAATGTAAGCACTACAATCACCCTGAGATTGGGTGTATGCACCATTCTTTCCCTAAGCCCTGTGCCTACGGGTGAGAGTTATACCATTTAACTTTACTTGTCTGTACTCCAGGTGTTTACATCTAAACTCATTGCCATTACCTACCCTTAGATCTGAATAAAAGGGAGAGGCATTTTCAAAGTGTGATTCAGCTGAACTAGTCAGATACCTACTTTAGGATGACACGAATCACACTGTAAAAGTGCCTATGTCCACTGACTTATTAAAAGAATTTAGAGAAAGAGTTTTAGTGTAACTATATTTGCATTCAGTCAGATTTAACACAACACTGTGAATCACCTGGAAGTGATATTTAGCATAGACTTGAACTAGTTTCTGTCCTGACTTCCTCAGAATACAAACCCTAGAAAGAAGCAAGAATTTCTTTTCCTTACCACTGTGCTTTTCACTTTCTGTGTTTAGTGGGGGATGAAACCACCTCCTGCAAAACCTAAGCCAAAATTTGAGACTTCTTATGGGTTCCTTTGTTGCCTAGAAATACCTCTCATCTTCAAACATGTCTGCCTTCCTGTCCTGGCCCTGCATAAGACTCACAACTTAATTATCCTCAAATTCAGCCTCATGCAATTGTCTAGGTCAGCCCTAAGCTCTTGCTGTATTTGTAATATTTGTATGGGAATTTTGCTGGCAGAAAAACTAGTTTGGCCTACCCAAAATTCACCTACTGACTGGTTTATAGTCTTCCACAGAGAGAGGAGTTATAACTGGTTATCATAAATGTTTCCTTTTTAAGTCATTCACTAGTATGCACAAGTTTAATTTTATCATCTTTGAAGTGGTCCCCCCTGTTCCAAAGAACATATTACAGCACCAGTGTCATTTACAGACAACTGTTTCATTAGCTGCCCTAAATCACCATGTATTACAAGTCATCCAGGGAGATGAAGATAAATGATGGATGTTTCTGGCTGTGCCATACCAGAATGAAATAAGAAACAGAGGAATTAGATATCATGAAAGACCAGCAGACCATCTAATATACTGACCTGTGTCTGATACTAGCTAGTATGAGCTATTTCAAAATCAAGAGAAAGAAATCTTTTAATAGGAAACAATATAATTAAAGGTCAAGGGTTTTTATCTCCCACAGTTATTGGTTATTGCAGATCTTGGGTCAGGCTACATTTATACCCTTGGTGTTCCCTAGTTTAAGGTTCCTATTCTTCTTCAATTCTAAATTGTGCGTTCAGAAATGTTTTCTAGGAATTAATTCCACCATTAAATTATTTACTATAAGAAAATGTTTCCCTTTATCAGCTTTAAATGTGTTGCCTTCAGTTTCATTCCACGTCTCATGGTTCACGTATTTTGAGGTAAGGTTGCACATGTCCCCCCTTTGCCATTTATTGCTTTGTACACCTCCATCAAGGTCTGCCTATTAAGCTCTCTGCTAAATTAATCCATCTCATTCTCATTACATACCTCTCAAATTCTTCCTGTGTCTAATAATTTTTATTGCTTGTTTCTAAGCTTCCCTTAATTTCTTCTGCATCTCAAGCTTACACATTTTTCAGAGTGAGTATATAGTGGTATTTCCTCAGTTATAGTATCAGCCGGCTTCCCATTTCCAAGTGCTGTTGGCTCTTTCCATCCTGTAGAAGAAGTAGCTGAGCTGAAGAGTTTGACCTTCAGCAGGGCTCCCGATGAGATTGCAGCAAACTCTGGAGAAGGATGCATCGACAGAGTTGTACTTATCAGCTTGTATTGCTCACTGGGCAGGAAAATGGGACCACAAGCAGGGATATACAAGCAGGGACATACAAGCAGGGAGTGTTGCTGGGCTGTAGCACAGGATTCAATCACGTCTGTAAGCTTACATCCGTAGGTACAAGCATGGGCTTTTATACCGACAAATACTTGCTAAAAAAAATATTTTAAAAAGTTAAATTCAGTGTTAAAGGGAACAAAAATCATTTTTGTCAGAGCTATCATGTCTTCTAGTTGCAATGTTAAAACAAGGCAAAGGCAGAAATATCCCATAATGGTTCTCAGAACTTTAGCACAGCAACTTTTCGTGCATAATACAATAGCACTAAGTATATCAGGTCTTCTCAGCCCACAAGCTAGTTTAAATAAGCAATCAAGCAGAGCACAATTGCAAACAAATATTTTCACCAAACTAACATTATGGCACTTCATCTTGAGAATCTCAGGTGCTGTCAGCTTGTGATGTCAACTTGACTTTGAAACATTACAGTAGTGTTGCATTTAATCTTTTTAACTGTTCTTAATCCAAATATAAATTGTCTATATTAAAAACAGCATCAATAACATGGGCAGCAATGTAATAAAAATAACAGAGCATACAAATAGTTGCTTGTGAGCTGGCTGTGATAAAGTATGGACTGATGAATGACAATTTTTCTAATCTTTTTAGATGGTCATACATAAAATTATACCTAGAGAAAATCTGAAGGAGGAAACAAAGTATCACCAGTCTGGTTAGATCCAAATGTGCACAAATAACTAGTATTTCAATTTTATATACTCTTAGAAGATAAACATCCAAATGCATGTGATGAACAGCCGCTGTGTGTTTGAAACTCATCTGTAAGATAGGATCATCCTTCTCTATCTCATAGCAGTGATGTGTGTATTGAGCACTCGGGTATAAGACTGAGGGAGCAAGCACCTCCATGAGCAGCTATGTTCTCCTCCTCCTTTATAGCAGCAGTGGTTCAGTAGGTCTTATCTGTGACTACAACCTGGGCAGGCTCCGATACAACCCCTCTGGGAGAATAATGATCCCTCTTCTCTCCTGGCTACTGGCTACAACATGATGCTCTGGTAGGAGACATTTACTGTTTATGGTAGGAATCTGACCAAGCCACCTCTGAACTCCAGGACTGAGGCTCTGGAAGAGCTTCAGCCTAGCAAGAAAGTCAAAGATGGTTTTGTTGTAGATTTCAGAGTAAGGATTGTCTCAGTCCTTTAGTTGGGCTGTAAACTAGATCACTGCAGAGGATGCAAGTCTGAAAAGCCACGCAAGAGTTAATACAGCTCAGTGTTCAGTTTCTGTAAGGGTTACAAAAATAATATGTGTTTTTTCTACCTTTGTATTATTTGTCATGAAGAATTAAGCCACCTGGAATAATTAACTCACAAAGGCTGCCTGTGTCAGTGTTGGCAGGCAAGGAATGTTGAACTAGGAAAACTTCCACAGCAAACTTCGTATTTGGAGAATATGAAGAATATTTGAAGAGAAGGTTTAAGTAGATTTGCATAAAGACAAACAGAAAAAAGCCAGAGCAATCATGGAAATGTGAATGTTATAATCAGAAATATTTGCACTAAAGATGACATGAAATCTACAAGGAATAATTTATCAACTTTTTAATTTATGAGCAGTTTATGTTTTGCTCTTTTTTTTTTCAGTAGGTTGTTCTCTTTTTTCGGAGGGAAAAATGTTAAATCTAGTTGGGTTTTTTTCCTTCCTCCCCCTAATCCGTTATTTTTCCTTTCAGTGCTTTGATGCCCTTTATGCCTCTTGGGTTTGCCTGGAATACATTGCATTGTTCACACATGGAAACCTCTCTTTTATATGGATATTAAGGCAAAGAACACCAAAAGGGCTGTAACACCAGCAGCAGGATGAGCAGTGCAGAGGAGCACCAGGAAGCAGTGCAGACTGTGAGGCTTTCCATGGGACAAAACAAAGTTTTAGAGTTAGGAATGTAGCTGACAGAGGAATAGAAAATGGGAAAGATCAATTCTACTGCCTTTTCTATGTCAAAGTAAAAAAGATCATCTATGTGGACAAGAAAGGCGCTCCGCAAACAGAGAGCTGGGATGCACCTGAAGTAATATGGAAAGGGAAGGGCTCACATATTTGGACAAGGGGACTGTCTTCGTCTCTGGGGCTTCATAATGTCAGAAAACCACCCCCAGTTTATAAGCCAGAACTCCTTCTACAGAGAACTCTTTCTTGCCAATCCTCCTTCCAAAAGGAAATTCTGGAGACTGCTATGACAGCTTTTATTTTCTAGGCTGGTTTATTAATCTTCTGTGCTCCTTCCTGCCCATTTTGCTTTTCTTTCCATTCCTTTCTGCACACTACATCCTCCTGCATCTAACATGTAGGCATCTCTATATTATTAATGTATTATGCCAGTAGCCAGATTTTCATATCTCTTGCAGGTGTTTATGAGAACATTTCTCCAATGATCTATGTTCACTCACTGTGAAAGTGCAGTTTCAAATTTGCCCTTGAAATCTGAAACAATCAAAGTTGGCAGCACTTATTCCTTCCTGTCAAATATTTTTCTCTTTCTAGGCTCTATAAACAACTGAAGAATAATGTTTTATGACAGTGATGCTGCAGTCCAATAGGGCCTCCTTTGCTTCCTAATTTGTCTTACATTTGTTCAAATCAAAGGGTAAGAAATCTAATGGATACCAGTGACAGCATCTAGCTCGATCATCTCATCACTAATAGGTTCTGTGATTAGTGCAGACAAGCAATGGAGAAGGTGGATACAAGCTTCTAACATTTCTAGGTGAGGGCAGCTTCCAGCCCATCTCTTACATGATATATCCACTAACTTACACAGCTCCTCATTCTGATGAATCCTCCTCAGAGACAGGTTAGGAATTTCTGGGGTTTATTAAGGTAACAGTATAGTCTGGTTTTGCATAGTTCACCTGAACCATAACATTTGCTCCCTGCAGTAGACATCAAACCAGTTTGCAGGGAGGCAAGTGTAATACCTCCACTTGCAACATTATCAGCCCATGCTGACAAAAAACAAAGTATTTTAGTGTTCACGAAAGGTTCAAGATTAGGTATAAAAAACTTCAGATTAACTGTTGAACCGGTGCAACAGCATAGTCTGAATTTCTCTCAAACATTATTGGACAGGCTAACTAAAATATTGAAAAATCAAGTAATTATTCATATCCATTTAAATTTTGGACAGTCCTGCAAAGAGGAACATAGCACACAACAGTGCTGTGGTTTGCCACTATCTGTTTTATCTAAGTGAGGTTTTGGTCAACAATCAAAGCTTTGGGGTATCTCTAAGTGCCCAAGAATTTAATACCTTTGACATCATGGCAATTACTTAAAATAAAACCCCGTTTCTCTGAACATAGTTGGAATCAAACAACTTAAAGAGTTTTTGCTCCAAGTCTAATTCAGACAATTCTCAACCCAAAAGACCACAACCAATTCTCTTTCCAAAGCACCACATTTCTGAGCCTGCTTTTACTTCCTGCTTTTCTGCCTCCTTCCACCCCTATTTGAAGCTATACTCAGGGAAATAACTGACCTTTATGGCTGTGATCCGCTTTGAAGGTTTTTGTGTAAAGAAATTTGTTTCTTCTTTACTGTCTGATAGTTTGAGCTCAACCACATTAGTGTTTTGAGAATACATATAATTAATTAAGTAACCATCAAGATTAATGGTATGATGTAGAGCCAGATATTGTGAGAATCCTACA
Source organism: Ara ararauna (assembly GCA_028858755.1). Lineage (NCBI taxonomy): Eukaryota > Metazoa > Chordata > Aves > Psittaciformes > Psittacidae > Ara > Ara ararauna. The sequence goes on along the minus strand of CM054376.1, from coordinate 16,786,140 downwards.
AGCTGTTCCCCATAGTTGCACCAAAGTAAGATTGACCCATCTGCAGAAACCCTGTTTTAGCTCTGATTTTTCCATGAGTACAAGCTGTCAGCAAGCACACTTAATTGGCCATATGATATGTCTGGTTAGTGAAGTGGATAAATTAGTGCTATAAATGTCAACCAGATTTGATGCTCCTTTTTCTGAGGACTGTGTCTGCAGGACTTTCTCCTTCACAGATCTATTCAAATGGCTCATTTTGCTCACAGTTTGAAGTGGTTCCAAAAAAGTAGAACATCCGGTTCTGCCAAGTCCTGAGGAAAATCAGCAGGAACTAATAGCTGGGGCACGGCTGACACAAGTGAACAAGGCAGGCAAAATGTTGCTCCACAGAAACCTACCATGCATAACAGGGAGAATGGCAAAATTATAAACAACACAGCAAGCCCTCAGAGCATAGGGCTGGATTTGGTCAGACACTGTCCTAGTCCTTCATCTTTTATGTAGCTCTATAGAGAAATCCAAGTAAGAGTTCAATTTAGTTTGCACTTGTGATAAACCATTCATTTTAAAAACTCCCTTTGGAAGACAGGAGTGCAACCTAACTACCTGTCATTTATCTTCTTCAGGTGATCAAGAGCTTAATCTGGTCTGGAGATGGTCCCTATCTTTCAGCAGTGGCATAACAAATACAAGAGAGTAACATCTGAAGGGATGCTGAGGAAGCAAAGTGAATACTATAGGGACAATCTTTGGCAGCTAGATTGTCTGCTGCTAGTCCTAATGCATTTAACTGCAGTATAGAATACTCTGCTGCCCCTGATGAATATGCGTTAAGTGCCATTTTCAGTACATTACAGATTCTTTGACAGATCACCCTTATTGTTGTGCCTGTTGTGGTTTCTTTTCCACTGTCTATCCTGAAAAGTTAAATATAGCCTTCTGAAATACAGCAGTCCTGGAAAAGGTTACCACTTGTTGGATCTGGTATGTACTTATATTCTCATCGATTCCTCATTCTTTTTGAATCTGACGTATAATCCCTCTTAAATGGGTCCCTTTATGCAGTAATTTGGAGCTGTTCCACTTGATAATCTATGCTATCGTCACTAGTTAACATGATCCCTAATCTCAGTAGCTTTTTTCGAGCTTTTATCAGTGGTACTGCTTTGAGTTGTTTGTATTAATCATAGTTAAGAGCACTGACTGGGAGTGATGGTGTCTGTTAGCAATGTGCCCAGCCACTCCAGGGGGTGACCTTCTCTCCCATAAGAAGCAGCAGCTAATGGAAAAGCACCTCCGCCTTTTCTTGTTTTCAGGTTCACACATCCTTGAACATATACTAGTTTAAAGTTTGTTTGACATCTTAGATCAGCTGAAGGTTGTAAGTAATTTAAAGTCATTCATCTAAGTCAGCACCTTAAATGAAAGCAGTAATGGTTTATTCCATAGGGAGTTACTTGTGAGCAGCTAAAAGTGTGTAACAGTCCATTGCACAGTGCAAAGCCAAGCTCAGTAGAAAGTAGATGAAAACCTATACAGAGTTTAAAGGGCATCAGCAATTATTCATTTTACCCCAGACAGTCAGTACAGAGGCCACTTGTCTTTTTATCAACAGTATCTGATAACATGAAGAAATTAATAATTTACAGAGGGCAGGCAGTACTTTTCCATTAGAAGCTGTGCGCAAAGGAAGAAAGAACTGCTGGCACAGGCCAGAATGCTCCCAGCAAGGTCGTTCTGCCTCAGTGCTGCAAATGTGTTTCTTTTTAACCCTTTCACAATCAAGAAAAAACACAGCTCCAAATTGCATGCATATTTTACCTTTATTGAGTGCAGAAAATACCGCACAGCCATGATGGACTTCATTCCCTGATATCTTCCAGTCTTGCAAGCTGTGCAGCTTTGGCTCTAGTAGTTCCTTGAGTGAGAGATCTCATATGAACCTTTGATGCTTTTGGGACAAGCTGAATATCTTATTCATATCCACTGTCACTCTGGAGCTGACACACCAAAACTCAACAGGTCACTCAGTGGGCAAAAGAACTGATGAAACGTGCTTTCACCCAAAGTGTGCATCCTTTGCCCACCAGTCTTGCCCTCTTGCTCCACCTCTTCAGATGGCAGCTGCCTGTGTGCCTGCCCATTGCCTGTCCAATGCACACACATCCGCTTGGGTGCTGCCAACGGAAATGCACCATTGCCGTCTGTGACCTGCCTTATCCTCTTAGTTCAGACACTGCCTCTTGTGTAACATCTGGGGTTGCAATTATCTCTGAGCCTTCAGTGTCTCTCTCCTGTTCTGATGAGGGTTTTTGAGGGAGGGGAGAAAAACAGGCAAGTAGACTCACAGCACAAGAGCAGAGGTTTGCCACGTTGTCCTAAGAAGCTAGGCTAAAACAGTAAAAAAGCTCACTCAGGCCACACGCTATTGGAATATTACAGCATTATACTTACAGAGCAGGAAATTATGACGTTATGACTCCTACAGAAACACTGTTCTCTGCTACATGGCCAACGTAGTCTTTGATTAGACCTGTTATATCTGTAGTCTATCATGCATCCATTCATGTTGTTAAGCACATACCATAAAATATAATAGATGTGCAATAGTGCAAAAACATTTGAGTTTATGCCATTTGTAGTTTGAAAGATTAAATAAATGCTTAGAATATGCAGAACCTGTCAAAAATCCAGACACCTACTAAAACAGCAAGATACCCAGTTCTATGCTTACACATGATTTCTTCCTCTTCTTGATGAAAAATCTTTTGAAAGACTGTGCTGAAAAGGAGATAGTGGGGAGGCAATTGGAAGGATTGCCATGGATGGCATTTTTCAATTTGGTGTTTTCTTCATTTTGTTTAATTAAGCCCCATGTATTTCCAGAAGAGTTTTTGATGCAAATTTTTTCAATAGCAGCATGAGAGCAACATCAGACAGCATGGAAAATCTGTGCTGAGATGCTAGCACAAGAGGGACAGGATTTCATCAGGCTTAGTTAAAAACCTCCACTGATGCCATCAGAGCATTCTCAAAAGTGTAGCCATTTATAATTTTATAATTGGCCAATCAAGGTTGTGGGTTTTTTTCCTACCAGCTTAGTTATTGAAATGTATGTCATGATTCATGAAACACTCTGTATGTGTCAAGCTTTTTCCCTGATGATATATCAGGTTTCCTTGCAGACTTGCTGTATATCCATCTTCCTTTTTCACACTATGGATAGAGTGAAGGAAGAGAATTATGAAGGTGCCAGGCACTGCTCCAAAGTTGAGACTGAACTGAAGTTTGTTCTTACAGAAGTGATCCAGTTATTTTGCTATGAATAAAATCTACTGTATTATTCCTAAAATTACAGGACTTACTGAGTATGAAATGGATTTTCTGAGAATTTACAAGTAAATCCATTAATTAGTTTGAGTTAGAGTTAATTGAAAATAGGTCCTTTTGCACCTTCTGTCAGACTTTTATTTATCCCTAATGAATTCTGTTATAAAATACAGACCCTTCATTATTCATATATCATCAGAATGCTTTGAAGCCTTTCCACAGGACATTTTCAAAGTAATTATTTTAGGAATTATGTCCCTTCTTGCTATAATTCATCAGAGCTGGGAGTTTCTAATTTATCAAGGAGAGAAGGGAAAATTGTTGCTTGGGGGGGGTCATCTGTAGCGCTCTTCTGCTTGGCTGTCACTGGCCGTTGCTCTTGCTTCAGTAGTTCTCAGGAGGGAGAAAGGAAATTAATTGTCTATGAATCAGTTTGATCAACTGGCAAGTTAAATCCCTATAATGCCATAATCATACTGTTATTACACAGTGTCACACCAGGACTAAGGTTGTCCAAACAGGCAGACATCATTTGGTATCTTAACATTACCATATTTTTCTGAAGTTGAGGGTAGCCCTAAGTTTCTGGGATCTGTAATGTTTTTTTGAGAGATAATTCTATTTTTCCTATTGTATTTGGCCCTATCTGCAAGTGTTTATTCTTTTATTACCACAGGGTCTAGAAATTCACGTCCCAAATGCTTTGTACTAAATGCTACACAAAGAGAACAAAAAGCTCTCCCACCACAATAAGTTTGTTCTTTAATTACAAAAGATTAAATGAAGAATAGAAAACCAAAGGAAATTGTACAAAAAATCTTAGATAGTTTTTGCCTGCAAATAGGCAGTGACCTCAGCCTGCTCCTGGTCAGACCTTTGAGAAGTGCTTTAAGCCTTGAAATGGACAGTGAACTTTAAAGGAAGGATCTGACAACGTCCATGGCTTTCACTATGCAAATATCCTGGCACAAGGAGCAACAGGGGAGAAAATACATGTGTGGTAGTTAAGAAATACGTAAAAGGTGCAGGGAGCTGGGTAGCTGGAGATGAGTGGTGATGTGTTGATGCAACTGAAAGTACAAGAGGAAGGCCAAGTGGTGCGAGGGTGTCAGGTTAGAGAAGTGGCTTATGTTCACAACACAGGGAAAAGACTGGAATGGGAGTGGCTGAGTTACCATTAAAGAAAAATATCTTTGCTTCAGTTTTCTGAACTGATAAGAAAACAAGAGAAATGCATTTTGCAGTAAGCAAGATGCAAGTATTGAGAAGCCAGAAAGAAGTTTTATCTCGGTGCACAGTAGAGGCTGTGTCACGGAGTACAGACTTAATTGTGGTTTTCTCTAGCAACATGCATGATTGTCATTAAAATATATTGCAGTGCTGTAACTGATACTTTGCTCATTCTCACATTAGATTCCTTTGTAAAAATGCTGTTATTGTGATTGCCTGAGGCCATCTGAACTGCATGCATAGCACGCACATTGCAAACCACTGGTTTTCTGCCTGTGGCTGCAGAGCACAGGAGACCCATGAGACCAGGGCAGACAACCTTCATCACACACTGCACCCAGCTACATAGCACAGACGCCAGCTCTGTTACAGCACTGGGGTTTCTTCTTCAAGCATCTTCTAAATCAAACACACACACTGATACCAGGTTCTGCTGATGCACAGTAAACCAAAAAGGAAAGGGAAAAAAACCCAACACATTAAAAAAGGCAAATACCTATAGTCTGAAGCAGCCTGTCATCCAGTCAAATGAAGCCACAGATCTCAGTCATTGCTCCCCATCCAGGCTTCCTTTCCAAAGGAAATTTGGAGATGTTCTCCCTTTCATTTTGAATCTCTTTTTGTTGTTCTGGAATTGTAGGTCCTCCCACGGAACACAAACTACAAATTTCAAAGCAGCTGTATTTAAACTCAGTCAAGAGTATAATGCAAACAACTTTTTTCAGTGAAAAAGAAATGATAGAAAATTAAAATACACACAGCCAGTGATTGTTAAAATAGTAGATCATCACATAAATTTGCATTAATTGCACAAAAGCTGGAAGTACTTCATTAAATACTCTCATAGCATAGTAACCTCTTTGGAAAATCATTTCTGGGATAAGCATGTAAATAATTACATACTCTCTGTCCCATGTAGTTTTATCTGCCTAAGCAAAGGGGAACGAAGTGTTACAGCTCAAGAGCACTCTGTTTTTTTGAGCAATTGATTAGAAAGAACAAGCATTTTAATGATGTTCATCAAAAGTGCTGTACATATATGAATTGTATATTCAAGAATGTGAGGATTTGAATCCCTATGCTCAGTTCAGTATGGAAAAATCAAGTGTATAAATGATGTATTGTTAGGAATCAGCACTGAAGGTAAGCATTTGGGAGTAAATCTGATTAATTTCAATGTAAATTAGCAACATGATACTGCTTATATGTATGAGGATTTAATTGGTCCATGCAGGTCCTTATTACAGTACTCATACTGACAGCTTTGTATTCTGTAAAGAAATGAAAGAGTTTATTTGAGCTGCAGCTTCAAGTTAGTCTTTATTCTCAGGATTTTTTATCCAGAGTATTTGAGTATTTTACAGTAAATAATACTGTTATCCTCACAACTCCAGTCTGGCATGAGACAATTTCCCTTTTTGTGAAATGTCTCCCTATTTATAAAGAGTTTTCCCATTCCAGATTAGGAAGGAAAGTCTCCAGCTCATGAAAAATCATACAGTCACTTTGGATAGCCCATAGGTCAGAGTGAATTCACTAGGTGCCATGGAGGACTCTTTTTTTTTTTGCCTGGAACTTCTACATCCTGTAACTGAATGCCAGGTATGCCACGTCTGAGTCTAGTCTCCACAACATTCTCCTGGAGAAACTGTCTACTCTTGACATGGATGAATGTACTCTTTGCTGGGTAAAAAACTGGCTGGATGGCTGGGGCCAAAGAATGGCGGTGAATGGAGTTGAATCCAATTGGCGGCTGATCACAAGTGGCATTCCCAGTGACCGGTTCTGTTTGACATGTTTATCAGTGATCTGGGTGAGGGGATCGAGTGCACCCTCAATAAGTTTGCAGATGACACCAAGCTGGCTGAGAGCGTTGATCTGCTGGAGGGCAGGAAAGCCCTGCAGAGGGATCTGGACAGGCTGTGGCCAGTGGTATGAGGTTCAACGAGGCCAAGTGTTGGATCCTGCCTGTTGACCACAAAAACCCCATGCAATGCTACAGGCTTGGGGAAGAATGGCTGGAAAGCTGCTCATGGAAAAGGACCTGGGGGTGCTGATTGATGGAGCTGAACATGAGCCAGCTTGCTCTCAGGCAGCCAAGAAGGCCAAGAGCATCCTGGCCTGTATTAGCAACAGTGTGGCCAGCAGAGTCAGGGCAGTGAGAGTCTACCTCCACCGGGCACTGGTGAGGCTGCACCTGGAATCCTGTGTTCAGTTCTGGGCCCCTCACTACAAGACTGACATTGAGGTGCTGGAGCGGGTCCAGAGGAGGGCAACAAAGCTGGTGATAAGGAACAGCTGAGGGAACTGGAGGTGTTTAGCCTGGAGAAGTCTCAGGGGAGACCTTATTGCTCTCAGTAGAACATCAGAGTGAGCAGAGATTATATATTTCATCCGGGAATACAGAGAGTCTATGGCAAGACAAAAATGAATGATGGTCTTCAAGATATAGCTGAACAGTCACCAAAAGATGCACTTCAGGCCCAGTTAAGTCCTTAATGTGAATTTGTGAAATGTCAATGTGCATCATTCATCTGTGTGTTACTCCTGAAGAGCATTTGTCTGCTCCTTTGCTACTCATAAAGACTTTTCTTTGGTAGTGTTGACCCCAGCAGTTCACTAATGAATCAAGCCTCCTGGCTCATATTTCTTTCTAGGTCTAATGATAAAGACCCAATTCTGTTAGATCTTTTTTCTCCATCTTCTGAAAAACAAGTAAACACTTAACTCAGCTGAATTGCAACTTAACAGCTGACTGTGCAGGCCCATGCAAATAAAATGAAATCTTAAAAATGCAGATGTAGTCATCAGAGTGCTAATTAGTAATTTGGCTGCAGCATCTCCACTCCAGATCTTCACTTTAATTGTAAAACAGGGAGAAGGAAGTATCTTAGGGTCATATTCCACCTGGCCTTCCCAGGGGAGTGAGCGTGAAGCATTCTTTTTGTACTTGGATAGGATCTGTGCCGCCGCCAGGAAAGCAGTACAAAGGCTCTGTCTCCAGAATGGAAATACCTGCCTGAAGTTCCCAGCTCATAGCACATCAGCAGTGATCACTATGGCAGAGAGATATGCAAGCACCTTCATCTCACTGTCTTCAACAAAACCAAAGGTACAAAGGGTACTACACACCCACCTCTCCATGTGGCCCTTCTCTCCAGCAGAGCAGCCCACTCTTCAGTGAGAGGGTAGTTTTTCCTTTCCAAAGAGCATCCATGCCTATACAGCCTCTGCATCCCGGCATCTTATGTGAAGAACTGTTATGCATCCATGAGGCAAGTTTTCCTTGAACTGCCACAGCTCCACCTGCCATCACCATTGCAGTCCTCTTCACCATCATGAACAGGAGCTGCTATCATCTTTAGTACCTTTGCAATCATTTTTCCTTGTGAAAGAAAAGCTTAATAATGCTTTGGAGAAAAGCAGCTGTGTTGCATCCTTTAAATGAATGATGTTGAGATTTGTTTTGTAATCATGACCCTTTTTTGGGAAAGAGTAGTTCTTGTTTAGAAGTAATAAGAGCTGACAACTGGAGGGTCCCATTCTTCACTTCTTTCTCCTTCCTAGCCATGAAGAGAACATCCCCTCAACTGTCATTGCTACAGCTTTGATTACGCTTTCTGGATGACACCTTTTTTCATGTTAAAGCTCTGTCTTAAATACTACATAACCATCATTCCAGCTTGATATCCACCTGCAAAAAAGTTACAAAGTTTTTTAAGGGAGTTACTAAAGAAACTTTCAAATTTTTATTGTTTATTCTTGTGTGATTGCAGATGTATTGTTAAGACTTATTTGCATATAAAACATACATAACTGACACATTAACATATATCAGTCTTCATACAGTGGTGATAAAACTGTACCCACATCATGAAAAATTCATGTGGTCTGTTAGAAAATCTTCATTGTTCAATGAATTAAATGATTTACCTGAATATATTCATCGTATTTAACTTGAATGTGGCCAACTGTCTGTGTCTTGCAACACTTGTTTTCTTTTGTTTCAGTTCTGGGGTTATTTTTTTTCCTTCAGAATATGAAATGTTGTTATCTGTAGAAATATTTAATGTTGTTATTTGTAGAAATATTTTTCTGGGCCTCATGGTTGGAAAGAAGAGCATGAAAGCAAAAACTTCAGAGCCTAAAAATCACAAAGAAAGATGTATTATTATTATTATGCCATTATTATGGTAATTCTGAGAGACAAGTTAAGTTGTAAATTTGAGCAGATTGCACCACATCATTATTTACAAAAAGAAAGAATTAGTCCCCTTCTTAAGTTATTAAGTGAAAATCAATGTACTCTTAATGATACCTCAATAATTAAGCTGTCCTGAGCCTGATGCTCATTTAGACTATGATCATTTTATGTCACTCTGGTAATATAGGAAAGTCTTCAAGATGTTGCAAAGGGGCCAGAGTAACAACAATTAGAGGCAATGCACATAAATTATAGAGCTATAAAAGACATGGGCGTAAATGTCTTCATTTTCAGGACTGCAAAAAGAAATTTCTATCAAAGTCAAGCAAAAAAAAAAGAAACAGGAAAAAGCAGAAGACAGATTCCAGTGAAAGCACTTGTCAGATCAGCTCTATTAATTAACCATAAAGATGCAGATTAAGGATACTGTAGATAGAATTAAATCTTCCTGAGGCTAAGCTAGTGGTCAGAAAAACCTTATTCAGCAATATGGGAGAGAATTTTCTTCCTGTCTAGATAAACATTTCATGCTTTTCCAGACAGCACAGACTGTGGACCTCTGTCTATGAATGTCTGTGAGTGATTTTTCTAACTTAGTTTTTCTGAATGTGCAACATTTGGAACTCGATATACACATACAGCAAGTGCTCACACAATACATGCCAGATCAATATTTCATGTTTACAAAATGGCACTTTTTCAGAAAAGCAACACACTTTATCTCTTCTAGTACTTCATCCTCCCTGTCAAATCCCTAACACAGAAAAGTCATTTTTAAATTAAAAAGTCATTTCTCTCTTCTCTTAGATACAGCAATAGTTTTCTCGTTGCTATGTGCCATGACTTGGTATGTAACAAGCCAAGCAATCAGCAAAAATATGCCTCTCACTTTGCTGTTGTGCGGTGGGCTAGTTTTGCCAAGAACCCTGTGGCTTTCCTGATCTTAGGCACTGAACTTTTGATCAACCAACCCTGAGGGGAAAATGCAGGGAAAAAAATAATGGGATTTGAGGTCTTTCTTAACCTGGAACAAAATGTCCTCCAGGCAGCAAAGGAAATAAACTAGAAGGCTGTGTTAGTAGCAGACGAATTTTTTTCAAAACAATTTCCTTGCAAGATCAACTACAAAGTCTTTGTGTGGTAGGTAGGACTGAGACTTAAGCCTCTTATAAATCTGGGATAGATTGACCCACATACTTTGGTGCAGAGGTTCACACAGATTTCCTGATGAGGCATGTCACACCTTATGGTTGAAAGGCTGGAGTGGGTAGATGTGCTGAGTCTGGTGTCAGACAGCACAATGGTCCTCCAGATGCTCCTGAAGGGTAGTCCAAGACTGTCTGTGGTCACTGTTATGGAGCCAGGTGATTTACAGGAGCATGCAGCACCTCAGAGGGATGGTTGGAAAAGAGAGCTAAATATTTGTTCTCCTTTTAACACTTTCTGGACAGTGTGGAGGGATAGGCATTCAACATTTTGGTTTTGGTGCACATGAGAGAAAAATCTTTTCTCTGCAGGAATGACCAACAAAGCACATAAGGGTATGATTAGTTTTCATAAGAAGAGATAGGTTATTATTGTTTTTCTTGATCTGAACTAAAAATACATGTGTTTTGAGGATCTGAAATACTACTTACTCATGTCTCAAGCACACATCATTATCCCAGGCGCTATGTCGCAAGTCTTTAGATGTGGGTGCAGCGTAAAACATGATGTTGCAAACGGCCTTTTTTGAGCAGTGGTTTTGACGGGATTTCCATAATGCCCCAGTAACACTGAGCCTGACTGCATGTCTACAGTACTTTACACCAATTCACAATTGTGAATTTCAAGAATGCAATACCTGACACAAATTGAGATCAAAATAATGCTCTTTCTTTGCTCAAAACCTCTGTCATAGATTACAGCATCCTGCTGCAGAGCGCAGCTTAAAGACAAAACCTGTCTCTGAATTTTAGTGTTTGGGTTTCATTCACACAACAGTGAAAAACTGTGTTTTGTAAGGAAACTCCAAAAGTAACTCATTCTCCTTTTTTTTTCTCCTCCTTAAAGTTGCAGCACTTTCAAGTTTTCAAGGAAATCTTTCCAGAGGAAAGGTCTTTAATCATAAATTTAAGTATCATCTTCCTCATGCAGAGCTAAACATTAGAAATCATCCATGTAACCTTCCAGCGCCTTGAAAACTATGTTAGTATTAAATATGGCCTCCAAAACAGAGATAAATGAGACGCAGAGCTGGAGGAATTGGAGTTTGCCAAGAAGTTATGGTTTGACACACCACAGGAACAGGCCATCATGAGATAGTGTTGTTATGAAGTTTTTGTTATTTATTTGTTTACCTGCACTCCTGATTCTCTTGCCCCCAGTGTCAGTAAGTTTATGTACTGGACAGTGTTACACATTTTCACTTCATGATATGGTACTTAAGGCTAATCTAATGTCCCCGAAATAAGTAATGGCACTGAAGGAGAGTCAATTCAGAATACTTCAGAAGGGTCAAAATATGTGCTATTTTCTTTTAAAGACCTCCAAAATTACTGTAATAACAAAAAAAAAAACACCCACATTCTTCCATTCTCACATGAGAAGATATTCTAGACATAAAAGTTAAGGAAAAGAAAAGTAAGTTAGGTATTTTTAATCATTTCAGCATACTTTTTTTTGGTAAATATGAGTTCTTTAATCTCATTTGAAGTAAGCACATTAAACCTAATGCACTGAACTGAACATTATGTGATCAGAATAAATTAGGTCTATACAGCTAGTCCTTCTAATGCAAAGTCATAAGGAAAAAATATAATAAACTAAGTCATTAATTCACTGCATCATCACTTCTCAGTAGCTCAACACTTTCTGGGTAGTATAAATTTATACTGCTTGTTTTATCTGTCTTGAATAATTTCATTGGCATAGAAAACTACAAGGGTCGGATAAGTTTTTGGAAGGTTTCACAAGCTCCCTGCCTTCTTTGCTTCAGTCTTCAGTGTCAAGGCCAGCCCTCAGGAATCCCTGACCCGAGTGACCAGGGAGAAGGTGTGGAGAAAGGAAGTCTTTCCTTTGGTTGTGGATTGGGTTAGAGATACTTCAGACAAACTTGACATCCACACATCCATGTTTCCTGACAGGATTCACCCATGAGTGCTGATGGAGCTGGCAGACATCATTGCTAGGCCACTCTCAATTATCTTTGAATGGTCATGTTTATCAGGAGAGGTGCCTAAGGACTGAAAGAAAGCAAATGTCACCCCAGTCTTCAAAAAATGCAACCAGGGCCAGTCAGCCCTGGAAAGGTGATGGAACATCTCATCCTGGAGGCCGTCTCTAAGCATGTGGAAAGCAAGAGGTCTTGCCTGGAGCAGTCAGCATGGATTCACCAAAGGGAAATCATGCTTAACAGTCCTGGCAGTTGCACAGATAACATTGCTGGGAAACACATGATTAACAAAGATGAAATAACACTGGACAGGGATCATTTACTACTTTTAGTTTGGGTTATGAGTTCAAGGAGTAATGATAGGTGTGTAAAAGTCACTGAACAAAAACCTGGCACAATAACTTTCTGACATGCAAGTTCTCCTCTCTTCTTGAGATTGTAGAAGAGTGACATGATATCATCCTTTGTTTTCTTTGGAGTTAGTGCTATACATTTTTGGAGAAGCTGAGCGGCTGTACTTCAAATGACCATGAAAAGGAAGGTGGATGGGATGCTGTGAGCTGGTGGCAGACAAGCGTCAATGCATGTTCAGTGGAAACATAAGTGATTAGCGGTGAGGGTCCTTTCTGAACTAAGCTGGCCCACTTTTTCTGTTCTCCTGCTGACAAGGCAAGTGCAGAAACTTTCATCAAGCCTGACTTCACTCAGGAAACATCAGCAGGAAATTTAGCAAATAATTAGCAATCAGAGGTTACTGTGAAGAGTCGAGTTGAGGGGATATTTTTTTTCCATCTCAAGGCAGAGGGTTGATAATGAGGGCTTCCAGTCTGACACCAGTCTCTTCTTTTTATGTTAGTCTGAAGGTTACAACTTAAAAAAAAAAAATCACAAACCCAAATAAATTAAAACCTCCACCTTTTCTATTTCTAGGTTTTGAATTTTTTCTTCTTTGATGAGGACACTCAGCATGGCTAGGCTAATTATTTTCTTCCCACTGTCTCTTATTGTCAGCCAAAATAACAAGTTTGCATAGGTAATAGTTTATGCTACTTGTTCTCTCAGATCTGCCAAGCTGGTGTTTGCCAGTGAACAGCTCCAAGAGGAGGCTATATAAGAAGTCAAGCACTCACAAATTTCCACTAAGTCATTAGTGAATTACAGGTACATATTGCCTCTGAGGATTAGACCCTCTGCATACAGCTCAAAGCTTGATACTTGAAATCCTGCCAAGTGCATCATTCTCTCAATCTCATTAAACACTTCATTCCTTTTGTCTTGCACCCCAGATCTTTCCAGGAGAAGGAAATGATGGCTAAGTACATATAAAGCCACACCAAAAGTAGGATGTTGTTGGTAGTGGAGGGACCATCTATCAACCCTGCTTTTCCAGAGAAACTAGCAAGGTGGCAACTGTCACCAATATGTCTGGTGGTGATCAGCTTAAGGAATAATGAGAAACCTATTTCTATGAAAACCCTCAGGAATGGCCAGGATTTCCAAAATATGCCCACACATTTTTCTGCACATTTGCTTACACAGCAGGCACATGAATTATCATAGAAAAAACATAATAATGACTGCATATATCTATGTTAGACCCTCGCCTTGGAGTTAATGGGCTATTTTTAGAGTGAATAACAACGAGCAAGGTTCATTTCCCATAAGGCCCTGAGCAATTTGTTTTAGGTTTGGCCTAAGGTACAGACAGAGAAGGTACAGTGCAAAGTTTGCTGGCATTCAGAGAGGGGCCATGTGGAACAATGGCTATGTAAAATGTGATTTCCTGAGAATTACAGAAGTCAGAGTTGGCAAATGTTGCACAGGAACTCCTGAAATACACAATCGGTTTTTTTCACACAGGTGGTGCAGGGTAGGGCCTAAACTGTGACTCCTGTAGGGCATTTTTCCGATGGTCACAAACAAAAACTGGTGTTAATTTAGTTTACATTTTAATGGTCAAATAAACATCAGGGAATTAAAATCAAGACAGGTTCAAATAAAAAAATGCAGTAACTACCATTACTCTTCAGGAGAATCTCGATTTTATTCTTTTATTCACTATATTAAATCTATCTCATCTTCTAAACTTTAAAGACCACAAGAAGTAGGACAGGAAAGGAAACACTTGCATGGGACAAACAAGCTGACCAGATGCATCAGTGGAAGCTGTGATGCATGCCCTGCCTCCTCCAGAAGCACCATTACCAGCTTTACATTCATCATTTGCAAGATTATTTGTGTTCATATGGCATCATTCACCTGAGGAACTCAAATGGTTTACAAACAATGTACCCTATTGTCACTCACACAGTGCTGGAAGGCTTGCTCTCCACTCTCAACACCCCAGCTGCGAGTCTGCAATCCACTATCTCACCAGCTTTCAAACCAGTGCTGTCGTTCTCAGGCATGGGAGGTATTCCCTGCACACAGTCCTAAGGCTCTTTTCTTGATCTCCTTCAACTCTCCTTGAAAAGCACCTTTGAAAAGATGCCAACAGCATTAAAACAAAACAAAAAACAAACCAGCAATTTGGCAAATGGGTACGTTGCTGGAGTGATGAGGCTACTGCCTGTTAGACCAGCCAGTAGCACACTCCTGAATGGAACCATTGGCTCACTTCTTCCTCTTCATGGACTATAAGATCCTTGAGGTAGGGGTAATTTTATTTTTCATCTCTCTAAGAAATATTAAGTAGCTTAGGTCCAGGTACATAACTTCAGACTCCTAGGTGCTATGATATTGCAAATATTACAGAAATAAGTAATAAATCTGACAAATGTAAATGACCCCTTTAGATGTGAGGAAATGAGAAGCCAGGCTCTTAGTTAACTTACAGAGTACTTAATCACACAGCTTCTAGGATACTTGAGCATACCCAATATAGCTGAAGGTGCAATTTGAGTGATAAATTATGGAGTGTGTAATGGTAATTTTTAATTTTCACAAGGCCAGTGTATTCATGTTCAGAAAATCACTCTCTTTACATGAAAGAGAGGCAAATGACCCCTTGGATACATGACAACCTTTATCACTAATCTAATATATTTCCTAGGCACATACCACTGGAGCATTGAGGACTAGAGGTGCCATCCGGTGAAGTGAATGGAAGGACTCCCACTGAATTGGAGAGAAGTTAAATCAGGCCTGAAGCCAATTAAGAAAACTGGACTTTGTTTGGCCACCAAAGCATTTATGTTGCTTTTCAGTGTCTGTCCATATTCATCAGTTTTTAAATGGAAACACTTTTAAATTGGTGCTGACACTGCTTTAACACCATAACAGTGTGAAATCTCCACTTACCATTGGCTTTTCATTTCAGTGATATTGTTATTAAGAGTAATGTCTATTACTTGGAAAGGTAATATGGAAAGAAATCACACAGTTTGCATTAACGGTGCCATTCTGAGCTGGTAACTACCAACAGATGCCTTAATGAGACAACAGCCTGAATCCTGAATGGAACTATTTATTTAGCCCACACATTATGGACTTCTTATGGTTCCTTACATGTATTTAAAGAAAAAAAATCATCCAGTGCACTCACATCTTCTCTTGTTTAGTATCATACTGTTGCATGTTTTCAGGCATTTCCTTTCACTGACACACTAGCCATCCAGGACTGAGAAAGCCTGTCCTCTTCTTCCTTAATCCATGGTTCACAGCAGGCTGATGAAATTTTTAATGAAGAATATGTATTTTCTTAGTCAAGTAGCTAAAAAGAGCAGAGGTGCAGAATCTAACTTAGGTCATTAAGCACTTGAAAGGTATTAATCATTACTAAATCATAATTACTTGTATCTAGTATCTTTAAATGCCCATATGCAATGACTGATATGAGCCCCAAGCTTGCTTGCTATCTGCATGTGGGTAATTGCAGAAAACTCATTTGGAAAGTGGGGGTAGGTGTCTCGTCACAGCTACAAAAGCTGGCCACACAATCAGCCATAAGAACTCTAAAATTAGACATCTGACTGAAAGAGAGGGCACTGATAAGAGGCTTTAACACGAACTGAGAAACAAGGTAATAGTAAATCTGCCTGTAAAAGATTTGTTTCCTCTGTACCTGAGGGGAGAAGCCTCATTTCTTTTGAAAAATTAGAAATCCAGAACTTTTAGAAAGTTCCTGGATTTTGATTCCATTTTCTGTTTTTATGTATCTCACGTTTGTTTCTATCATGGCACAAAGACAACAGGGAAAGAAACTTATCCTGCAAAAGGCGCTGAAAGACGAAATGTTGTTTTGATCAGAGGCCTTAACCAGTGCATGTTGTGCACCACAAAGGTATGTTCATGTCTGCTAGGACACATGCAAACAGAAGTAGACAAATATAAAGTGAGCTTGTGAAGGTGACTTGCTCATCACCACATTTTTATTGTTGTTACTGCAGAAATGTCCCATTCTCTCCTAAACTGCGATCAAGTGTTCTTCTCTACTTGCTTGATTGGCAGAAAGCAAATAAGTAGAACACATCCCAAATGACCAAAAGTCTGAGTGTCCAGGCACTCATCTAGGAAAGGGGAATCCTGGTTTTCATTTTTATTTTAAACCTTTTTCTACTGGAACCAAAACGAAAATCCCCATTGGTTCACTTTCACATATCTTGTGCTTATTTTTCACCTTATTCATTACCTTGTTTAGAACCTGAAGTCAATGGGAATTTCAACAGTGGGAGCAGCATCAGATCATTAAACCTCAGCACTTTTGGAAGTATCTTTTAAAGCCGTCTAGAAGGGAGCCATGGGAGAGAAACTAAATTAAGTGATTTTACCTTACATCAAAGCTCAAAAAAGAGAGGGAAAAAAAAGGAAAAAGAAAAAGAAAAAGAAAACCTGCTCTTTTTCTTCTTTAAATGCAGCATCATGTACAGCCTGAAGGACATACTTTAGGAAGTCAGAAAACTGAAATCCTGCCCTACGATTGGTAAGATATCAATGCCAAGTCTAATCAATGGCATACTTAAAGCAGCTCTACTACCTGCTTTATTAATTTGGTGATATATGGTGATCTCCAAATCTGACTTGATTTCTTCCAGTCCTGATTTTCTGAAAATCTTTCATTTATTTTTTTTACTTAAATCATTCTTGCTGCTTATAGCATACCCTTTTTCTTCCAGCATGGTGCCAGCTTGTATAGTCATCCTAATGTTCCCTCTGTCCTTTGAACCTCCTACGTTCTCCTGCTTCTCCGCTTGCACACCACAATCATTATTAATCATCTCCCATCAGCTGATTTTTGTTCTAGTAGCTTTGTTGTCATATATACTTAAATTTCCCTAATCATTTCTTATTGCCCATGCCTTTTTCATTTTCTGTAGAGTTTTTGTCTCCATATGTTCCAAGAGCCCTTGCCCTATCTGTGCTTCTGCCTGCTGGGAAGGGTTGATGCCTTCATGCAGCTGAAGACCTCAATGTATTGTTCTGCTATCTGAACCATCCAGATTTCTAAAGAATATGGAAAATTAAGTTGAAATAATCTTCCTGTAAAATGCTTCATGTGCTGAGCAATGAATTTGACAGGAAAAAAATGGGGAAGTCGGAGCTCATCTGACATCAGCAGGGCTGGAGGAAGAGTTAAGCTTTAGTCTGACCATGCAGTATTTGGGATACCCTGGGAGAAAGGAACACCTCTTGCTGTCAGTGTTCACTCGTTTTCTACTGGATGGGCTCATTGGTTTTCTGTTGCATATCCAAAGGGAAGAGAGGAAGGCAAAATCATACAATTGCTTCCGCCTGTTCCCACTTAGCAGTAACACTGCCTGGGCCTGGCCTCTGCAGGCACTCAGCCAGATTTCTAGCTTCATTTCCCTTCTGCCCTGTGTTGCAGGTTTATTTATGCAAGTGCTTTTTGAAGCAGCAGCCCATCACCTTTAAGTGCTTCCTTGATCACCCGCTGATTTCTCCAGCCTGTCTTTTCTCAACAGTCAGGGCAGCATTAGACCTGTGAGTGATTTATAAAGAAAGGAAATGTTAATAGAGAGACAAATACAGATGGAAGTATTGGGCTTATTTTCTCCCTTCCCAAACCAAAGGTCAAGCATAGATAAAGAAAACCACTAGCTGGGAAAACAAAAAAATAATGTCTTTAAAATACTGCCTTGACATCACCTTGTAAAATGGTGACAAATAGGCCTACAGATACTTTTGAATATCTGTGTCATACCTGATGGAAAAAGACCTAATTCCTCAGAACCAGCTGAGGGCTTGTGAGCCTGAAAGAATTTTACTGTCTATGAGAAGAATTTCTACAAATTATAATGGTTGGCCTAATAAAACCTTACCTATTCTTATATACCTTGCCTAATCCCCCACATAGATGCAGCAACAGTTACAGAAAGGTATATATGGGTGCACAGAGGTGTGTATAAAAGGCATACCAGCTTAGAAAGTTTGTAAAATGCTATTATTTGCTTTATAAAGCTCTTCAATGGGAGCCATTGGTAAGAAATGACCTGTTGGTGTAGGTACATCACTGTAATCAGCTATGGATTAATATTATAGTGATCAGTGTCACCCAAATGTTGGGAACTTGTCTGAATATGAACCAGGAGACTCTATATTTCTTATTACACTACAGATTCTTCATCAGAAGCACCTACTTGTGAATGCAAGACATCAGCCTGCCAGATCTGGGCCTGGGACACTGCCTCCTGCTAAATTGGTGGTAATAAATATTAGTTGGTTTGCTTTTGCTGTTGCATGTCCAATAGCCCTGATCATCTTGTGCTTCCTCTGCTGATACTCACCGGGGATAACCCCTGTGAGAGGCATTTCTCAGGTGATTCAAAAGCTGGATTAAAACAAGTTATAAGCATTTACGGAGCTTAAAACAGGACCTTCCTTTGGATTTCTGAAATTATAACATCATTGTTCTCCAAGAACCAGCTTTCCTAAAAGCAATCATGGAGTTAGAGTCAGTGACATAAAGAAAATACATTGCTGTGACACAACAGCAACAGTATTTCTAGATGATTGACCAGAAAAGCGCTTCTCAAAGGTAATTTTGGCAGGTGCCTGTTAATTCTGTCCTCCAGCTGCCACTATGACTCATAAACCTGCCAGCAAGAAGGACCTCAAGTGGCCACCTACGCCCTCCTTAGAAACAGGCTTAAGCTTACACTTTGACCAGACTAAACAAAGTGTGTATGGCCTGATCTTACATCCTCCCACTGAAGGGAATTCTCTTAGCAGCTTCTTCAGTTTTATTTCTAGCATTCAACTTAAACTTTTTTTGCTGCCCTATTAGTCAGCAGATGTAGCAGGCTCCTGTTCTCTCTTTGTAATAACTGTTTTTTATTTGAAGACTGCTATCTTGTCCCACACTTGTCCTGCTTTTTCCAATCTCTATAAACCAAATTCATTGAATGCATTCACAGGCCGTGTTGATGGATTCTCTGATAATTTCATTGTTCTTTTCTAGGCTTTGTATCAACTGAATTTTTTAAATGGACACATTATTCCAGGCAACAATTTCTCAGGGCAAATAGAAGAGAATAGATGTCTCCCCTGCCTTCTGTATCACTAACTTACAATATCAGTCCCATAATTGCAATGTCTAACATGTGATTCTTGCACTTCCACACTGCTTTCCTGATCTCTCTCTTTAACACGTATCTTTCAGTTTAATCCCAGAATAAAATAAAACCCATCAGGCCTATTTTCAAGTCTGTTGGGAAGCCCCAGTTAAGTCTTTGTTCTGCTTGCAGTCTTTGTGGAAATCACCATTCTCAAAATGTCGTGTGAGAAAATTTATGTTGTAGGATTTTAGGAATAGCTCTTTCTATTAGCATTTAATTTGTTCAGCGAAAGACAAGGATACTGAACCCTTTGCCATCAAAGGCAGCAGATCTCATTTCATGATGAACATGTGGCTTGTAAAATCAATATTGGTAGTTCTCTGGGCATGACCAATGTCACCAAGAAGGTGAACATCCGTGCTTTTAAGGGGCAGATAAGGAGGAAGACGCATAGTAAGCAATGACAAGCAGTAAGATATGTGACATCCAAAAGCTGATGTAAGTTGCCAACTTTTTCCCGTTCTCTGAAAGAGAAGGTTTTGTGTGCAAAGTGTTACGCATCCATCTGTCTTCTCCACTGGAAGAGGAAATTGATGCAGAATAATAGGATTTCTCTTAAAGTAACTGAATTTATTTATACTTCAACTACTAGTTCACCAAGAAAGACTGTCAGACAGCACTCACACAGTTTCAGTCAGAATACCAAGGGAGTGGTTGTCCTGGGTTCAGCAGTAGCAGTCACTTTTTTGCTTCTTAGTAGCTGGTGCAGTGCTGTGTTTTTGACTTTCAGTCAGGGAACAGCACTGATAACACCGATGGTTTTAGTTGTTGCTAAGTGATGATTATTCTGACCAAGCACTTTATGAGTCTCATGCTCTGCCAGGGAGAAGGGGAAGCCAGGAGGAAGCAGAGACAGGACACCTGACCCAAACTAACCAAAGAGGTATTCCACACCACAGCATGTCATGCCCACTATATAAACTGGGGGCAGTTACCCAGAAAGGCTAGATCACTGCTTGGGTCAGGCTGGGTATCTGTCAATGGGTGGTGAGCGGTTGTATTCTCTTCCCTTGTTATTTCTCTTATCATTATTATTATCGGTGGTAGCAGCAGTGATTTGTGTTATACGTTAGTTACTGGACTGTTCTTATCTCAACCCGTGGGAGTTACATACTTTCTATTCTCCTCCTCATCCCTCCGGGAGCAGGGGGGAGAAAGAAGGGGGAGGATTGAGCAAGGGGCTGCATGGTTCTGAGTTATCAGCTGGGCTTAAACCAGGACAGCAGTCCTGCTCAAGGTATTGGCTTGAGTTAAAGATTAAGACAAAGAACAAACTATCCTGAGGCTGTTCTTGTGTTTCAGCCCTTATAAAAAAATCTGACAACTTACCATTTCCTCAAAGATGAATAGTGACTGCATGCAGGAAAAATACTTTTAGGAAGGTGGATACAATGGCACAACCTCTTGTCTCTTGCGGGGGATATGGAACAACGCACTTTCTGTCATGATCCATAAGTCAGACTTCTTCCCTGGATTAGCTCTGTGGAGAGTGGTTACCAAAGAAAAGACTGATTTTCCACTGTACCTATCCAATACACAAGGATGACCAGAGGACTGGAGCACCTCCCATATGAAGACAGGCTGAGAAAGTTGGGGCTGTTCAGCCTGGAGAAGAGAAGGCTGCGTGGAGACCTCATAGCAGCCTTCCAGTATCTGAAGGGGGGCTATAGGGATGCTGGGGAGAGACTCTTCATTAGAGACTGTAGTGATAGGACAAGGGGTAATGGGTTCAAACTTAAACAGAGAAGTTTGGATTGGATATGAGAAAGAAATTCTTTACTGTGTGGGTGGTGAGGCACTGGAATGGGTTGCCCTGGCAAGTTGTGAATGCTCCATTCCTGGCGGTGTTCAAGGCCAGGTTGGACAGAGCTTTGGGTAGCATGGTTTAGTGGGAGGTGTCCCTGCCCATGGCAGGGGGTTTGGAACTAGATGATCTTAAGGTACTTTCCAACCCTAACTATTCTATGATTGTAATCGGATGCAAGGTCATGTGCTTTTAGCTGATGTACTTTAATTGCTACCTAAGTGTGACCCCAGGATCTGGTTAGACGCCATTTTACCTGCTACCACCAAGCCTTTTGAAGTGCTTAGTTTTCTCTGTGTGGACAGGCAGTGAAAGTTACTGTTTAGTTGAAACTGTAATGAGGATGGAATTGTCTTTTGAGAGCCTTTTGTGGAGTAGAAGCTATAGATTCCTACTTTCCTTTTATTCTGCTGCAAACTCATTACTGTGGCATTGGCCACGAAGCAACGTGTTATCCCTTTCATCGTACTCTTTGTCTCATTAAGACAAAGCCCCATCTTTTCTGCTATTACTTCTTCTTTTTGGTGTATGTAATTAACACCCAGGCTCTTACAATGTCCTGTTTCTCAGAGAATATTGGAAATCAACAGTGAGAGTCACACTCTTGGGCACAAATCCAGGTCCCATCATCTACCACCAGGCCCAAAGGAACTTTGTTTGCTAACTTCACCTCAAGCTACATTCATCATTGATTCCTGCTGTTCAGCCATTTGATCCTGTTTTTTTCTGACTTTCTTTCTCTGACACACCCTGCTGCACCATATATTGTTCTGGCTCTCACAAGCCCTAATTTGTATATCTTGGACTTGCTTTTGACCCTAAATATCACCAGTTCTGTCTGTAAATGTTCACTTTTTTTCTACTTAGTTGATAAGAAATAGAAAACCTATTAGGTTTAATGAGCTCCACCATAATCTACAGGGCAAAGATTTACCCTGTAGAAACTTCTCTGTATCTGAACAAGCTTCAGATGGCCTTTGGTGAGAGAGACTTGCCTACCTGACAGTAATATTTGAGGAAGGCAAGAAGGAAGCCGCAAGTAGGTGGAACAAACTTAGTAACTATGCACATTTAAAATGGTTTTGAGTACTTAGAACCCTGCCTGTTCATAATTTATGGTTTACTATGATTGGTATTCATATTAACTTTAATAAAAATCAAAACTGTGCTAGACAGCATGTTTTAAAATGCAGGCAATTTCCCTACCCAAAGGAGGGAATGAAGATCCTTGCAAAGTAAATGTAAAAAGAAGGTCATACTAGGCCAGAAGTTTAAAATTTCAAAGAAACTCAGTATTTCACACTGGCAATAAAGCTCACTCCAAGTTCCTTGTGAGGAACACAAACAGTGTTAATTGAATATATTTGATTAAATTAAGAAGAAATGGAGTATTCCTTTAAGAGGGCCTTGAGAAATTGTGTGTAAGGGTGTTTTCTTCCACGTTTTATAAGGTGTTAAAAACAAGGACAGGCAGACAGATAGATTTAAAATTACTTTGATAAAAGGGTGCAAGTACATAAATCAAGCATTTTGTGTGAAGGAAAAGGCTTCTCCTTCACAAGGAGATGCTGCTCAGTTTGGCTCTGTAAAAGAAATTACACAAAGAATAGCCCATAGAAAACACAGCATAATGAATAAAATTTGTCTTGAATTATTTATTTTTAGTGCTTTATTTTATCTCCTCTATCTTGCAAGGCCTGGAAATTGTTCTTGATGAGAGCTTTTTCAGTGTCTGAGTCTCAAATTAACACATTAACGTATTCTATATAGTATAGAGGTGGGAAGATTGTAGTAGAATGCTTAAAAATGCACTGGATTTGACACTTTCCACTGATGGGACCACTAGTGTGTACCACTTTAATTTACTGCTTTAAAATATATCCATAAGATACAGTATTCTTGGATGTATGATGACTGAATAAAATTTAATAGATACACAAGTGGCAGACCAGAACTAATCCTTTCCAAGGTACAAACTCTGTCATAAACTGTATTTATTTCGGAATCTGATTTAAAACATGTCTTACAGCATTAGCAAGACCTTAGAGAGAGGAAAATAAAATGTAGGGTGGGCTATGAGAGATTTCAAATGGCGAGGTCATTGGAGTAATTATTTTTTTCTTATTATTGTGGAAAGTTGGGTTTTTTTTTCTTTTGTATCAGTCTGTTATCCCTTTAATATGTTTTTAGAGTCAAGCCTTCCTGTCTGTGGGGTAAAAAAGGGAAAGCCATCCTTCTGAGTGTGCCTGTGCTGGGCTTTACATACCAGACATAATGATGAGTCATCTTCAGTCCAAAATACCACCACACCCTAATAAGAGACTATGTCAGTGCAGCTTTTTTCTGTGCTCCTAGCCCATGTCAAGTGCCACATCAAGTTTAGCTCTTAGTGAAAGAGGATTTAAGAAACATGTCCCATGAGCTGAGAACCCACCTGTGAAGAATTACCTGAGCTAATGAGGGGTAAAGGTGATGACAAAAAAAAACAAGGTAAATTCATTATTCATTGAAGCACTTATTCTAGCTAAGGGTTTAAAGCAAGGAGATCTGCAAGTAACCTGTGTATCACGCATCAAAGAGCTCAAACAGAAGTTTCATGCTTGCTTTAAAAAGATACTTCCATGAAAGTCTGTCGTGGTTTAAGCCTCTATAACTCACGCAGTTTTGCTCACTCACTCCCCCCTCTTTCTTGCCCCCCACTCCCGGAGGGATGGGAAGGAGAATCGAAAAGAATGCAACTCCCACAGGTTGAGATAAGAACAGTTTAGTAACTAAGGTATAACATAGAACCATTACTGCTACCACCAATAACAATAATGACAAGGCAAATACAAGGGAAGGATACAATAGCTCACCCCTTCTAATACAAAGCCCGACTACTCACTTCCCCTCCTTCTTCCCCCCCACTCCGAGGGGGGGGGAAAAAATTGGGAGAAGAATCAAAAGAATGCAACTCCCACTAGCCGAGACAAGAACAATTCAGCAGCCAAGGTATAACACAAACCACCACTGCCACCACCACCCACAAAAATGATCAGGGAAATACAAGGAAAGAGGATACAATTGCTCACCACTCGATGACCGAGCTGTGAACTGAACTCTTCCGGGTTCCTGCCCCCTCAGTTTTACATCCTGGGCATGACGTGCTGTGGCATGGAATAGCTCCTTGGTCAGTTTGGGTCAGGTGTCCTGTCTCTGCCTCCTCCCGGCTCCCCCTCCTCCCTGGCAGAGCATGAAACTCAGAAAATCCTTGGCCAGACCAAAACATCACTAAGCAGTAACAGAAACACTGGTGTTATCAGCGCTGTTCCCAGGCTGAAAATCAAAAACACAGTGCTACACCAGCTACCAAGAAGGAGAAAAATGACTGCTGCTGCTGAACCCATGACAAAGTCCTATGAAGTATAAGGAAAAGCAGGAAGGTTTCTCCCTTGCAACACCCACCATCCCAGGTAAGGTGCCCTGCAATCATATTTACCTCTCTTTTTGAAGCTTGCAATTCCTGTTCATCTGCTCTCTGTTGAGGGGAGATGCTGTGCTCTGGTAAGGCTTAATCTCTGTTCAACACCACACACTGTTACAGAGACAGAAACCTGTCATAAGTTTCCCTTAAATATTTAACTTTCATTTTTCTGAGGAAACTTATAATTAATTTAAATGGAATTGCACCTCCAACGTAGATTACTTTTAAATCCATCCCTCCAACATCCCACTTCTCCTATAGAATAAGAAGGAAGAGCAGAAATGTAGGATCCTGAGCCAGGTCTGTCTTGCAGATTTCAGTTTCAAGTTTTTTAAGAAGACTTATGCACCTAGGAGCAACCAAGCTCTTCAGGGACCTTCTACTCATGTCTTAGGCACTGAAATGCTTTATCTTCATATGGTCTTTCCTACTTACCTCTCCTAAGCCTATGGCAGCAATAGAGGACCATATGGGGAAACAGCCAATTTTTAACATCAACATCTTCATTATCAGAAGAGGCAGTCTTCACTCCCCTTCTGTGTAGTAAAGAAGCAATCTATTCCCTTACCCATCACCCTGTCAGACACTGCTTCTTTGTGCTTAATATACCACATACATTGAGTAGAACATTCTAATTTCAGCTTCAGTGGTAGGAGTTCCTGCCCATAAAAACCACATACAGTAGCTCGCCAAACTTTTAGAGGGAAACCAGTCAGACTGCAAGACACAATAACAAGTTTCCCTCAAAATATATCTGGTTATGTAACGATTGCTGTATTAAAAATTAAATAAGGCTTGAAATATACAGCAATTTGCAGGCACTAGGGAGTACGCCTAATAAAGAGAGTGTATTAGCTGCTTCTTGTTTTTGAAATCCAGTCTATAAATACTGTAATATCTTCCTATTTACTTCAGTGTAGGAAGACCAGACTTTATGAACCTGCTAGTTAAAATCAGCACTGAGTTCAGTCTGACTGGCGTTTTTTTAGCTGTGTCTCTGTGGTATTAATATTGGTCTAATCAGCATCTGAGGATTGCCGTTGAGGTCCCTGAGGATGCTGTACCTTGTGCATGCTCTAAATGCATCATGAATGTGCAACTCAATCCTTCTAGGAAAAGTAACAGGACCTAAGCAGGATCCTAACCTCTCCCAGGAGCCACACAGCAATTCGTGGGATTCACTAGCATTGTACTGCTTTGACAGCGGTTATACTAACGCTTGTGTTAACCCTCTAAGCACAGTCAATGCAAATCAGATATGCCTCGGAGTTAGACTGAGCAGCTTTTCAATGCAAGTTGGAAACACAAAAGCACTTCAGAAAGATCCTACTCGGTATCACATCTTACAGCTCCCAAACACACTTAAAAATCAGACCCTTAGGGGCACAGTTCTCAATGAAAGTCATATACTGACATTAAGTGAGAGAGAAATTCACAAAGCCCCAATTCAAAGAAGGTCCTCCATGCTCATTTTTCATGGAATAATTATTCCATTATCTCACTGTATTATCAATTATCTCACTGTAGCTGTTGAAATATTTTACACAGAGAGCAACAGCCTTACCAAGGAAGGCTGAAAACCCTTCAGTTCATGTCCATGCCTGGAGGCTGGGCATCCCCTTCCCTCCATGAGCAGAGAGCTTTGACCCAAGACCGGGCTCTGCCTATGGGGCATGCAGTGTCCTGGAGGGACCTCTGCCTGCACTGGCGGTGGCAGATGCCCAACAACAGAGGAGTGTGAACTCAGCCAGTTTGCGCTAAACAGGAGCAGAGGATGGTCTGAGGGACAGAGAGAGACAGACGTTTTCACACCTAGCTACTGTAGGACTGGGTCAAGAATTTGTAGGGCACCATCATGCCATTCTGGGGGTGTGCTTCCATGGCATTGCTCTTCTCCAACCATGCAGAAAGAAGTTGTCAGTCCACCACTTTTCAGGGGTACTTTGCCCTTTTGGTTTTGCATGCATGGGAAGTGGTAGGTAAATGAATGTGTCTCAGAGAAGTTAAATGAAACGACTGTGCATTGGGTTTGTGCAGTTTCCTTCCTGTCACATTCAAACACATCAGCAGCCCAGTCCAAGCACACACTGGGCTAGGTTAGCAAGCTCATCAGGCATGCTATCCTTGCCTTCTGACTTCCTCTTGGAATTAAAAACGGTGGCCCTAATGAGAATTAATTAGGGCTGGGGATGGAAAGGGGGGATCCATCGTGTTTTTGTTTGTATTGTTTGTTTTCTGTAAACCCATGGAGGGGGAAAAAAATCATATTACTTCCCCATGCAATATAGTAAACGTAATAAAAAAAGAACACATGGTAATTAGCTTCTCCATTAAGTATACCAAGCATAGACAATAGCAATCATGCAGTGCTGATTACAGACATTATTCTTGCCTGGATTTTTTTTTTTCCCACCATTCAATCAACACTGCTAAATAGAAACTTCAGTGTTCAATATTATAAGACACTAGCTGGCAGTTATACAAAGATGCCTTACACAATGTCATCTGGCTGCTTGCCTGATTCTCATATTACCTTCCTGTCTTGCCTTATACGCTAATGCGCATGGCTGATTAGAAGAAAAATGCAGAAGCTGATTCCTTCTTGTCTTGCTTTTTTCTCCAGCTTCATGCCTTGAGGGAAAAAAGGAATCACATTTGCTAATTTCACCAGCAGTGCTTAACCTGGGAATGGAACAATTCCCTTTCAATTCCACATTAGTTATAATTTATACACAAACACTGCACCAGCCTAATTGGGCAGTCTTTGATACCACTCTGAGAGAAATGTTGATTGTTGTTGTACAAAAGTCCTTTACTAGAATCAGTAAAGAAAGTCTCAGAGTTCAAAATAAACATTCTCCGGGGTTGTACAGTATCCAGGGGTTAGATGTCTGGAAACAGGATTTCAGACTGAAAATCCCAGAAGCTCAAATGACTGGAAAATGTCTAGGAACATCTAAAGTGAATGCTTTCAGGTGGATTTGCTGATATCAGCAGACCCCTTGGGGACTCACAGTACAGTTTATGCCAGTTTCTTCAGTAGGATAAGTTTTCTTGCAGGAGGAATATTTTTCATATGTTGAAAAAATGCCATTTTCTGTATTTGTGTTTACACATATCTGTTTCATTCTTTGATTTCTTATGGTAAAGTCACGCCAAGGCAGGTGCTGCACATCCAGGTTTCTCTGACATGCCTTCATTTTTCCCCAGATATTTTAGCTAGGTTGAATTTGAAGTCTGGTCAGGTGTCTAGGATTTCCACAAGTCTAGCAGCCACATCAGAGCAACTTCTGTGCATCTGAAAATCCTGGGGCACTGAGAATATATATGGACTTAATTTATCGCAGAATAATCAATGCCTAGGATGCCTCAGACAGACTTCCAGGTGCAAGTCATCTTCTGAGCAAACAGTTCACAGGTCCAATAAATCCTAGCAGTAGCAACCTCTCAGTGAACCTTTCAGGAAAAACATGAGGAAAAATGCAGAACTTTTATGTTAGGGATAGGGATCTTTTGATTTTAATTGATGAAACTATGCATAGGTACAAATCAAAGTCTACAGGTTGAAGTCTTACCTTGCAACTTCGCAATCAGTTCTGGAAACGGGGTTGTGAAAATATGGTGTGTATATATATGCATATGCATATATAAAAATTTATATATGCAAAATATCTATGTTGATATACATTACAATCTCCGTGTGTTGCACAGATGGGAGAAACTTCAGGCCACCTACAAACCTTCTCCCTTTCTAGCTTTGTGACTGCTACTCATGAGTTTATGCAAATGATACAGTATACGGGAAAAATAAAGGACAAGAAACTAAGCACTAGGAGAGAAATAACGTATTTCTTCAAAACTTATGCCTGTTAAGATAATTTTTCTGTGGCCAGAAGGTGAGGTCTAAGATTGCCAAGCACCACAGCAGACAGTTCCAGCCACTGCTGTAGACTGCATTCAGTGGCACAGGAAAGCTAGGCTAGGGACATCTCTGTTCACTTGCAATGGTGCAGGGATCCTGAGCTGGAATTGCTAAGGTTTGACTTGACACAAGAGATATGAACAGCTACAATTAGGCCCTCTAATCAGAGGTGATGGCAGCAGCCCACAGCCAAGCAGTATCATATATGTCTGAAGAATATTTTAAATATCAGGAAACCTTTGTCAAGTATTTATGATAAAAACTCAGCTAAGCAAGTCCATTTTGGCAGAAACATATTCCTTCAATAAGTTGCCCACCAGTCAATGTGTACACAGAGTGGAGTTTCACTGCTGTTGCTCTTCACACATTCTGATCAGTAACAGAAAAAAAAAAAAAAAAGAAAAAGTCAAGTCAAATGATGCATTTAAAAATAAATTTTAAACCCTGTCCAAATTATTAACCCTTTTAATTTTACCATACTCGCGCTTCAGAGGATGACACAAAACCCTTCATGGTCAACACTGTCAGTACTTGTTTTTTTCCCTTGAGCCAAGCAATAAACAGGACCACAAAAATCCCACCTGCCTGATGCTATTAGAAGACTAACAGCTCAGTGCTTAGATGAAAAGAGTTTTAAAGGATGCCAATCCGCTGTGCTAGTCCCCAAGTGATGGTTGTTTTCTTAAGACATTGAAGGAAGGCTGGGGAAAGGAAGACTCATAAAAAATGAAGATCGCACTCTATGAAAAGTGTCTTTTTACTAAATTTCTCTCACTTCCCTCAGCAGCTCCACTTCTTGACTGCAACACTGATCATGAGTTCAGTCTGGTCTTCCATGAAGGTCATTTTCAAAAGTTGGAGAGTATATATTAAGTACAAGGCCACTTAAGGCCTTTTAAACCAGCAAGTGAGAAGCTACTGGTGTCACCTAAGAATGCTTCAGACCTCAACCCAGCTGAACACCACAGGAAAGATGATCACAGCAGCCTTTTCCAATGCTTGACAACCCCTTCAGTGAAGAAATTTTTTCCTAATATCCAATCTAACCCGCCCCTGACACAACTTGAGGCCATTTCCTCTTGTCCTATCGCTTGTTACTTGGGAGAAGAGACCAGCCACCTCCTTACTCCATCCTCCTTTCAGGTAGCCGTAGAGAGTGATAAGGGCTTCCCTGAGTCTCCTTTTCTCCAGACTAAACCCCCTCAGGTCCCTCAGCCATTCCTTATCACACTTGTGATCCAGGCCCTTCACCAGCATTGTTGCCATCCTCTGGACCCGCTCCAGCACCTCAGTGTCTCTTGTAGTGAGGGGCCTAGAACTGAACACAGGATTTGAGGTGCAGCCTCACCAGTGCCCAGTACAGGGGGATGATCACTGCCCTGGCCCTGCTGACCAGTGCTTCTGATACAGGCCAGGATGCTCCTGGCCTTCTTGGCTGCCTGGACACAAGCTGCTCATGTTCAGCTCTGTCAGTCAACACCCCCAGGTCCTTTTCTGCCGAGCAGCCCTCAGCCCTCAGCGTGCACCAGAACTGTTTCCACAAGACACCTTGCTTTGCGCTCCTCCTGGCTTCTCCACTTCCACCACTGCTTCCATTTTCTTGCATGCAGGCACTTAGAAGACTAGAGAATAAAGCATCCCTCATGCATCACCAATCCTGCCAAAAATACTTTAAATAAATGTATTTTGAACGTCAGCTGTCACATCCCTCAAGATCCATAGGCAGCTGAGTTCATGGCACACTGTCCAGCATCCAGCTTTTCATACTGCTGAATAAGCAGAACTGCTGTTCCAGCTATCTACATGACTTACCACGATTTAGATGTCTTGTGCGTACTTACTTTAGAGTCTTAGGTTCTAGCTCTTTCAATTTAACAGGAAAAGAAGAGAAAAAAAGAAAAGGAAATAAAAGTTTCTCCCAACTAGATCTTTCCGTGAGTTCAAATGATTTTTAATGCTGCTTTCCTGCGCAACAGGTTACAACTTTGTGCTAGCTAATACTTAGGGCAAGTTTCCTCAAAACCGTTTTAAATGTGCATCAGTATTTGCTTCAATAATGCATTTTGAAGCTTCCTGCAGTCTTTTCATGGTGAAATATCCTGTTCTTTTACATCTTACAGTAATCTTAAGTGATTCCACCTCTGAATTCTTAAGTCAACACATGGTGTAATGCGACATCAAATTACATCTGACCTTCTTTGTTCCCTCAAAGCCGCACTTCGACATAGAGATATGTGCATTTTACAGTCGATACCTTTTATTTTAAAATGTGGTCACAAGAAGCTAAAGGTTGCCAGTATTACCTATCTTATCTGTGGAGCAGCTGGAAAATGCATGAATAACCAGATTGTTGCATTTTTCTTCTCCATATTTTCAAGCTAAAATAACATCATAGCTTATAAACTACAACCAAATAAGGCAATGAACTCAGATAATGCTAAGGGGGGGTGGTATATAGGATATCTTGGCACAAAATAAGCACAGTCATTTAGGATCTGTAATAAAATCTGGCATTTTGCCAGTTTGCCAGCCATTAAATTAAAAGTTATTTAAGCCATGATAGAGATTTTTTTTGTTTGTCTTAAAGAAATAAAGAACTATTTTGAATTGAGTTTAAATTATTAGAAGACAATTATCTGTGTTAAAAGAGGTATTTTTGTACTAAGCTGGCATGGGCGCTTTACCCTGACAGACTGTTTCCACACTGTGAAGCAGATTCTTTTGGACAAAGTTTAGCACAAGGCTCTAATGTATCAGACCAGAGACAAAAATGCAGTGAGATAATGCCATGGGGTAACTCTGAAATATTAGTGAGGAGAAAAGCTAAGTGCTGGCAGCCTCGGTGCATCAGGCTGGGCTTTTATGGACATCTGGACAGACTGAAGAGCTCACCAGTGCCAGCAGGCAAAGCTTTGCCTTTTCTTTTCCCTGCCATATAGTTCTCCCCCTCTGAAAGGAAAGTACTATGAGCCATTTTTACACCTGTCCTGTCAAGAGTTTTTGTCCTGTGTCCTGTGCTTTGAGTTGGTGTGGCAGGGGCCATCCCAGCTCTGAGCACAGCTGCCTGACTCTTCTTCACCCGAGACCCAGGCATAGATTACACCACATGGTCAGAGTCAGAATCCACCCTGGTTCGGTCACTTATCCTCCCTGTCACAGCACACTCTGAACGTAGGTGACTGACGGGAGAAAGGATGTAATGACAGTAATTCTAGCTGCCTGCCAGGAACCTCTTCACTCCCAGCAAAAATGGAGTAAACACAGCATTTAGAACAGGCAGATGCAGTGCTACAGCTGGTAACAATGAAAGAGTCTTCACTGTATGAAAAGATCAAGTTTTACATCTGTATCATCTAAATCAGGTTGGTTTAAATGCTAATGTCCTCAGTCCTGTGACACATTTTTCCCTTAGTTTAATATTGCCTTGTTAGTGTGGCCTTCAGTTTTTCAGAAAACCCCTTTCTCCAGTCTTTTGGTGAAAGAAAAATAAAAATCAAGCTCCTGTGTAGGATGAATCTTGGTATGAATAAGCTTGTTCAGAATGTAGTATTGAATTTTGCCCAATTTGCATTAATTTCCCTATGTATTTTTATATGGGCCAAGAGCTTTGTGTATATTTTAATATCTCAGTATACAGAGATGTTAACACTCAGCATATAGAGTGCTGAGTTTACATTAACCATTGTTAATGTTGCCAGTGCCAAAGTCAAATGGCAGACAACAGAAAACTGAAGGCAGTTTACTACAAATTTGTTTTTTCTAATTTATATATAACTCACTTGGTTCCTTGTTTTTTCACGAAAGGTCTTCCTTTACCTGCAGGGCAGATAAATCTTATGGCCTGAAAAACTAAAAGAAACTATCACAAATAGACTGAATTATTCATTTGAGCAATAGGCTTGATTTTGTTTAATCAGCTTTCCCTCTCAGGTAGCTTATTCCCAAAATATTTTTTTTTATAAGTGCAAAAAATTGTGGACTGCGCAGTTGCTTTTCTTTTGCTGTGCCATTCCCTGTTCCTTTTCCAACTGATCTACTTACATTATCTCCTTGTTTATTTATTTTTGTGTTTTCTTTTTTATATTTATGTCTTTGGGTTCAGGTGCTGCATTTACCCTGTGACTGCACAGCACCTAACACATCAGGGTACTGACCTAGTGAGTATGCCTTGTAATTTAAATGCATTATCACAGCAGTTGTTGTGGTTATTATTGGTCTTATTAAAAAAGAAATGCTCTTTGGCAACTGTATTCAGTTGATAGATTATTTTTTTTTTAGGCACTGTATAATGGATTCATGAGTAATGATTTTCATTACCCTGGTCCCTAGCCCACTGAGACATTAAACAGACATTTTTCCTTTAAGAGTATAGTTTGGTAAGCAACCAACTCCTAATACATGAACTAGAGGAAATGTAGTCAAGAGAACAGAAGCTCCTGTATGGCTGGCAGCTATAGATATACCTTTGAAAGTGAATTTGCAGTTGGACTAAATAATCCACGCAGTTTTCTATAGCCCCAGGCCCAGTTTTTCATCTAAATCATGGTGCTTACTCAGCATTTACAATAGAGCACGTGTACATGTGGGATTTCATCAGAAATATGCCAAAGAGCTCACTCAACCAGGAGGTGTCAAACTGGATTCAGGCTAAAAGGAAATCGAAGTTTGTCATTTTAGCCTTTAAAATGGCAGTGGAGTAGAAAACATATCAGGATATGTGTCATGCTAATATTTGTTAAAGGCTGGCTCATTACAGATGAACATTAAGTAATGGGAGTGAGATGCTAACTTGAACTATGGCTTAGTCAAAACCAAAGTTGGCAAAAGGCAGTAAATGCTATTATCCTGAGTCACCATTATCATCATCATTTCATTACCACTACCAGCCATAGGGAAGAATGACCTTGTGAGGGAGGAACTGGTCAGGGATTGACTCTGGGTTCAGCTCCCAGTTCTGCCATAGGGGCTGCATGTGACAGGATTAGATGCTAATATCTTGGCTCACAATGGCAGGGGATTTTTCTGAAAGAAACAGGAAATAAACAGGCACTGAATAGCAATTCAGTGTAAGCAGGGCTGATCGTGTGTGAAATGAGATACTGGAATAGTTATTCAGTATATGCAAAACCAGCCTTGGCCCCAGATGAACCTGCATGAATGAAAAGCATTAACAGTGGCATTAGAAACAAGACCTTCAGCTCTCTATGTACTTCAGGTCTTCATTTGCAAACTAAGACTTATATACTGCTTTGGATAATGATTATGTCTTCTGTCTTGTCAACTTGGAAACTTTGGATAGAGTGTCTTTTCCAGTTATATAAGCAGAGCTGATAGATAAGTTGTCCTGATATCAGCTTGGAAATCTAAGCACTGCTGCCATACAGATAAGATAGAACAGAAGAGAGCAGAAGAGGTTGTCTTCAGTTGAAAGGGACCTACAGCACTCATTCAGTCCAACTGCTTGACCACTTAGAACAGAATTTCACTTTTTTTCTTGTTTCTGCCCACTGGTTCCTGTGCTGTCAGGGCCTGGAATTACTCCATCCTAGGTGCAGAATCTGGCATTTGACTGTGTTAAATTTCATTCTACTAATTACTGCCCAATGCTCTGATCTATCTAGACCCCTCTGCAAGGCACTTTGTCCCTTGAGAGAGCCAACAGCACCTCCCTGTTTCATATCATGAGCAAATTTGCTAATGGTGCCTTCCACTTCAGCATCAAGATCATTGATACATGTATTGAACAGAACTGGCCCTTGAATTGAGCCCTGAGGCACACTGACAGTGACCAGTATAACCCCAGTCACTAAAACCCTTGGCGCTCTGTCCTCAGCCAGTTTTTCACCCAGCACACAGCGAACCTGCTCATCCCACAGTTACCAGATCCATTAAATGGGACTTTTTCTTTTGGAACCCATGATGACCGTGCCTGAAAACTGAAGCATTCTTTAAATACCTTTCAATAGTATCTGGTATAATCTTCTCCATAACTTTCCAGGAGCTGAGGTTAGACTTACAGGACTGTAGTTCCCTGGGTCTTCCCACATGCTCTTCTTGTAACTTCAGTAACACTGGCTAGATTCCAGGCAGTAGAGATCTCCCCAGACTCCCAAGATGTTGGGTAGGTCAAAAGAGGTCTTGCCATAATGCCCACCGACTCCTTCAGTATGGTGGCTGATTGAATCCTGTCAGGCCCCCTGGATTTGTGAACATACAGCTCATACAGCTCAGCCCTTACAATTTCTGTGTCCTCAAATGGAAAATCACTGCTTACACACTCATGGTCCTCCAACTCAGGGGATCAGGCAGCCCAAGGTCTATCAGTATTATTAAAGACTGAGGCAAAAAGAAGAATTGAATGCTTCCATTTTTTATTCACCCCTATTAGTCAGGTGACCGTCTTCAACATGGAGAATTGGTCCCATGCTTTCTTTAGACATCCTCTTACTATTAGATGTACTTAGAAAACCCCTTCTTGGCATCTGACACAACATTGCCAGTTTCAACTCTGACTGAGCTTTGGCTTTTCATGTCTTCTCCCTGCATATATGAATCACAACTCCATAATCTTCCTGCAAAGCCTGACCTTGCTTCCAGAGGTCATACAGTTTCTTTTTCCTCTTGAGCTCCATGAGCAGTTCCCTGTTCAGCCAAGCTGGTCTCTGCCCTGCTTGCTTGACTTCTGATACAATGGATTGCCTGCTCCCATGCTTTGAAAGGGTGGTTCTTAAAAACTGACCAGCACTTGTGAACTTCTAAACCCTCCAAAGCAGATTCCCAGAATACTCCCTGAACAGCTCAAAGTTTAAGCTCCTGAAGTCCAGGGTAGCAACTCTGCTGTCCTTTTCTCTTCGTCTTAAGTAGTCCCACAGTGGATCAACTCTTTCCAGCAGTGTGAGTGGTCCCATCCTGTTACAAGTGGTAACAAGGGCCTCAGTTGCAATAGCTGCACTACAAAAACTGTATGAGCTCAGCAGGTTGTCCCTGGGCTGGTGGAAAAAGCACAAAGCATCCCCAGGAGCTGCCACTCCAACACCACTTGGACATTGGAGGATCTTGGTGGCAGCTGCCCCATGGTGTCCAGCTCCAGGCTGAAAGAGTGCCTGGGGGGTGGTCACAAGAACATGAGCAGGGAATAGGCAATGCTGTTCTTGTGGACACTCCAGGTTTCACAGGTGCCGACTATCTCAACATCCGGGTGCATCTGCAGCTTGAAATTCACCTTGGAAAGCACTCAGCAGACACCAAGGAGGTCACCCACCAGCTCCTTCAGCACCTTGCATATGTCGGGCAGGTCTTGAACTGGCAGTGGGGTGAGCACAGACAAAGACTTGACCACATTGTGTGCACCACTGAGACCTTCCTTCTCCCCCATCTGTTCCTCCTTATTGTCATTGCTCCTGTCAGACCAAAGCTTTATTTTTCTGGCCAGCCGGTAAACATAAGTGAGCAGGACCAAGACATCCCTGCCCATGGCAGGGGGGTTGAAATTAGAGGAATTAAATGATCTTAAGGTCCTCTCCAACCCTAACCATTCTATGATTCTGTGATTCTATGCTGCAACATTCCAAAGCCACAGCTGCAACACAGAAACGAGCACGGCTTTCTCCGTGGCCCTGGTGTGCTCAACATCCTGCAGCAGCCGAGTCATATCCTGATGGAAATACTCCTGATGTGACTGCGTCCTTTCAGCCATGGCCAATTCTATCCTGGAATCAATTTCAGCCTGTGCTCAATGGCCAGCACAGCCAGGTCGAGGGTGATTACCACAGCCATAGTCTGGAGGAGTGGGAGAAAAGGTGGCTCATCAGGGCTGGGTGGAAGGGAAGATGGGGCTGGAAGACCCCATGATGACTACGCTTGACGATTGCAGTATTTTATAAACGGCTTTCCACAGTACCAAGTAAAATCCTCTCCATAACTTTTCCAAGATCTGAAGTTAGAGTTACAGGGCTGTAGTTCCCTGGGTCTTCCTGCATGCCCTTCTTGTAATTTGCAGTAACCAGGCAGCAGGGGCCTCTCTAGACTCCCAAGACCTCAGGTAGATGAATCATTGGCCCATAAACTTTTATAATCATCAATACAGTGCTGAATCCGTGTGACATACCAAATCTGCAGCTAATGTGGGGGGAGCATTAATTGAGCTTGAACAATCCATCTCACTTGGCCTCCCTTTATTGTTTTTGTGACATTTACTTTGGTGTAGCCAGCAGGGTGTAATGAAGGCATTGTTCTGAGGGTGCAGATGTTCCCCTTCTCACCCAGAAGGGCAAAGGAGAAGTGTTTGGTCCCACCGGTGGTCACTGGGAAAACAGAACCAGGCTGGGGCGACAGAGGAAACACTGGAAAGTATGTAAGCCATCATCTTGGGCACATGCTCAGTACAGACACCACGCTCCGATCGTCACTGTGGATGATTAGGAAAGAATCAGTTGGATATAGACTGTTGAAAAGGAGAACTGAAAAAGAAAGAAAGCAAAGAGAATTCCTCCCACAGTGCTGGGAGGGGGTTATCTGTGGAGATTCTGAGGAGGGTAGTTCTGAAGGGGTGAAGGAGGAGCTGGAGGGAAGAGGCTGCCCTCCTTAAAATGGGAATGCAGTGAACCCAGTCCTGTCCGTATGTCTTCAGGACAGGACAGGACCCAAGTGTGGTCCCTCCCTTCGCTTTTTGGCTATGGGGAGGACATGACACAAGCCAGTCACCCCTGCACGCTGGGCTGGGCCAGCCCGGGAGGGTCCGAGGGGCCGGTTCTAAACCCAACCACAGCAAGGCTGCTCCGCCGCGACCTGGAAGCTTCCCTGAGCAGAGCTGGGTTGGCTGCGGTGGAGACAGAAATGCCCTTTGGAGAACAGCATCGGTAACAGGGGTGCCCCGAGCAAGGTCAGGGACAGCCTGCCGGTCACACCAGGAAGCTAGTGGGATGGCCAGGAGGACCGTCAGGGGCCCAGAAGGACACAAAGGCAGCCGCCCCCCCGCAGCAGTGGTGTTCACCCTCTCACAGGACCCGGGGAGCTCCTGAGACCAGAAGCCGCGGCTTGGGGCTGGGGCTGCCCGCTCCGCCTGGCGAACACATCCCCGAGGCTCAGAGCGAATAAATCTGGAATGTGTGACTGACCCCGGGGCCCACATGAGTGTTTCAAGTAATGAGCAGGCAGAGTTAGGAATTAACCCGTCAAGGAAAGCTGTAGATACAGTGTGGGTAACAGGTATAGCAGAATGTCCATTAGCTCGAACTCAGCTCTGGGTAGCTGGGGAGAAAGGGGATGGTAGTGGTGAGGGTGGTTCTGAGCTCTCACAAGGCAAACCCATGAGGATTTGACATACTAGCAGGCAACCAGTGGTATCTAATACAAGGACCAGGCAGGAGAGAGCTACCAGGGATTGTCTTGATAAAGCGGGCTAAGACCCACCAAACCTGTAACTGCAGTGAAAACAGGGACTGCGGTGGATGTCCCTGAGTTACACAGGAAGGTGCAGGATGCAGCATTAGGACTTGTTAAATTTCATCCCATCAATCATTACCCATTGTTCCCATCTATCTAGATCCACAAAATCTCAAAAGAAGGATCCTTCCTCCATAATTTCCAACTTGACTTGCCAGAACTGGGAGCTTCAGATGATTCAGTAAATATTTCAGGAATCAGGAGCTTTTGAGGGCATAACCGTTCTATTTCCCCTGTCCTCCAGACCACGACCACAAAGTAAGAACATCTCCTGGTGAATTTAGGGTGTTTCTTTTGTCCACAGTAAAGTCTAAAACTCTTAAGACCTTAATTTAAATTGGATCTGAATGCTAGACTTTGAGCATTCTTTTAATTATTTACAAACAGAAACTGTCTTTCCTTTCCTCATTGACAACATTCTAAGACTTCAGGGTATTATTTGTGATCATTCTTATAATTTTGTCTGGAACTCGTCAGAACTGTTAGCCAACTTAAAGAACTTGACTTCACACCTAATATAAATAAATATAAATTGTCTGTAGACTAATGAAACTAGCTCTCTACACTTGATACATTAAAGTTTAAACAAACACCCTTTGGCATGTTGCAAGCATTTTTACCTGAAGAACAATAACAATTCCTTCGATTAAAGCTTAGCCATCTTACAGATCATTGATTAATAGGAAGAAAAGTGTGTCAAGACTTTCAAAGGGGAGTGGATATTGAGTGGATCTCAGATACTGCAAAGCACTCACATTTGCCTTTTTTTTTTATCAGGTATAGTTTTCTGAAAGATGGAAATTAATCAGGTTTTTTTAAATAAATGTTCTTTCAATTACTTCTAAATCTTCATATACACTCGGCCATCTCAGTAGCGTTACACGGCCTTTGGAGACACAGCCCTTGTTTGCCCAGAACTCTTTTAAACTGACTCACAGGTGACCAGGCACTAGGCTTACAGGTATTATGCTGACCTACTGGCAGCAACAAGAGGTGCTAATTTTTCATCTTTTTAAATAGTTGGTTATTATTCAACTGCTGAAAGAGAGCCTGATGTTTCTTGCTGTTTCTACAAAAGGCTCCTCTTGGTTGTTCAGGGCACTTCATTTCTTGGTTGTATTGTGTACAGCCCTTTTATACTCTTTTGTGGCTAAGATATGCTTATTTCAGTACTTCAGCACTGGGAATTCTTTAAAAATCGTCTAGAGATTCATTACATTTCAAGCCAGAAAGACCATTAGATTGCCTAGCCTTTACATCACAGGCAAATTATACAGCACACTTACATAGAGCCTAAAGACTTGTTTCTGACAAAAGTATAGCTTCTACAAAGCTATTAAACCTTGATGAACATTCTAAGCAATGGAAGAAAATTCACCTCTCCTGTGAATAATCTGCTGTAATAGAAATCACTACTAAACATCTGTGCTATATTTTTCAGATTAATGTATCAGCTTTCTGCTTCCGGACATTGATTCCAGAGCAGTCCTTTAGAAAACCAGATTTTTGTTCTTTATTAAGATATTTGTACACTGTCACCAAGTCGTCTTGGTGAGTTTTTCTTTGTGAAGCATTTCCTTCAGGTCTCCCATAATTTCTGTGTCTGCCTGTAAGTGTCTCAATTTTCTAAACAACTTTTTAAAATGAAGCTTCCGTCAATCTTACTCTAGCACATGGAAGTTAAAATCAGTTCCTCATTTCTCATCAGTGATTCCAGTGTATACATCCCCAGGTGACACTTCTTGGCAGAAAGTAAAAGGAGTTTTGGAATCAGGACTTTATAACCCTTAAACCCATAGAAGAATCCCATTCAGTAACATTTCCCTCTGTGCGTTTATTCCTTGAGATCTATCATTTAGCTAGTGCTTTATCCCATTTCAGGTATTCAATACTGATATTATAGGAAGCAACTCTTAAAATAAGGGTCAAATGCAGTGCTAAGTCAGATGTCATAGAAGTCTATCCCTCTATAAATAATTTTATAAATCAAATCTAAATTACAAATTAAAAAATGCATCAGGTTTATTTCAAATCTTTGCCATAAAAACATATCATTTCATATTTATAAATTTCATCCCTTTTGTTTCTCTCAGATTTAATCCTTCATCAGTTTTTCAGATGTTCCACCTTGTACAGATGGCAGGATAGCCATTCTCTATGTAATCTATGTTATTCGTCTGTTTTTTTGAGTATTAGCATAAATGATATTCTTCCAGACATCTGTCATTTCCCTGGGTTTCCATAATACATTACTAGCCAGCTCTTCTGGAGATCTTGTGAAAGTTCTCCAATTTTTAAATATTTCCCTTTTACAGACACTATTGTCTCTCTTAGTCACTAACGCTAAGGAATACTGGACAGTAATTCCTTGCCTTTAATGCAGTGAAGTACCTCTTGCCCCTTTCCATTTTCTCCACAGCCCATTTGCCTTTAGCAGCCAGGAAAAGTGTCAGATACTTTCTAGGCCATCTGTGCATCTTGTCAAAATACTCTTCCCATGGTTCTTTTTGCTGCTGGTGGTTTTGGACAAATACAGACTTCAGTGGTTCAGTCTGCTGCCAGAACATGATGCAAGGGTCTTACATCCCTGTATATTAACTAAGTTTATTAATCAGAAAACATTTCATCAAACATTGACTTTTTTGATTCGGAAAAGAAAAATCACACACTATGTGACCTGAACTATAATCTCAGTCTTCTGTTTCCCACATACTCCTGAGATTTCCACCTCTCTCAGATGTCCTTGGACTCACCCAAGGGTTCACAATTGTTGGGAGGGTATACAGAAGTGTATGCACTGCAGGGGCAACACATTGCAGGTTATTCCTGCTTCAGGTAAAGGCAAACCCAGTCATGGGATTGCTTTTGCTCTGGGACCCGGATGCCAGGACAACGCTGTCAGATTTTCTACGGGTAGAACCATCCAGACTGCTGTTGGGCAGGGAGTTGAGATGAACCATAGAAGAACAGACATGAGATTCTGGCTTGATTTGCATTGGCAAAAGAAAGTCTCAAATGAAATTTTATAATACTGCATTTAATAAATGCATCTTAGGAGATAGGCCAGTATGTCTGAAGGAGAAAAGCTAGTCAAAGTAGCAGTGTTGACACCTGCATAAATGGGTCACTACTAGCCAGAAAGAGACATAAGCTGAAGTCCCTGATGTGAGAGGGCATACTGCAGTATCCTTGCCCCAGCCGTCATCCTCAGCAGTTCCTCTCCGTGTTGTGTCCTGCATAACCTGTGTACCTTTTGGTATGCAAAAACCACACCTTGAGAGTTACATCAATCTACACCAGTCTCTGTCATCCTTGAAGAAATAGCCTCAGTTGCAAAGGAAGGACCACTTTTTGTTTATTTCTCAAATGACATTAAAAGTGTTTGGGCAGAAGACAGTTTCTGAAAGAGCACACAATAGCTTGTCTTGATTGCTTATGCAATGCAAATAAGGATTTATGTGGAGAAGGAATCAGGTTTGCTTTTCATATTATTTAGTTTTGCTTGCTTGTTTGTTTTATCTTCTTGTTAAACCAAAAATATTTTCCCTCTCATTTGAATAATCATGATTACTGCAGTACCACCTCTGACAGCTGTAACCATTATTTAATAACAAAATAAACAGAAGGTAGAAATAATGTGAAACTGCAGTTGCAAGTGTAAAGAAAAAGTAAGTTCTTTTACACTAGACGAGTGAAATGAGTAAATGGGTATTTATTGTTTAGACACGTAATACTCTTCATGCATATTGGAAGTGACCTTTCTCCTTCCAGAGTCATACCTTTCTTCATGGTGTCCACCAAGTGTCTTATACTGAACCAGTTAAAGTGTGTGAACATCCAGAAAGCAATATCAAAAAAAATAGCTACTTTAAAATAAAATGTGTTTACAAGCAAATGGGGAAAAGCAGTCAGGTTTGAAATACATTTCCCTCTTACTAAAATAGGCAGCAAAAGCTGTATAGCAGAACTAGATTATCACAAAGCTGTTTATCATAGAGTGGGAGGGGAAAGGAAAAGAAGAAATTTTGAGATAACTTTGCAAGCGGATTTTAACTTTTTATAATATATACGCCATTCTTCATCATTTGTCGACTAATTTTCTACTGTACTTCACTTGGAAGATGTTAGCTGCAAGTATATGAGATTAGAGGATTTTGGATAAGAAACAAGCCTCACATTGTGAATAAGAGGAGCAGAGTCCTTCAAATTAAAACTACTAAAAATACCACTCTGGTATGAATGCTTACGACTTGGAAGTTTATAATTTGATAGCATTTGTCCTCTACATTTATTTTCTCAGGTCTGACTCTATTTTCTGTGTTTGCAACAGATTAAACTTATCTTGCTGCCGTGATCAGAAGGGTTCTATGTTCATCAGCAGCATATATCACTTTCCCAGCACTTTCTGCAGACAAGAAACAGGACATAGAGCAGCATATTGTGGCTTGGCTGCCTATGCAGGTAATTGCAGATATCTGGACTGGTACACGTGAAGTCCTTTTTGACCACTGCCGGCATGCATAGTCAGTGTGAGATCTTCACCTCACTAGCCCTCTGTTTGATGACTGCAGAAAAGCAAAGGCTCTGTAGTGGCCTTTGCATGGCTGAACTTCACTTTCAAAGCAACAAGCCCAGTAAGGACATAAAGCACCACTTTTTATCTCAAAATAATTGCACAATAAGTTACAAGATGTTGAGGCTGTGTCACAGCTCTGAGTAAATCTGAGATTCTTTTGGTGTTTCCTTTCTTCTGCCCATAGCAAGACCCTGGCTGTTACTACT
This sequence comes from Ara ararauna, assembly GCA_028858755.1. Classification (NCBI taxonomy): domain Eukaryota; kingdom Metazoa; phylum Chordata; class Aves; order Psittaciformes; family Psittacidae; genus Ara; species Ara ararauna. The sequence continues at coordinate 16,743,251 of CM054376.1, read as the reverse complement.
ATTTGTCATAAAGCACTATATTTCCAAGGTGTGGATATCCCCATATGTTAAACATTTTAGATCCTATGCCCCCCAAATGCAATCAGATCATCACTAGATAATTAAGCTGCCACAAAATAAAAATGTGAACACAGAGGGAAAAATCCCACTTGTGGTGCATCCAGCACTGCATTGTTCTTGGATTCAGTCTCCAGCCTGGTTTCATGTAGCTCTGCTTCCCTTGACAAGGCTGTGGAGCACTACAAAAGCAAGTTAAATATTCACTAAGCATCCCAGGCACTAAATATCCTAGGGCTCTGTAGATGATGTTCTGTCAGGGGAACATACCAATGAAAAAACCACCAAGCTGCAACGCAGCTCAGTAGCAAAGTGCTTACATATTTGTCATACATTCTGTCATTTATTTTGGCCATCCAAACTTTTTCAGCTAGTTAAGTGCTTAAACTATTTGTCAATTTTAAGACCAGAAGGTATTTACCTGTTCATGTAGTTGACAACTACAATGTTGATGAGGTCAGAGGGTCTAATACCACAACATCTGCATAGAGGTTGTAATTTCCAGGTGACTTTTAGCTATAACACATCATTTATAAGGACATCTTGATCTCTTGAAAGACTTCAAGTGGGGAAGTCCATCTACCACAGACCAGTCTAAGGTTTTCAAATACGTAAATAAAATACTACACTGCATACACTATCTCTGCAGACAAAGAAGAAGAATGAACCATAGGTACTGTATATAATTTGCCTTACTTAATATGAAGGCAAGTCCACTGAGCACAAAACAGCCTTCTGGACAGAGAGACACAGAAAACTCCAGCAGAAAAATTAAGTGAAATACATTGGTGATCACATAGCAGCAGGCTGTTGGGCTTAAGCTTTCCACTGCCTGTGACCGTCTGCCAGATTTACCTTGGGTACCTATGTACCTATGTGTAGAGGTACTCTGAGAATAGCATGAGATATAGCAGCAACATGAAGTTAAAATATACCATCACTGTAAAAGGGTTCTATCTTCCTTATAACTTCTGACTTGTCCAATACCCACAATTTTTGTTTCTTTCTTCTCCTGAGACAATGTATACTGGCATTCAGTGCTCAATCATTCCTCTCTCAATAGGCACAATAATTATTAGTCTTTTCCTACCCAATGTATACGTTTGTGTTCATGTCTTTGAAAGTTGCTCACCTGTTCAAACATAAATGGGTGGAATATTGAACACCATAGCACAAGACACAAAAGTTGCTAATATATTTTCCATTTTTACGCATTCCCCCCTGCTTTCCTAAATCTTACATTCAGCAACTTGAAGGTAGTAGATTTTAATTACTGAAAAGCATCATTCATTGCTTTTAGGTCCATTGTGCAAAGTAAATTAGATTTCCTTGTATATTACAAAGGCCTTTCCTTTGTTTTGCAATAGAAATGACAGCACAGACATGAAAAGCTCAAATGGAAAAAAGACAAAAGAGAAGAATTGGACTGTGAACATAAATGTCATAGTTATACTGGCAGACACAAAACCACCTCTGGAATTGGAACTTTACTAGCCTGACAAATAAAGGCACATGAGTTAGTACATAGGTCAACAAGAGTTGAATGCAGTCTAGCAACCTCATTAATGTAAAAAAATAGAAAGACCAAGAATCAAAGAATCATAGAATCATTCAGGTTGGCAAAGATCTTTAAGATCATCAAGTCCAGCTGTTTAACCTAGCACTGCCAAGTCCACTACACTTGAAGAATCCCCCCTTTGCCAGGACATTGCTACTCGGTGAATATAAGAATAGCTGAACTGGTGAGACCCTGGGTCAGCAGGGGACAGGATCACAGAATCATAGAATCATAGAATAGTTAGGGTTGGAAAGGACCTTAAGATCATCTAGCTCCAACTCCCCTGCCAGGGGCAAGGACACCTCCCACTAAACCATGCCACCCAAGGCTCTGTCCAACCCGGCCTTGAACACCACCAGCGATGGAGCATTCACAGCTGCCCTGGGCAGCCCATTCCAGTGCCTCACCACCCTAACAGTAAAAAACTTCTTCCTCATATCCAATCTAAACTTCCGCTGTTTAAGTTTGAACCCATTACCCCTTGTCCTATCATTACAGTCCCTAAAGAAGAGTCCCTCCCCAGCATCCTTATAGGCCCCCTTCAGATACTGGAAGGCTGCTTTGAAGTCTCCACACGGCCTTCTCTTCTCCAGGCTGAACAGCCCCAACTTTCTCAGCCTATCTTCATATGGGAGGTGCTCCAGTCCCCTGATCATCCTCGTGGCCCTCCTCTGGACTTGTTCCAACACTTCCATGTCCTTTTTATATTGAGGACACCAGAACTGCACACAATACTCCGAGTGAGGTCTCACAAGAGCAGAGTCGAGGGGCAGGATCACCTCCCTTGACCTGCTGGTCACGCTCCTTTTGATGCAGTCCAGGATACGGTTGGCTTTCTGGGCTGCAAGCGCACACTGCCAGCTCATGTTTGTTTTCTCATCAACCAACACCCCCAAGTCCTTCTCCACAGGGCTGCTCTGAATCTCTTCTCTGCCCAACCTGTAGCTGTGCCTGGGATTGCTCACACTCAGGTGGAGGACCTTGCACTTGGCATGGTTAAACTTCATCAGGTTGGCATCAGCCCACCTCATAAGCATATCAAGGTCCCTCTGGATGGCATTCTTTCCCTCCAACGTATCAACCGAACCACACAGCTTGGTGTCATCAGCAAACTTGCTGAGGGAGCACTCAATCCCACTGTCCATGTCATAGACAAAGATGTTGAACAAGACCAGTCCCAATACCAATCCCTGAGGGACACCACTTGTTACTGGCCTCCAGCTGGACACTGAGCCATTGACCACTACTCTTTGAGTGAGGCCATCCAGCCAGTTCTTTATCCACCGAGTGGTTCACCTATCAAATTGATGTCTCTCCAACTTCGAGACAAGGATGTCATGTGGGACAGTGTCAAACGCTTTGCACAAGTCCAGGTAGATGACATCAACTGCTCTACCCCTCTCCGTCAGTTCTGTAGCCGCATCATAGAAGGCCACCCAATTGGTCAGGCAGGATTTCCCCTTAGTGAAGCCATGCTGCCTGTCACCAAGCACCTTGTTGTTTTTCATGTGCCTTAGCATGCCTTCCAGGAGAATCTGCTCCAAGATTTTGCCAGGCACAGAGGTGAGACTGACTGCTCTGTAGTTCCTTGGGTCATCCATTTTCCCCTTCTTGAAAAAGGGGGTTATATTTCCCTTTTTCCAGTCATCAGGGCCTTCACCTGACTGCCATGTTTTTTCAAATATGATGTGCAGTGGCTTAGCAACTTCATTTGCCAAGCTCCTTCAGGACCCGCGGATGGATTTCATGAGGTCCCATGGACTTGTGCATGTGCAGGCTCTACGTGAAGTTCTATAACCTCAGGATCTGAGATTACAGCTGCTATAAGGGGGTGAACTAGGGAGGAGTAAATAAAAGGCAAGACTAGACTATACCTGTCCATAATACTTTCCCAGCCACCACTTATTTTTCAGCTCAGGGACTTCCTCAGTTAAGACAGCATAGTTGGTATCCTTGAATGTATTTCTCTTCCATCAATGTGCCCAGTCTCTCCTTGGTCTCCCCTAATCCTTTAGTATTCAGTGAATCCTTTGGCAGGCAGTATCACTGACTTATGAAAAATATGAAGACGTATTGCTGACATACGAAGACGTATCACTGATATATGAAGAATAACCTATTTTTTTGTTTTGAAGCTTGTTCCTACTATTTTGCTTTGATGATCCCCAGTATTTCTAGTGGAAAAGACAAGGAACCATCAAGCCACATCCATCCTCTCCACCTCACTCCTGATTTTATAGCCCTCTAGCATGTCCCCTGTAATTTGTCTCTTTTCCAGGAAGAAGAATCTTAGCTTACTTAGTTATTCTTCACACAGCACACGTCCTATATATTGATAGCCCTTGACAATCAAGGACAATTGAACCTTTTCCCAGTTCTACTATGTTCTTTCTGAGATGAAAAGAACAGAACAGTATAAAGACCCAGTCATGCCATACATTTTTATAAAGGCATAATCCCGAGCTCTGTTTTTTTCTCTATTGCTTTACCAATAGTTCCTAGCATTTGCAATTTTGTTGTTGTTGTTGTTGTTGTTCAGCGCTGGGCTCTGAGCTGTCATTTTCATGGAATTTTCAATTGTATCCCCAAATTCTTTCTCTAAACTGGTAAAGCTTAGGCCAGAACACCTTGTTTTACAAATGAAATCAGTGTGATGTCTTTCCTACGTGCATCACTTTATTTTGTCATGCATTCAATTTCACCATCTATGCAGGTTGTGCACTTTTTTATTCAGATCTGTCTTTTCAGTTATGTTCTATTCTTAGCAATGTTTCAACAGCTGCTAAGAACATAGCACACCAAAGCCTTTAGACAGAAACTAGTATATCCATTGCTACATTCACTAGGACACCTCCCAACCAAGAGGTCCTACTGAGTCAATGTGGGCAGAGAGGAGACATGGAGTTCCAAGAAAAAAACTGGACAGGGAGATAAAAGAATGAGAGATAAAAGAATGAAGCTGAATGAGCTTTCTGTCTCTGGGCGATTAATAATGTTGCTCCTTTGGGGAATCTAAACTGTAACTTTTTCAGTCATTTTGTAAAGGAGAAAGTGAAATTCAGCCACTGTGTGCACATGGAAGTCCTGTCTTAGGTCTGGAATCAAAAACAGGAAAAAGCATTTAAAGGCTTAGGGTCCTTATGATGAAGTTTCTCTTTGGGCATATCTAGCTTGTGCCACTGCTTTCCTTGTAAAACTTGATAGTGTTTTTTACTGAGGTTATAGGAAGTGTTTATTACACCATTATATATCGGAATTTTTTGCAGCCATGATAAACGAAGGCCAGAAGATCACAAGGGATACTCTACCAGTAAGACACAGAACAGAGACCTCGAGCTTGTATATTCTGAATTTAGTGAAGAGATATGATTATATACAGTTTTATGTTTGTCTGTACTCACAGCACTTTGCTGATCACAGTAATGCAGACCTGTCCTATGATGTTTGAAAGCATGATCTGGTTTCTAGCCCTAATTTAGGTGTTGTCTGCAAGGGACACTTGCATATTTTTACTCTTTTTTTGCTCATATCTATTAAGTGTCTCACCCAAATGCCTGAGAAGGGTATATTCTGAGTTTATTTTCCACTGTTGTAGGTATACTTATTTCCCTATTTTGGCTGCAGATAAAGAATTTCCGCTATAGAATTCTACCAGACAGGTCTGTGAGAGCATTTAAATGTTGACAGTTCATGCAAAGATAATTACTTTGCAACAACTGTTGCAAAACAATTTTTTTACCCAATATGGCTGTCCATAGCTGAATTCCACTGGGCTTCTCTTAACACCTTCGTCCATTTGTCCCGCCCCCACATGCTTCAGAGGGTCACTTAACATTTCATTTGTCCTGAACTATTGAATACCACTGCCCACTGTCACAATTACTGCTTTTCATCTTTCTCTGCAGCTTTGAGGAACCCTCTTTTTTGTTAACGCAAGTAGAAACATTTGCAAAGTGCTTAGGGATCCATCTGCTTAGCAGAGTATACATGTAGGATCATTGCCACTGATCCTAGTTAGTAACCTTCTCCATTCTCAATGAAAAACCTGTATTTATTTTGTCTAGAGCCCATCTTCGGGAAATAAGATGACACAATTCATCATGATCCAAGCTTGCATTGTGTTCTTAGGTCAGGGAAAAAAAGTGATGTAGTCTGGGAAGTCAGCCTAAAAGCTTCTTAAATACAAATGGTGCCAGGACTTCAGGGGAATGCCAGGGCAGGGTCTTGCCAGCTACGCCTCATCCCTTCGCCTCAACAGGAACTAGGGGAGCAACCAACGGCACAGCCAGCCCAGGGCATCAGGCACCTCGCTGGGCACAGGGTTGCGGCCAGGCTGGGATGGGGGTCAGCAGGGCTGGAATGGGGTCCTGGGACAGAGGCAAGGTTGGGAACACCCCAGGAGGGTCTGTCAGGGACAGTCCATCCCATTGGTGCCCTCAGGCCATGGCAGTGTGCCCTTGGGTGAACTCCAGCTAAACTCATCTACTCTCTTCATCCTTCATCCACTCTGCCTCTATTAAAACTCTTGAAAACTAGTACCAACAGGTCATAGCATACTAATATTTCTCCTGGTGTGTTGGCAGGCCAAGCTTTAACTGGTGCGTGACTGAATGTTTCAGTCCTGGCTGCATGTCCTGATATTAACTGGGTTTGTCATGCTACGTAAGGGCCGTGATCAGCAGCTGGCCTCAGGCAAAGGGAAAGTAATCGGTCTTTTGGAGAACTTTTCCAGTGGCTGCCAAGAATTTTCTGCATGAGGAAGCCTATTAACAAGCATCATGTGAATGTTTACAAAAAGTCAGAAAATGCTGACCCAGGATAAGGAAAATATCCCCTCTACGTAGTTTCACAGCTGAACAACTCTCAGATATTTCATTGAAGGGATTTATAGATAAGAGTTACAAAATAACTGGAAAAAAGTGCTTTTAGAACATGTTTACACCAACAGCAGCCCGGTTCTGTATGGTAATTTTTGGGCAGAGATTACATTGCAAAGGACAAAGGAATGTTCCTGGAGTGCAATATGTGTGCAAAGTAAGATCTGAAAGGTCAGATGGAGCATCTGACCCCAGGAGCTGCTTACTCACTGCCTCACCTTGTGACTGAGGCGGCGTAACAATGGGTTTGTGAAAGCCTTGTTCACAAGGTAACTTGATGTGCTCCTAAAGGAAACTCAACAAAACCTCAAGTTGTGTAATGAAAATAAACTACACAATTACCAATGGCAGATATTCTATTATTTATAATCCACAAGGAAAAGGGCATTTTAAAATTCCTTTCTCAGAGCTTTGCCAGAGAAGCAAATATTCCCATAAACTATATCTTTTAATTCTGTTACAATTTTGCTTTTTTAGGTTGCAAGAGTATGTTCAGAGCTGAAACATGGAATTTAATTGTTTAGGCTGACAAAGTCATTTCCCTCACAAAAATATATGTCAGAGATTTTTTCTCAGACCAAACATTCACAAATTATATCAGTTCAACAGTTGTCTTGTGCTCGCCTCTAAACTTTGAAATGACTGAAGCAAAGCAAGTTCTCAGGTGCTTGCAGGTTGCCCGCCCTAAGGCTGCCACCAGAAATTTACCAGACCCTTGGCAGAGCAGTGCCAATGACCTGTCATCTCATGCTGATGCACTTCTGTCACCCATGTGATCGCTTTCTTGTTACTGAGCTGGAGGAAGGGGAACAAGCTTCCAGCCTCATCTGCTGCTTTGTGCTCAACTGCTGAGACTTTATTGGCCTCATTTAAATCCAAATAAAAAAAAGAAGAACTGAACCAGTTGTGACAGAAGAGATTAGTCCAACTTGTTGCCACATGACATGCCTGAAGTCAATACTCAGCATCGCTGCTTTGAAATAGTGACATTTCCATTAAAAAAACTCGTAATCAAATCACCCTGAACTAAACCATCTGTCTTTGTAACAGAGATTTTATCTTCAATGGCATTTAACATAAACTGTAAACACAGAAAATGATTTTTCCTTTTCTGTATTACCTTGTGGTCTTACCAGATAGATTTCAAAAGGTGGTATGTTTTTACCTTGCTTTCAGACTTCTTCACCTTCTGCATCTCTGTGCCTATAGGCACTGATGCACATGTCCTTAGGTTCTATGTAAGCATACAGTGGTGATACTATAAACAAAGTTTCAGAGCAATTTAGTACACATCCTTCAGGTGAGCTCTGCTAACTAATTGTGCCTGCATCTCCTAACATACCCAGTTTTCAATCCAGAAACTGGCAGAAATAAAAGACTCCTGATATATGTTCCTGCTTTTCTCAAAAACACCCAATCTGAAATTTCCTCCACAAAATATACTGGACTGAATTTTGAGGAATATTGCTTGATTCAGGTAAGAAAGATACCAAAGTCAATGCTTTATGGCAAGGAAAATAAAGTAAATAATAAAACCACACAGAATCATGTTTTCATGACCTTTCTTGTGCATCTTCTGATGGAAAACAGTATAAATGGTCTACACCCTACACTGGTCACACAGACACTGAGCAGTGTTTCAGTAGATAAGCAGCCACACACTACCACAGCTCCTGGAGCTGTGGGTACAGAGATGACAGAGCTGGTGGGAATATGCCTTTACCACCTCCTGAAGAAAGGTGTTTACTGAGCAAGGGGATATGTCTCCTGGGTCTGCACACCCAGGGATGCTCCTTTTAGGGAGTCCGAGACAAAGCTGAGGTCAGAGTTATGGTGTTGGACACAGATTGAGAAGGTGAAGGGCTCTACCCCAAGAGGTGGTGTGAATTCCTTCATGTGGGTTTGCAGGGGTGGTAGGCTGCCCCCCAGAGAGCTGCTGCTGCTAAATATTAATGATTAACACTGCTGATGAAAGGGAGGAGGCTACAGGAGCAATTGTAAGTGACCCGTGGAGGTCAGAAATATTGGCAGGAAGTATCAGCCCTGAATGGAGAAAACTCAAAGAGCAGCTTCAGAACTGCAGCTGGAACAGCAAGCTTTAAATTGTGAAATGGCAGCAACAAATGCAGGAAATTAATTTAGGATATCACAATTGTATGGTGGTGCCTTTTGCTCACTGACTTCTAGCGTTTTTCATGCACACAGCTAAGGTACAGCAATTCTGCACTCTTTCTATATATGCAGCATATATATGAAGCGGTTGGAGCTTAATGGTAATAACTAATGTTTTTGTGAGAAAATTGAAACATATTCAGTGAAAACTCTTGTGAGGATTAATTCTTCTTATAATACTAATTTTAGGTTGCAAACTTAAATAATTTTCAAAAGTATTTTACTTTTTTCATAAACATGAAATCATAATTCCCACATCTCTACCGTTATATAATGCTTTTCGTAACAAGAGCTTTGCTTCTGTGAAAACAAAATAGTCTTTTTCCAGGAAATCTGGTTCAATCAGAATTAAAAAGCAGTTGAACACACATCTGGTTCCTACAAAATATCTTAACAGAAATCTCCTGACAGCCCTCAGACTCCTACACGGCATATTATAAAACTAGCTCAATTTGTTTGTTTTGACCAACAAACACGTGAATATAGCATCAGACATTAATATAATGTCTGTGTTATCATTATCTGGATGAGCACAAAAGATTTAAATTAAAAAGAAAATAAAACAATATTGGCAATATAACTATATAAAACAATATCTTAAAAGTTACACAAGTGGTTATTCCTAACAACTGTAAGTTTTTCATCTGAGCCTGATTCTTCAAAACAAGCTCCATACACACGTTTGAATCTGTGAACAAGTCATGGCCATCATGACTGGCCCAGCTTGGCATCAGAGTAACACAAAGCATTGCTGGCATCACCAAGGTCAATAAGCTTGGTAGTCACACTGAAATCTGTTTGCCTGGGAGCCTTCTTGGGGACTGCTCTGGCCATGCCAAGCACAATCTGGTGTTTGCAGGCTCTGCATGGAATTACATAGACAGAAGCGATTCCAGGCTCTTGGCACAGACATAATGGAATCTGGGATGTGCCACCTCATTCCGTCACTGGCTTTTTTACCTTATGGAGGACATGATTTTTCCATTTAAGAATGCAGCAAAAGCAATCTGCAACATCTGACTGGCTGATAGAAGCAGCTTTTCCAGAGTGCAGCATGGCTGAGGCCTCAGCACAGATCTCATCATCCCTCTTGCTCACTATTGCATTTCTCACTCTGTACCAAAGCCCTTTTTTTGCTCCTGCTTCCTACCCACTTCCCACACATTTCTGATACCCTGATATCAGTATGTACAGCTTCATGGGATTAAAGGATAACTTGGGCTAGGAGGCACCTCAGGAGGTCTAAAGCCCAACCTCCTGCTCAAAGCAGGATAAGACAGGAGATCAGACCAAGTTGCTCAGGACTTGACCCATCTGGCTCTCAAAAATCTGGTGAAGACCACACAGCCTCTCTAGTCAATCTGTCTGTCCCACTGCTTGCTATCCACATAGAGAAAAAGGGGCTAAAACACAGAGGTTTGTAACAGTGGCTTTCCCTCAAAACTACATAAGCATATATAGGTAGAAGCTGAGCTCTCCTTCTCATCCACTGTTGCCAAAATTCACATACTAAACAGCCCATTTGGTATCCTCTGGACTGAGCTCATGGCAATGTGAACCCTGTATGGCAGCCCTGGGGGATCTGTAATCAAAGGCAGAGCTGTGTCAAACCTCTGCACACCCTGTGCAGTGATGTTTCTACCTGACACTTAAACATGTCCATTTAGAAGACAAAACTCTGTGTCTTCTCTTGCTATCTCTATTTGGCTACACTGATGGTAAATGGGGACAGGGACAATGGTCATCACATTCAAAAAAATCTCTGGGATTTTGGTGCAAAAGCAGTTAAATGAGCTATGCCAAGACGCTTCCCAACTGAAGAAGCATGGAAGGCACAAAAGGGTGTTTTTTGAGGACAGCAGTTACGAGTGATAGAAATTTGCAGGCCACAAGGCTCAATGCAGTAGATATATTTTCTCTACTTTGGAACAACAGCTTAGCACTGTAAGAAGAGAGGCTTTCCACAACTATTTGTCACAGGGTTGGCAAGAGACAACTGAAGGAGATGCACAAGAATCTGACTGACCTTTTGCAACCAAGACCACACAAATGCATTCAATGCAATTACCTTGTGTTATTGTGATGAGAGAAAATTTAATTTTATCTCTGGACCCAGACAACAAGTGTTCCAATACCTTATTTTTTTTCCAGTAATAATGTCTGAGGGAAACTCTGAGTCATCCAGAGAGGGAAGAGATAAATAATATCTGCCTTGAACTCTAGACATAGATGAGAGCTTTCCAACCTGATGTTGGGAATGAAAAGTCTGTTTGCTTCCTATAAAAGAAAGGTAGTATTTTGTGAGAAAAAGTGGAACAGGGGGATACAGAAGCCACTCAATGCCTTACTTGTCAGTTATTGCACAGTTATGCCTTCCAACATCTTCCAGAGCAACTGGTTGCAGCCACTGTCAGAACATTGGACTAGTAAATCCTCAGCCTGATTCAGTATAGCATCAGTCTTGCATTAGAGACATGCTGCAGGGCATGCAGATTCATACAAATGTTGGTAATGGTTAGCAATATCTTGCTCTGTATGTACTCTGTCACAGGGACTTGAAAGAGAACCACAAAACAGAACACTGACTTGTTTGCCAATATGGGAGCAATTCTACAGGCAACTTTGCTGGGTATACAACCCTCTCCTATAGATTAAGAGCACTGCTATCAGGTACATATTGTGCAGCATAATGGGCTTGAGCCCAGAGTTTGCATAGTTTTTTTGTTATTTAGCTTCCTTCTGATTCTTAGAAGCAAGAAACATCTCAGAAAAGGTGGATTGCTTTAGTTGTTAGAGCACAGAGTAGATCACAGTTGCTCGAGGTCATTTCCCACAGTCTGTCTGGCTTACCAGTGGATGCCTGACAGTTGCCAGTGAAACAGCTGAATTTGTTGTATTTTTTAAATGGTCGAAGACAGGAGCTTCAGCACAGAGAGATCAATTAGCCTGTGGGAATGACCTTTGCAGCATCCTAGATCAATTTGAGCTCTTGCATGTGTGCAGAAGATCTGAAAATGTGCAGCAGGCATTTTTTGAAGGGCTCAGATTTCTAAACCCAGAAGTCGCAATTCCAAGGAAAACACAGATCCAACAAACTATCGTCATAAAAGTCTGAGCTATTTGTGTTATTGGAAAGGAAAATAAAAATGAAGAAGGCTTTCCCAATTAAAATCTCTAGACTACTTCTTGAGTAAAAGTCATACCCAGCTAAATGCAAAAACAGAAATGCCAAATGGTCTGCATTTTAGTATCAGAAAATCAATCTTGGCCTGTGGAGGGGACTCCAGGGAGCCTCCCAGGGTGCTAGGGGTGCCCAGCCCTGGGGATGAGCCTGAACTTTGTGGCTACTGTACTCCCTTCTGCATCAGCATGCCCAGAGCAAAAGGAAGGGTTTGAGCAAAAAGAGAGGTTACCAGAAAACCTTCAACTTAGGAGCTCTCTCTGTCTTCATCAGCCTAACTCCTGCAAGATCCTGGAGTCTAACAGTCTTCAGCGCATGCTCAAAGCCTGGCTTGAGGCTGTCCCTGTAGTTCATCCCCATAAATCCCACCAAGGTATGATCTGTCTTGCTTAGGTAAGTCCTTAGTGGTTTCCCCTTGGTCACATCATCTGTTATCCCAATGCACACTGCAATCCCATGCTTAAATTGAGATATTTAGAAGTGGCTGCATTCTTTATATGACACACTGATTATATGAAAACATCGGTCTACCCTTTATGGTCTCTGAGTTAAACAGATCCAATCCAAATTACATTTAAACAGATTCAAATGCACAGCTTTTGGCTCCAGTACAAATGAATAAAATTGAAATAATCCCTCCTATAAAGGCAACTGCTCTTGCCAGCTTCTTTAACAAAGCCCTTGTTGGTTGATCCTGATTTCACTCAAATGTCATACCAATGTGCATCTGTAGGGAATTTAATGAAAAAAAAATGCTTTGGGCTTTGAATGGATTAAGTACAAGAGACTTCCACCACCAGAGTGCAAGAAACATCAGTAATTTGAACTTTCTAAGTATTGAACCATCTTGAAGAATTTGTAACCTTGGCTAAGTCAGCAAGCTGAGAGAGGAGCATTTTAGACTAGCCAGTTGGAAATGCCACAGAGAGAGACAGTGTTTATGCCTGTGTAGTACAGACAGCAATAAGCTGAAGAAGCAGCATGCGGAGGTGATGACAGTGCTAGAGAAGAGAGAAAAAACTACTCCCCCCATGCCAACCATTCCTGGCTGGTAGAGACCAAGTCATGATATTTCTTACACTAACAGTTATTATGCTGCCTATGTACAGACAAACTAGTCCCAGTTAAAAACTGAGAACTCTGTTTGTTTGGTCTTTTACTTTGTGAAACACTTTGTTCTTTTCCTTACTCTGAAAAACAATTGAATAGGAATTACGCCTTGGCAGATGTAGAGCGAAGCCTTTTCCAAATCATGGGAAGGCTGCAAAATTATTCTATGGGCTTAGGTGAGTGAAAGTAGAAAACCAAGAGGCTGGAAAAGGTTTACACACTGATGAACACAGGGCAGAATTAAAGGGAATGAAGAAAATTCCTGGAAAAGTCAATGCACTCTCACCGAACTATCAGATATTTTGGTTCACTTAAGCCATGTGTTTACATTACTATTATTTCCTAAGTTCATCTTGGTAAAGACTAACCGACTCTGTCTTGGTACAATGAGAAACAATTGCGCAGGCTAAAGTGAAAGAGAATGAACAATGACCTTTCCTTCTGCAGAGCCCACTGCTGAGAAAGGCAGGAAGAGATCTATCTGGTAATGTTTATCTGACTAAGGCAATTTACTGGATGATAGCTTTCCCCAGAAGATCTAAGGACAAAAATGGCATAAAATCAACTCACAAGGGACCCAGTAATATGAGTCCTAAAATGAAGCTCTCCGTGCTGAACCAACTGTATATTTCACATATAAGCCATGCCATTGGGATGTTTAATGTTCATCTGGAGAGCAATAGACCAGTGACAAGAAAAATAAACAAGAGCTAAAGATGAAGATGTCCTTCAACTGAGAGTGCTTCACTTTAGGAAACCCAATAAAGTGAGTGAGAAACTGTGAAGCATGATTGCATTAAAATAGGCAATATTTTTTGTCTCTTCAGTGGGATGACTTGGGTATTTTATGCCATAGGTTTCCATGTAATTATGAGAACAGTGGTTTCAGCTTGCTGTGTACTACTGAAAGGTGGAACGCTATATCCTGATGACAAAACCTCATTTCAGTGGGAGTGGAGGTTTAACCTGTAGCCTCCTATATATGCCCAGGTATCCTCACTATTGGGCTGTAGTGCCCCTCTGTCCTTTCCTCCTCATGCATGCATTTTCTGACATTTCAGCATATCAATAAATTGTTGCTGAATCTGGATTTTTCCATTAGAACATTTGATTTTCAACCAACAACTGCTTTGTCAGAAAAATCCCTGCGAGCACCACACGAAACGTACTAACAATTGGGTTAATCTAATAAATACCTTTATTCTCATGCAGCTCATGACCACAATATGCCAAGCTAAACAATCCAAAAATACACACAAAGGTTTGTCGACCTTGTTTTCAAACCCCTGCCTAAATGCATCAAGCTGCTAGATCTGGAGTAAATATAATTAAGGGAGCAGAGGTGGAATGCTATGGCTGGTTTCATAAGGCATGTACACACATAAACACTTATGATGGTAAATAATCTTTTCCTAGGGTGAAACAGGAAGCACAAAATGTCTGGAGGCATAAAATGATACAGTTTATATAATTCCAAGGTTTTAAGAGTAAGTGGCTCCTTTGAGGTCACTTACAGAGTTGTTTTTTTCCTGTAAATTTTCACTTTTCCATAAGTATTTCAGCATTTCTTATGCCAAATTGTTAGAGATTCCCATTCTGTTAGGTAAAATATATTTCCATTTGTGCTCTTTACTTACAAGTTAAGCAGAAGTCAAAGTGCCAAGAGTAGCTTGAGAGGTAGAAAATTCAAATATTTTTCTGTTCCAATTTTAAACTTGGAACTTGTGGCCATTCTTAAAATTAAGGTATTGATCATTATTTCCAATCAGTCATGCTACAGTCCTTATTTTCATGCCAAGGTCTTTTTTTAAGCATGTCGAAAAGTAATCTGCACTATTACTTTCAATTACAGTTTAATAATTTATGAAATTACTTAGTATCATACCTGCAATATGTCAGTCAGGCTTCATTACATTGCAATGAGGTCTGATTTAACACAGTCATTATTGCTGCTGTTAAGGGTTTGTGGGGGAAAGATTCCTGCAACTGTATTAATTTTAGCCATTTTAGACTAAAATAAGCAGCTACAGATAAATGACAGTATACATTGGGGTACTTACGCATACCTAAGACTATGATGTCTCCTAATTGCAAATACTTGCTTCTTGGAATAGCTCCAGGTTTTGCACTCCATTAGGGAAACGTTCTCCTCATTTCTTACAGCAGATTGTTTTACAAGCAAGGATGAGCTATGAAAACTCATGAGGAAGGCAAAGACTTGCATAGCATTCCCTGGCAGCTAGCATACAGGTAGCTTAACCAGCATGAAGACTCTTTGCAAGTATTGATAAGGAGATCATCTTCATACAAAGCATGCTCAGATCTGTTCTTGGCTTTAGGCTGGCCCCTGTGTTGTGGTTACACTAACAGTGGGTTTGAGTTTATACCTCTGATGTATGATATCATTGGTGATACAAGGTGAAACAGTGTGCCAAATAATAAGGAAAATCTTTACTCAGTTCAAAGAAATTTTGAATAAAACAACATTTGGGAAGGAAGATTATGAGGCTTTTTCCTTGACATTACTTCTCCAATTTACCTTTAGGTGGCCAGAACTAAAGCTTTGCCAACTTTGAGATCGGGGGTTATTCCAAACTTTCAAATTAACATAATAAAATGAAGGTATTTGGGTTTCTCAGGGCATGTTCTGTTTTGTATCGAAGCATGAAATCCTGCAAACACGTAATTCAGCCAAAGCATCATGCAGTATGTAGAAAGTTGCACTTCTTTTTCACTGGTAATATGAAAAGCTACTTTCCCATGTCTCAGTCTTTCCACAAAAAGGCAATCTAATTTTCCTAATCATATATAATGTCAGGCCAGGACAAGGACTACTTCTTTGCCTGCATGTACCCCAGACCAAGGTAAAGTAGAGGGGAAAAAGCAAAGCAAATATGTTCTTATTTACCCAGGATTTCATCAGGAACAGAATTAAACCAAAATTTAACTCTCCCAAATAATTGGAAACAGCTTTTACTCCAAGGTTAATGCTTCTGACTGCAAGCCCCCAAGGCAATATTGTCTTCAGTTTGTATTTGATACAGCTCCAAGCACAGCACATTGAAGAAATAATCAGTGTAATTCTTTGCTGTTGCTTTCAGCTCATTAGGAGCTTTTTTTTCTGACTCAAGCGCCGGTGGCTGGAGATGATTTGAGGCATCAATCGGAGGGGCTGTTCGGGTGCTGTGCTGCTCAGGAGCCACAGCAGCCTGGCAAGACAGGAAGAGTTAACTGAGGCTTCTGCTGGGGAGGGAGATGTCAGGCTGGCGTGCAGAATTAGAGTAGGAGCAAATATAAGGGGAAAAATGAATCATAGTATTGATGTCTGGAAAGAACAATATTATGACTATATGGATTTAATGACTGTTGATAACTAGTTCTGTGACAGGTAGTCTCATCCACAGGGACAAAAGTACACTGTGTGCTTTGAGGAGACCTGGAGGCAATCCTTCAACTCAAATCCCATGAGAGGATAATATGCTATGGCTCCTTTTATGCTGGAGGTGGCATCTTTTCTAGATCCCTTCTGAGTATGTCAGTTGATGATAACAGCATAATTTGCCTTAGAAATTTTAATTCCCCACACACACCCTTTTCCTTACAAAGAAGAAAAGAGTGAACATTCCCTTTGAGCTGTCCTGAATAAATACTTTAAGAATATTAAAACTGAGAAGTGGATTAAAGCTTTCTGAGTGAATTCCAAACCATGTAGGGCACTTAACTAATTTTAAAAGTAGGGATGTTATAACCTTCAGTGCTCACACTGTGTGACAGACAGGCATTGTCAGTGTTAAAAACAGGCACAGTCTATCTGTGGATACAGCCAAATGTATAATCTGTCCTGAAACAGCATCTGTCTGCCTTTACCCTGTCACAGAGGAAATTTAGTGAGGAGCAGGTAAAGCAGTCCTGTGACATCGTGGTTGTTCTACAGGAACTCCTGGATGTCATTAGCTGTTGCACTTTGTTTGCCCGTATTTTATATTCAGCATGCATTAGCAGTTGCTTGTTTTGAAGTCCTCCAGGGTATTCTGCAACGAAGTTGCCTGGTAGCAGAACAATCTGTGCTCCTCAGATATGCAAGTGACTAATTTTCCATCAATCAGAGATGAGACTTAAATAAATAAAGGTACTTCACGGGGCTGCTGTGCCTAATGATAAGCAATTATATAAAGTCAAATTAAGGCAGTTCTTTGTGAAGGTCCTGTGAAATTGGTTAAGCAAAAAGAATAACTGCACCATTTCAGTGATTCATCCTATTGCTCATTTCAGTGGGAGCATTATCTCAGTTAACTGATGCAATTAATATGAAAATGAGGAAATCATTGTTTAAGGAGATGAGGAGAGAGAGGGGGTCTTAATGCGGCAGCAGTGAAGAAAAAGAGTCACAGAGATGGAAATTTGCATAGGTCAATGGTAATGTAATGCATTTAGCACATATTCAAAGCTTAACTTGCATAGTAATACAGATCCATTAAATTCTCATTATGATGACCTGTGTCCAACACAATTCAATTTTTCTGAATCTTAATGATAAAAAGTTAATTACGTAAGGTGAAAACCTTTTGTACTTGGTCTTAAAATAAAGCATTGAAAGGGCATTGAGACTATCTTTTCGATATGGCAGGTAGTTTCAGTTCTGCTTAATTCAATATTTTATTAAGCATGACAAGATCTGAAGTTTGGCTTCTGTGTGCACTGCAGATTTTTAATGTAGTCAGTGGCAATAAATAAGCCTTTGTCTGCACAACTACAGTTTAGTGCTAGCCCTTTTCCACTTCCAGGCTTCAGTTACAGATTGCATTCCTATTTTATCCTGGTTTTCTTATTTTTAGTAACCAGTAGCCTGTCCAAATTTGGGAAAGACGGGAAAAGACATCTTTCCCCTTTCAGCGCTGTATACATATTCTAGCTTTTGTTCCTCAGACGTGTCTAAGCCAATAACTCTTAACACACTACAGTGGAAGATCTCCCGCAACTGTTTCTTGTCATTACCTGATTTTGATTCTCACCACAACTACAGGTGGAAGATAAGTGTCTGAGTGCTGCTCAGCCTCACTCTATTTCCTTCCACTTATCCCATATTCACAGATAATGGTCAGGCTTTGACTTACTCATCCAAGACAGGGAGCAAATGTGCCAGTCTCCTAGTGCTCTGAATCATACTTTGGATTAAGCAGAAGGTGTGGAGATATGCTATAATCAGATTCAACAAGGCAGGCTGCCATGTGGAACAGGTTGTTGTTCTTAAAAGAGGGCATGCCAGAGCAGCACCTTCCTTACTCATTTACATTAAAGCCACCATATATCACTCAGGCTATTTTAAATGGTGATTAATATGCATTTAATAGATTTATAAGGCACCTTTATTAACATCTGTGTAATGTAAGTAAGGCTTAGTGCAAACAAAAGCCAAGTCCTGCACATATTATTCTCCTTGTCAGGGTCTTTTATCCTGAAATCTGCATTATACTCACAGCAGTACATGACTGGTGCTTGTGGAGAAGATCCAAGTGATGACTTTAGTCACCTATCACAGAGCCAGATATTGGGATTCATTTGACAAAATGCAGATATCTGCAGAGCAGATGCTTGTACCTGAGCTAGACACATTGGGCTATTCATGCAGGCAGTGAAGACACCCAGCCTGAACATATCACAGAGCAGAGAGCCACATGTGGTCCTGGGCAGCAGCCCAGCCCCAAAGATGCAAAGCTACATGAAAAAAATATGACACTAATTCTCTAAACCCAAGCCTGAGATCCAATCCTTGCCTTACTTTTAAGGCTACAATTCACGGTAGTTTAAATTGCCACCGTCCCCTGAATACTCCAAAGTTCTGTTCTTGCCTCCTCTAGTGTTTCTCTGAGTCCCTGAGCAGCTATTTGGCTTCCCAAGGAGACAGTTCATCTCTCTCAGCCAACATAAAACTAATCCAGCCCCTGCCCATGCATACTCACATGTATATGCACGAGTGGGCACTGGTCAGAGCATCACCAGTGCTGGTGAAAGGCAGGGCACAGGCACATCTCTTCCCAGCACTGCCCTATGTTCCTTGTCTGATCTCTCATCGCCCATGATTCAGTTTTTTAGCACCACACAGGAGCTGCACTTTTAAAATCGTTTCAATGCTTTGGAATGCAGATAAGCTTCAACATCTAAAAGTATGTAAGAGTAAGGTAGCTAAATATTTTGTTGGGCCAGAATCCCATCAGAAAATAATTGATCTCAGTAAGAGTTAAATGCCCATTGTGGCCCAGTCTTAGGCACTTATATACCTTTACAGATTTAAGCATATGTGCTTCAAAGACAGTTTTAAAACCACAGTTTTATGCTTTAGAAGAGGTAGAAGATAGATGCAGCACATAAGCTGCAAGGTTATTCAGTCATTCTGCCTGCTCCAGCTGTTTTCATCAGCCTTCTTTCTGGCAACTTGCTGACAGTCACTTGCTGCCCCCCATGAGGTGTCTCCATGTGTGGCTGGTCAGTGAACAAAATCCAGTTGAAAAGTAACACAGAAGAAAAAAAATCACTCATTAATACCTTGCTTTTAATCTTTCCTGGTTTGTCATTTCACAGCATGGGAAAAGCAAGCAGCTCTGGATGAACCCATGTGGTCAGTCTTGGAGTATGTGGAGAACTGCAAGAAATGGTTATATAAAATTAATTGTGATTAAACCTATAGGAGAAAACAACTTGTAGATCACACTAATCTTGCTTAAGGGCAGCATATTCACCAAGCTACTTCACAAACACCACTCTAATTAATAAGATTCAGTTAAAGGAGAAGAATCAATAAATACTGCTATTCATAGGAAAGACATATTAAGTGAGGAAGAAGACTGGATTTTAAAATAGATCAGTTTTCTGCAAGCACAAATTAAGATTCTTTTAGGGAAAAAAGAAACACCAGGTAGTGACAAATAGAGGAATAATACAATTAAAGTTTCACTGGTTTCGTTGTTTATGAAGATCTGACAAAAGCATTTTATCTCAAGAACTGATATTTACCAAAAGGGGAATTCTGTTTCTAATAGAGAAAATACACTTTTCAACACAAACACCATTGCATGTTGCTAAAAGAATCTCTAATGTGTCATATAAACAGAGCAACAAGCAAAAGCAACACTAGGAAACCCTGATGACTATAAACAGATATCAAGAAATTCACAGTACATGCTGTGTGATATAAAATCTTTGAGATTAGATTGATTTCCTTTATTGTCACTATAAAGCATCAGAAGAGTCTGTGGATCTTTTTTTAGTTGTACAGGTGTTTTGCAACAAACAGCAATAATTTGCCAACAAAAGAAGAAAACTGGAACATGTTCTGTGATTCCCCACAAAAAGTTTTTCAGAGGACATATTTTTATAAATCATCAAAATCCTTTTCTTTGTATCTTGTTTCTGTGAGCTGCTACTGTTTTGTGACAATATCGTGACACATTGCTGTCCAATTTGATTTGCAGCCTCCTTGTAGAGGGAGGCCCTAGAGCCAAGCACTTTCCTGGTATAGATGATCCACTGGGACCTAAGAAGCTATACTAAGGACATGAGAAGAATCTTATGGGTGCTTTGGTATCGTGTTTGTAACCACAGTCTGTGGAGAACATAGAATCTGTTAGGGAAGAAAAATGGTTAAAGTTTCTTTTCAGATTTACAAGTTTCAGGTACTTCTTGAGCTGGACACTGGCAGTGGACATCCTGTACAGTTAGTTTTGTGCAAGAGTTGTGTGAATCTCCAGGAATTAGTCTTATCTCTTTGTGAGACACTCTTGGCCCTCTCAACACCTGGTAGCAAGGAACTCCTCAGCATCTGTGTTTTAGGCTCTATGAATATGTCTACATTTCCACCTCTACTTTTTTTTCTGTCCACTTTCTTTTGCATCAAAAAGCACTCCAGTCGTCTTCCCTAATGACCACTATGGTACCCAGGTCAGCCAAGGACAGTAAGCTATTCCAACATGCTGCTGATTCTTCAGTACTCACCAGCTTCCACTATAATCTGCAGTTGTTCCTACATTAGACTGACATCCAGGTCCATCTGTATTTTCCACGCCTGTTAAATATCTTTGATCATCAGTGACCCTGAATGGATTTGCCTTCCCTAACTTCAGAGGTCTGAAATTAAGCCTTTTGTCTACACTTCTTGTCTGTGCTTTGTCTTGTCAGATAGATCCCTCTAGAGGGGTATTCAGATCACTTATCTCAGGCCCCTATTTTAGAATATTAATTGCTGCCTGTGAATGCATTCTCTCTCCATTGATGAGGTGACTGACTTAGGCTAGATACACGGGTTTTTGATAGCTAAATTTAGAAGAGATGACTCTCATGCTGGATGTCTTCCAAAAGTCAACCAAAAAAAAACCACCCAAAATAAAAGTCTGACCCTACCTTGCATTTCCACATTGTTACAAGCATTAAAGAATGATGTAATTCATTGGCATGGGCTCACATTCCCCTTTCCTTAGGTACTGATTCTGCAGTACTGAAATCAGTACAGGCTCCATGAAGAATTTTCTAAAGCAAAAGATGCAGAATCATTATTTATATTATGGGACTAATAGGACACACATACCCTAAGTGTGTAAGCAAACCCTCTGGAACAGCCTTCCATCACTTCCTTCAGTATCTGCTCTCTGTGACCCTACCCCAGACAACTTTCCCAGCCCGTAGACTCAAAAAGCTTAATTCAGCCATTAGAATCATATTCAGATTTCAGAACTCCTCAGAGCCAAGAGGACAGGTCCAGAGACTTAGGTGAGACCTATTTCTGCTTTAATGCCATCAGTAAAATAATACTGAAAAACACTGTCTCCTGTTGCCATTCACCAAGGCCAGGCAGTGACCCTTGTGCAGCTCTGCGACCTGCCAATACCCACCTTGGGAAGTCAGAGCCCTTGCAAGCAACATTTCTCAGGGCAGTGTCTTGCATGCCATAAACAGGATATCTGGGTTTCTAAAAAAGCCCAACTTGCTTCACTACTGAACTCCTGGAAAATCAAGGATGATGAAAAATGGCATCTTGACATGTTCCCTTCTCTGTTCGTTCCCAAGTTTTCGCTTTTGTCAAGAACACATCCCTCTGCTGCGGTGCTCCCTGCATAAAATTTAAGTAATCATCCTGATAGTTTTCTAGACTAAATTTTGCTGGATATGCATACAAGAATGTGAAAAGCTGTTTTTGTGCAACAAATCTTGCTCTGTTCTAACTCAACAGCAGAGGGGAGGGTAGAGCAATGGAGAAAAAGTTAGTGCTGTGGGAGAGGCAAGGGGTTTTATTATTTCACTTATACCAGTATAATGCAGCTGTGTCCTTTGATAGCTTTAATGCAGCTCCTTCTAATTTACATTGGTGTAAGTGAAATCAAATAAAACCCATTATGTCCTTGAACCCCAGTAGGCGATCAATGTAATGCAGACTTTTACAATCCCAGTTTCTTTCTGTAATAGCAAAGGAACAATACGGGTTTACAGAAGTGCCAAGCTAAAGATAAACCTCCCCTCCCTTCTCTTTCTTAAGCTGCAATCAGAAGAATCTAAATGGCCATTTGAGTATGAAGACTAAGGTCAAGAAGGACAACAAAAGATCAAGTGAAAGCCTGGAAGCTGAACCTGAAGATAATCCTGCAACTGAAAAATGTTCAGTGCACCGAAGATCATCTACCAATTATGCAAAGATATGAAAAATCAGAACATTAATTAAGATTCTTTTATTACTTCCCTAATAATGAAGTCAAATTGAGTTATAACAAGTTAGGATATGAAGACGATTTCTTTGTATTGTTAAATGCACTTGTTTCAATTTTACTGCCTCAGAATTGCAGTATAAAATGTATTTCAAAAATAATAGATACATCTGTAGTAATTATAGGATAGGGGCACACTCAAAACACTTTTAAAATCATGCACTCCCCAGACTCCTTTCAGCACCTCTTGTCTCTGCCTATTTTTCTGTAGTTCTCCTTTCCTAGCACTGTCATCTTCACTGTGAGTAGGCAAAACCCCCACCATGTCTGGTGCCAAAACCTCCTCTGCAGCTCTGCAAGTTAAAACAGTCTGTCTGTAGCTCCCTATTTCAGCACTTTTCTGATCTCCTCAGGAAAAAAAATAAAAGGTACAATGGATTCTTTCCTGGAGAATTTGCAACAGGACGCAGGACACCACCAGGGGCTTCAGTGCAGCTGAACATCAGTTTACCTCAGATGAAAACTGCCATTCTCCATTCTCTTTTTTCTCATTCATACCTCCTTTGGTCATTTTTTACTCTGCTGCTCTGTTTAATGCAAGACGTGTTGTAAGGGACATTGGTTGTATGAAATACATGATGTTAAACAAATTATATGCTAAACAGTCAAGAGAGTGACAATGCCCTTACTTGCAAACATCCTCCTGAGTCAGTGTAAGTGGCTATCATGCACAATATTCAGAAGTCAGCTCTCTAATGCAATAGCAGTTCACTTGTGTTGACAGCCAGAGATCCAGCTTTCTGGGACTGGGAGTGACTTGTCTTACATCATGAATTGAAATGAGATGAAAGCATCTTAAAAGTAGTGACTTCCACAGACATCTTGGATGCCCTTTCTGACAATGCAGCACAGGAACCTCCTAGAAGAACTGCTGTGCCCCAGCACAACAGCCTGGGAGACAAGTAAGGGAAGAAGGTATCTCAGATGAGGAAAAGGTGGTGGTATTGCCCATGGTCCCCTCAGTCCACAATTTCACCTGCATGAATGGAGAGAGAGAAAAACCCAGCTCCTGAGCAATGAGGCCCAAGCACTCTGAGGAAAGAGATTTCCTGATTCCCAGTCTTGAATTTCTTCTGAAATGAAATACTGTCTGCTCCCACAGTCTCTTGCTTCAACCTTTGCTTTTCACTGCAGATATTGAAATCACCATTCTGTCTTGACACTTGAAGATGCTCTAATCAATACCACTGGAAATGTCATTTAACTTTTCACTTGGGCGAAAGGTGATGCTGACATTCTACTTTTCCTGAGTTTCCCAGGAGAATATTTAATCTCTCTGACCTTGCAGATATTTAAGGGACCATTCACAAGACAACATTGCATCGTGGCAGCCAGCAGGGACTTTCTCACAGACAGCATTTTGCCTACAGGGACCACAGACAACATATGGATTCAGATAGAAAATAATAATAGAAGAGAACACATTATTGTTGTTCATCAGTGTCACTCAGGGATATATTATTATTTCTGCCTCTTGGAAGCAATGCTGTTGTGTTTTTGAAGCATAATGACTGTGACCTATGAATCTGATGATGAGAAACTGTGGTGGCAAAAGCACATGAATAAGATTTACAGTTGCTGAATGCAGACTAGCCCCTGCCTTCTGTAATACTTCCTCTCCATGTTTCTCATCCCTTTGGAGGGGATGTGGATGTATTCTATGAACACGCTATCAGATTCAGGGGACAACAGGGATGCCAGTCACTGGCATGTATATCTAAAGAGCTCTGGGATAGGCCTCACAGGAAAGCTGCTTTACAAAGCAGTAGGAAGAGATACAGGGGTTAAATAACAGAGAGCAGTGGGACCCTAGTGGAGCTGCTTTGGTCGGTCAGGTGTGGGCACAGCAGAAAGCAAAATAAATTAAACTCCTCCAGCTGTAAAATAAATATGAAACAGCAAGTGAATTTGTGCACTTCATGACTGAGTGAGCAAAGCTTAATTCTCTAATTATTACCTCTGTTCTACCCACTGAGATAAAGAGCAAGTTAGGAGAGATAATCAGGTTCTAAAATACTGTGCCCTCTTGAATTCAGCCCAAATGTAAGTCAGCAGTAATTCCAAAACTGATGCAATCTCTTGAAAGATCTATAATAATATAATATTTGCTATTTGTAATTTTAAGTCATAGAAACATAGAATAGTTAGGGTTGGGAAGGACCTTAAGATCATCTAGTTCCAAGTCAGTAGCAACTGAAGAAAAGCTTCATTCATTATTATTTTTAACCCACTTTTCATTGCTTATTCAAATGGTTGAATTGCAGAATTGTGCATGTATTGCACAAAGGTCTGGTTAAAGTATTCTACATTACATTATTCTAAATATTCATACTCTTTTAATTTAATATAAATTCTGCTAATACCACCCAGATGTAATCTTGCATTCGCAGTCTTTAGTTACGTCAATGGCATATTGTTTTAAGATTGATCATAAAATTCCCTGGTTTCACAAAGGCGCTCTGTGCATGTAGCTACTCTACAACAAAAAAGAAGGGGGGGGAAGTTCTTTTTAGTTTTTGCAATATGAAAAGAATAAAAGATATCAATAGAATAATTCAAAATGCTACTTGCAGTCACATTATGCGTTAATTATCCCATGACCCTCAAGAGTGCCTGATAGCTAAATAACACTCTAATCATTTGTTTCAGCACTTCAAGATTAAATTTTATTCATTCAATACCTGCACTAGATAAAAGAAAAAAATGGAAGAGATTTGATTTGGGTCCATACAATTAAGAAGGGTATCAAGGAAGCTGATCAGATCCTCCTTCTTATCTCATCCCTTTCTTCATGAAAAAAAGCAGTTAAGAAATAAAGGTCCGACTGAATAGCATTGAAACTGAACACAAAGAGGAAGACATGCAAGCTCACACAGGAGGAAGTCAGCCAGAGGTAACCTCTGCAAGGCAGTAAGACAGCTGGCAGTGCTTCAGTTTTGAAGAGGTGGCACAATTCTGATCACAAATAAAATTGTTACCACAGGAGACCCTTTTTGCAGAAATGGTTGCTACCATGTGTTGTATATAAGGAAAGGGAACAAGGAAGGAAAATGTATAGACTCAATAGCCACAGGAGACTGGAAAAATGATCACCACTCTTCTGGGCGATGGCCATTTAAAGAGGCAAGGGCCACAGCTTCCTCAGAAAACCCATGCCAATTAATGGTGCTCAAAGCAGCACGAGATGCTTCTTGATGAGGTGGTTGTAGGAAGAAAGAAGTCTGAAATGTTTTTTTGATCCCAACAGAAGTGGATCTGCAGAGCTAATTGCTCAGTGCTGCACAGTGCACATCTCTGTAGTTGACTTCAATGAGCTCTAGGCTGAGCCCATGGGTTTGGCTCTAGCATGGGAATGGTCAAAGTGTGCTTCTGGAGAGCACCTTCCAGTTTAGTTTCTTTTCAAAGGAACCCATTTTTATGCCTCAAGGTTGCCCTGTGATACTAATCAAAGTGTATGAAATAGGAACAATTGGGTAATGTAAGGTGAAAAGATGCACAGGTTCCAGGATAGGCATCTTTCAAATTATTTTAAATATTAATTAATCCAAACAGCCAAATAAATGGTCATGAGTTACTTAGTGCAGTGTTCCAGAGGAGATACCTCCCATGTGTTCTCCTCAGCACAGTAAGAAAGCTTTTTTTCATTTCATGTTCTTGTTGATTCATGCTAGTTTCCAGACTCTGGTAAGCCTGAAGCCTGTACTTGCTCTTTGCTCAGTACTTATTTTGTCAAATTCCTTAGGGTTTTCCTGAGCAAAGACTGAAGCAGAGTTCCCTGAGCTCTCCCCACTTGCTATGCAACATGCAGCCCAGGGGGCTTCAGCTCTGAGCTAGGGGCACTGCTGTGTGGAGACACAGGCATTTTCAGAGCAACCTACCAAACAAGGAGTCAGAAGTAAAATACAGAGGCAAACAGCCCAATGCTGTCCATCAGCTACAAGTGAGTGATGGGTGAGGAGGCTTCTCCTATTGCAATCCATAAACCTGGAGCTAAATGTTTCTACCCCATTTGCAAAACAGAAAAGAAGCAAGGGGGGTTCCAGCTCACAGGATCCAATAATCCAATTAGAGCATCCTGGCAATGTCAAAGAGCCAGGTTCAAACCAGTCTTCTGGATGATTTGATTTTTGCCTCTTCTGTGCTGGGGATCCCTCCCGTGGGAGCTATTCATTGTGCACACAGCATTAAACATTTAGCAAGGACTGAGACCTCAGCTTCCTAGGCCTCAGCTGAGTGCACTTTCCGGAGGGGTATAGACTTAGTTATGCCAATATAGTATTTAACTTCAAATTGACCTGCATTGAAGCTAGCCGGACCGCTCCAACAGGAGGAATACCCATGGAGAGTGGCTGGTATCACCTTTCTGGCATGTGAGACATCAAAGCCTGTTTCAAAAGCAGAAGTTTGAGTCAGGACTTCCCCTGTCCCAGAAAGCACAAGCTCATTTTGGGAGCCAAGAACTGCAACCCATAAGTACAGGTGATCTTTGCATCCCTAATGCCGCAGGTCAAGTTGCTAAAAACTGTGTGAGAATGGCTATTCTGAGAAAACAACTCTGTTCCTGCATGGGCAGTGTGATAGAGTATATGCACTTTTCCCTTCCACATTTTGGGTGAATGTAGCACTGCTGTGCAGTCCAGACCTGTCCATTGCTTGACAAATAAATGGAGCAAATGAATTGGACAAAGATCGAATTCTTTTCTCAGTAATGATACAATTCCCCAAGGTTTCTGATGCTGCCAGTCACTGCAAGATTACAGGTTTTCAGGACAAAGCAGGTGGATGAATATGACATCAGTGTAAAAATGCCAGGATCCGCTCCCTGCTGCATTGTTGCAGTGACAGGTATGCATTTGTGCATAAGAAGAGTTACAGACATAGACAGGTCATGCTGACAGGACAATACATATATTTTGTGGAGGAAGCTAAAGCCGCCAAAAAAAATGGTCGCGCTATTTCTTTAAATTTAAGTGATTACACAGGTAATCTCATGTCTCTTTGAATCACAGCTTACAGGTTCTCACTGGATCATTAATCTCAGCAGGCACTGTGTTGTTCTAGTATTCTGATGGGCATTTTCTCCCTGGCATATGTTGAAATTCAAATTCACTCCCTGCCCTGTGCCAAAAAAAATTATCTAGATTGTGAACTGGAGCTGTGTATTTGTTACTATCATCTGACATTTGAGGCATGCTAAGAATTTTCATTATAGGGGGTTTAACCCATGCACTCACATGTCAGCTCTACAGTACAGGCAAAACCGTTCTGAAAAAACACAGGTTCTCCAAATATTTGCCCTAAAAAATTAACTTTTTGTCAAATTTGCATTTTGGTGTTTTAAGATTGAAACACTTCTCTTTTACTCTTCTAACTTTTAAGAGAAAATCACAGAAGGCTGCTTTAGAAATCAGGAAATCTCAGCAGCTTAAAGAAAGAGCTTTGCTGAGTGAGGTAGTGAGCTTCACTTTCAGATCAAGTCTGACACAGCATGGAACTTCTCTGGACTTCTGAGTGCTGCGCATAAAAACTTAGTATAAACTTTGTCCTATTTGAGTTTTTTCTGTGTTAATGCTGACTGAGGCATTAAGCAGTTGCAAAATCCGCCGCATAAAGTTTTGAGTAATATAAGCTACTAGAATATAGGAACTCACATTAACATAACATTCAGGTTACAAACAATAATGCTTAAAAATCAGGAAACAGCAAATTTATGGCAAAGTCAGCCATTAATTTTCTTCCATTTGCTCTATTATATGGATTATAACACAGGATTTTTCTGCCTGTTATTTTATTCCATCTTTATTCCCATTGATTGCTATAAAATAAGAACATTACAGCAAATTATCTGTAATCATAAGACTACCTATTTTTCCTTCAAATAAAATAGTATAATCCCATAAATACAGCTGGGCATGCACCGGATTTCTCTTATACAGAAAACCTTTAATTAAAAGAATCCTAATCCAAGATAGAATGAAAACCAAAACAATAAGAGGAATTAAATCCCGAAAGAAAATTAAATGGAATGGGCATTTTAATATTAAAATTAAATCATTTTGTCTGGAGTCTGAGTTGCTGCAAGATGTGGCAGTTGCTAAAAGTTCATATGAGTGCAAAATGCATTTCAGTACATTCACAGAAGAATCTGGTGAGGTCCAGTGAACACAGAGATGCCTGCTCTGCCTCACAAAGTTTCTGAACATAAAATTGCTACAGGCTGATAAAATGCTCTATGAAAGCACACCAAAGTGCTTCCTGAAAGCAGAACAGTTAAAATTTTCCTTGGATATCTGACATTACTGCTGTCAGAGACAAGACACAAGGTTCTGGCATCTGTGGGAGATGTTGGTGTGCTGTCCCTTTGAACCACAGCATCACAGAATGGCTGGGGTCGGAATGGACTTCCAGAGATCATCTGGTCCAACCTGCCTCCACACCAAAGCAGGTTTACCTATAACAGTTTGCACAGGATCATGTCCAGGCAGGTTTTGAGTATCTCAAGAGTAGGATACTCAAAAACGTCTCTGGGCAGCCTGTTCCAGGGCTCTGCCACCTTCACAGTGAAGTTCTTCCTCATATTCAGATGGAACTTCCTGTGTTTCAGTTTGTGCCCATTACCCCTTACCCTCTCGCTGGCCACCACTGAAAAGAGTCGGGCACCATCCTCTTGACAGCGGCCATTAAGGTATTCGTACACACTGATAAGATCCCCTCTCAATCATCTACTCTCTAGGCTAAACAGGCCCAGCTGTCTCAGACTTTCCTCATAAGAGAGATGCTCCAGTCCCCTAATCATCTGTGTAGCCCTCTGCAGAAACCTCTCCAGTAGTTCCTTGTCTTTCTTCAAATGTGGAGCCCTTAACTGCAGCCTCATCAGAGCAGAGTAGAGGGGAAGGATAACCTCCCCTTGCCTGTTGGCCACATGCTTCCAAATGTGTTCCAGCATACCACTGGCCTCCTTGGCTACGAGGACATGTTGCTGTCTCATAGTTATCTTGTCCACCAGGACTCCCAGGTCCTTCTCTGCAGAGCTGTTTTCCAGCAGGTCAGCTCCTGGCCTGTACTGCTGCATGGGTTTATTCCTTTCCAGGTGCAGGACCCTACACTCACCTTTGTTGAACTTCAATAGGTTCCTCTCCATGAAGCTCTCTATCATGTGCAGGTCTCACTGAATGTCAGCACAGCCTTCTGGTGTATCAGCCACTCCTCGCAGCTTTGTATCATCAGAAAACTTGTCCCTTCATCCAGGTCATCAGCCAGTAGGTTGAACAAGACCAGATCCAGACCCATACTGACCTGGGGAACACCACTAGCCACAAGCCTCCAATGGGACATTGCACCACTGATCACAACCCTCTGAGTTCTAACATTCAGTCAATTCTCAAGTGTGGATCTAATTTCCATTAATTGCGTTTTATTAAATTAGAACAATATAGGGTGCAGGAAGCAATCAAAACGTAGAAGTGAGTTATCCCATGCTGAAAAGACCAGGACACTCCATTTTCAATTAGCTTTCCAGAGCAGGATAACCCATCACTTTCCAAAGTAAAAGGGTTACATGAGGAAACATCTTACACCCAATGCTCTCTATCAATCAGCTTTGATTCATAGGTCTAGCAATTAGCAATACAGAAACTCTTGGAGTGAGACAAAAATTAACATTTTTGTTTTCACAAGACTGGATTTCCTTTGATCAATGTTTGTAACTGCAGAAATTACATAGAAATGAAAGCAAACTGTAAAACTTCACAAACAAATTTACATGCCAGTGACAAACTTCAAAATGATTGTAGGTCTTTCAAGAAAAGAATGTCCAAATTTAAGTCTCTGCTTTCATAGTTAGACTCCCAAAGACACAGCCTTGTTTTGCTTAAGGTCCTGTACTTGCCATTCATCTCCACATCCATTCTGAAAGATGAAACTAGAGGCCATGGATAGAAGCACATGCATACAAATGTGTACATTTTGCAGTAGCTGCTTCAGTTAATGTCTATTAGGAAGAAACAATGCACTTAATACATTTAAAAAAATGGAAACAAGACATATCCAAAAAGTCTTACAGCATTAAAACTAAAGTGCATGAAGTATCCTAAATGGAGAAACAATCTGGAGTGTTTTCATTTCATTCTTGTTGCTTTTAGTCTTGGGGGCTCTGTGGAAGGTCTCAGTGTTTAGGGGTCTCTGGCATTATGCTTTAGCCATTATTGATAAGTGTTTACAGTTCTCCAGGTAGAAATAAAATGTTAAACAATATTCAGTACCATTGTCACATCACTGGATAAGATATTTTCCATCTCCAGAAGTAGAAAGCACTACAAGTGGATAACAGCCCAACTTTCCACAGTCAGGAATTTAAGAGCTTGCAAAATATGCAGGGTTTTCTCATTGAAGAATCATACCATTACAGCTAGTGGAGAAGCAGAATGATCTGTTAGAGCTATTGCGAAAATGATTTCAGCTATAAATGTTGAAGGCAAAGAACAGGAACTCATGAATGTAAAACTGTCTGTGCAACTATAGAGACATGCCTCATAGTGCTATTGGCTTGGCCCCAGCAAACACCATCTTCAAGACAGAAATCTATACTCTGTTGTCCAACTATTTTCTTCCAGCAGATGATGATGAACAAATAAAAATGAACCAAGCTGCAATCAAAACTTTATTCAGATGACCACTTTAAAGAGTTCTTATTGCAAAATAAAAGAATAAAGCAAAATAAAATTGCTTTCTATCTCAGCCCTTGCTGCCAGGCTGATTCTGGGCTAGTTCTCCAGGTTGTTTCTGATAAAATGTATTTTTAAAAGCCTTTGACAGAGGAACAGGTATACAGGATTCCTTTCCCTCATGTGAGTACCTCTGACCATGCTGGTGCAGCTCTTCCATTTCTGACCTAAATAATGTTCAATTAATTTCTGTAGCTTTAAAGATGATGGTTGAGAAAGATTTCTTCATCTCCAACATTGAGATGGAGAACTCATCCACACTCCAAATCCAAAAGGGTACCAGGGGTTTGGGCTCTCTGTCCTGGCACAGGAGACTGGTCTCCTTGCTGGGTCTCCCTCTGGGTTCTGGGTGAATGCTGAGCCCAAGCCTAGGACATACATGGGAACTGATGATGAAGAAAGTTGGTCAACTTCAGAGAAAGACCATGCCATGACCACGAGCAATTGAAAAGGTGGTGATTTACTTTCACAGAAGGCAGGTAAAATAGAAAAAAAAATCAGAAACTAGGATGATCTCAAGATTTTGGGCTCTGGAGACATTTGACAAGTCAAGGACATTGTGTGTAACGCCTTGTAGAGTAGGTAGCTGAGAAGGAAATGCTTTTTCAGTCTTAAAAAAACAAGTGATACTCTAAAGAGGGGGAGAATGGTCCATTTATGTAGCCAAGCCTTGCACATCAAGAGGAAAACAAATTAGATGTTGACATTTTGCGCTTTTGTTAGTGAATCCCTATGTATGAAGCACCCACAAATAAAAGCTTCACATCCATTTTTAACTTCACTTTTTTAGGTGATGAAACTTACTGAAGCAAAAATAAAGCAATGAACTAAAGTACAAGGCAGCAGACTGAAGTTGTTAACGGCTAACAGCATGGCCGTTGCCTAAAGCCAGAAATAGCTGATGGATGATACAACAACAGTCAACAGACAAATCCTCATTACAATTGTAAATTTTGTGTCCCAAACAATTTACTCTCTTCACTATCATCCCTACACTCACTTTTTGCAGCAGATGCACTACCACCTTTCAGTGCTGGCATAGCATGCTGATTCTGTGTCCCTGGCACAGACCGTAAACTCTGAGATTGCCACTGTCAAAATAAAATGATGGTTCTGGAGGAGCATCATGGCAGAGGGACCAGAGGCAATGTCCAGGTGTGCACTGGCCAGCCTACAGCATGCTGACAAGAAAGGCTGCCTAGTGGGGGATTTTATGGGCAAAATAAATAACGGAAGGGAGCACCCACCCATGATCAGGTGCAATCCATACCACACGGCAGACAGAGGATGTGCAACTACAGCGTGTCTGGATGAACTGTACTCTCAATCCTCAGTTCACAGGAAAAAGAAGTCTTCAAAAGAATACAATAGTATTTCAGCAGTAATCTGATGGAAAAATGAGGCATTCAGAAAAAGACACAATGAAGTTTAACACCAAAAAAATTCTCTTG
Organism: Ara ararauna; assembly: GCA_028858755.1. NCBI lineage: Eukaryota > Metazoa > Chordata > Aves > Psittaciformes > Psittacidae > Ara > Ara ararauna. The sequence continues at coordinate 16,710,373 of CM054376.1, read as the reverse complement.
CCTGCTGATGCACATAAATATGTGGCCGCATGTTCTTTTGCACCTAGCACTCTTTTACATATAGTCACATAATTATAGTCTATGTAAAGATGCCTGGGCAATCCTTACTCTTCCTTCCCTAAGTATCTGGGGGTTCTATTTGCAAACTACAGAATGCTTTTGATATGTAGGATTGGTGTTGCTCACATTACAAATAGATGAAATGGAATATAACATACAGAGCTAACTTCCAGTCTGCTGTAAACTCGCTGGAGTCACCAGAGTAACACAAGTTGCAAACGTGGTCTGCATATAAACAAAGAATGTTTTTTTCTCGACTCGTGTATTCTGGTTGGGCACTGAGACTGGTGTTACAGAAGAAACTTACCTTCCTTTAAAAGTAAAGTGGTGAAAGTAACTCTCTAGCTGCTTGATTAATGGAAATAGTCTTCAGTGTGAAGCCTATGACTAACATGTTCAATAGGTCTCTCTTTATTGATAAATTACCATATATCTCCAAGCATGCTATAATTAGATAATAGGGCAGAGTTGTAAATCTAATTCAATTTTTATTGATGTACCTCAGCTCTATATCCCGTCCTGTGGGACTGCTAGAAAACCAAAGGGTTGTTTTTATACCTTTCTAATTTCAGAGAAATACATCCACTGCACTCATAGAAATCTTCCACCTACAAGCTATTGCAGAGTGCACCAGACAGGGAACTCATTACTCTCACACCATTTTTTATTACTGCTTACCATTTTTTATTACTGCTTCACCTCTGTTTGTTCCTGACTTCTAAGCTCACAGGAAAAAATGGGAAGGTACTTCCTCACTGCTTAGATGTTGCTGCCTGAGCGCCTGTTTTCCATTTCATTTGAGCTTGGATTCAGCTCACCTATAAATCCGTTGACATGTTGAATCTGCTTGAAACACAAAGTGCGTGCGGAAGAACTTATTAAGTACTCAACTTATTAAGATCCTAAACAAAACGTATCAACTTCCCTGTTCCAGCTGGAAGGAGTGAGTCTCCCTTTTTGGTTTGGATTATTAGCATTTGCTTTATAAGAAGTTTGCTTATATGCTCAGCAAGGTAACCTGAAAGGAATTAAAATTCACCGCTGGGGTCTAATTATCTCCTCTTGCATGTCATTTTGCACAGTGCAGGAGGAGAAAAAATAAATAAATAAAGATTATCAAAATTTGCACATTGGAATAGAAAAATTACTGATCCAGATACCCCTCAATTTATTTCACATGGAAGAAGTAATGACCTGAATCATTTTAAAGGTGAAATTCAAAGATGAAGCAAACTTTTGACTAATCCTAGCATTACATATTGCCCCAACCCATGAACCAAAGTGTTTGCCAGTGAGGTTCCCCCTCCCAGTGGCAGAGTTTCAACCAACAAACATTTTCTTCATTACCCTCCATGGTTCTTTTGCCTTTTTCTGTGCTTGCTTCTGCCCATAACCTAATTGTCTCCCCAAGTTCCTCTGCAGCTAATTAGGGTCAGACACTTGGATAATGTAAAGCAATTTATTCTGCAGACTTCGAACAAGCCAAGATGTTGCCAGACACCTACCAGTTGAGAACATTGGCACTCTGTATTTCTCTTTTTCTCAAGCACTGGGTTCTCGTAGCACACCAGGATTCTTGGGTAATAGGTTCCAAGGGAAACATCAAAGAAGTAGTTTGACTGGATTAGCTTCTCAAATGTTACAGTACATTGATATTTCCTTACAAAGGCAGATTCCAACATTTAATTTCTGAATGTCTAAGTTCCCTCTGAGAATTGGAATTCATTTTCATCTCTTGCATGAGTGCAGAGAGGTGTTTACCAAGGTTTATAATGCCAAATATTTAACTATTCCTTTATATGACAGTGAGCAAGCTAAAGATTCTTTGATAAAACTATAGCTTTTTTTAATGTCTATACTTAGTCTGCTACTATTTCACTTCAAATATTGATTTATTTATTTTTCTGAGTTGTCTGTTGCCTTTCCATTATTCCTTGCCTATTACTCTTTGGGACTCTGGCATATTTTTCCACCAATTGCCTAAGTTTAAGGGCTGATTTACAGATAAGTCAGACTCTAAAAGCTGTGGCTGTTGGCTGTCAAACTGTCTTCCTCAAAGCCACTAAAACTGTGTTCCCTTCTGTTGTTATATCTAACTGCTTGTGCATAGAAATATAGGTTCCTTAAGTTGTGGGGTGTCAAAAGGCATCAAAGAAAAGAATTGTAGTAGGTATTAATAAGAAGCTGCTGACAAGATGACCACTGGCAGAAAATATCGCCCTTTTGTGTAAGACAGAGGAAGCTGGGATTTTGCTTGCTGGATGGAAAGACATACATACGAAATAATTTTTATTTGCCATTTTATTATCTGAACTCTGTTATTTCAAGACCTGTATACTAATAAACAATAGCAATAAGACAGGACTGGGCATTCTGAATACTACTGCAGGGCTTAGGTTATGGCTTTCTTAGTATGCAGAACTATATGTTATACTTTTATCACTAGGCAAATCTCAGCCTTTGCCTAATTTATGGTAAGATAAAAACATCACTGGTTAGAACCAGCAGCTTTGTCAGAGGGGAACACAATAAATCTACAAAACTTCATACTTTTCAGTTGACAATACTAGATCATTTGAAAAAAAAATGGCTGTTTCCATCTGGTCAGCATCTGTTAAGCTCCATGTCACTACAGAATGTGTAAGATCTTTTTCCTCTAGTGTTTGCCAAACTTCATGTGATTTAATTTCAAAATCAAGCGATGCACATCTTAGAAAAGAAGAGAGAGAATCTTCCTTATACCTGCCCTCAGAGATACTTGTACTGATCATCTCTTGTATTAAATACAGATGAATTACTTGACCCTTTCTACATGATTATCTGAACCCTCTTTATTTCAGTTCTCAGGGACACTGTCCTTTAATGAAAACCACTATGGACTGGAATATATTTTATAACCTTTATTTATTATTAGATTATTTCATTGGCTAGAGACTGTGCAAAATATATAATGATTTCTTTGGTCAAGGACAGCTTCTTAAACTTACAAGACTAACAAGAGATGACATGGGAAAACTGGTGTGCCCAAGATCCCATGCTAAGTCAATAGCAGCAATAACTCAGCCTGTCTCTGTGTCCCAGCTCAGTTCTCTGTCTGTCACCCAGGATCTCTGTTCATGGTGAGGTTCAAGTAAGTGGCTAGCTTACCAGCCACAGTTACAGATCTCATATCTCTCACAACAACCATGAGGCCTTTTTCTAATTAACTTGATTCTTTTAACATGAAAGCTAATTACAGTGGTGAACAAGGCCACTTCTCGTTAGCATCATCTGATTTTCATACTTGTTAAACATCCAGCTTAATCTTTTGTCACTTCAAGTATTGTAAAATTTCCCCTTTCATAAAATACAGGTGGTGGAAATAGATATAAAATATATGTCTGCTGTATTAGCAGCCATAGCTTTTTTTTTTTGGTATCAGTGGGCTCTCAGCATGGCACAGCAGTAAATCCTTTGTTTATATGAAACATATTTTCATCCAAAATGCCTTATTATCTTGTTTATTGGGTCACTTTCACCTATTTTATATCATTGTTATTCCACTTCCCGCAGGGAATCACTGTCGATTTGAAGCACTATTAGATAAAGATGAACCCATATCATACCTCAGAATAACTTCAAGTTTCCTTTATCTTGTGAAAGGTTGATTTAACATTAGATCAAGCATCTCTTGAGACCTTTTCATAAAATTGAAGTTCTACTGAAATACCATGTTTTGAGATAATCACATGCCTTAGAAGTCATGGATTATGTGTATCATGTAAGATATTAAACCTGTCAAGATGTTGTTTTTAATATGTCTTTTAGTTAAGACCATATCTTGACATGAATTATTCCTAGCATAGTTTCTCACACACTGGTTCAGCAAGCAATCATCCACTACATCCATCACTTCTGTTGCTGTCCCACCATATGTCTCAGAGAGGGTGGAGGGGAGAAGTTTCCAGTTAATCAGGTTTTTTGCATTTGGTATGCAAATCACTTATAATTGAATGATGTAGCAATTTCAAACAGCATTGTCCCAAGGCAGATGGAAGGTTTAGGACTGAGCTAAGTTTGATCGGTTTACTGGGTGTTTTGGTGGTGGGTTTTCTTTTCTTTTGCTTGCACACTTACAAAATCTTACAGCTAAAACGAGCTCTCATGATAATCTCTCACCTATTTCCTCCTCAGAGATGTGTTTGCAGAAATTGGTTTTCTATTCTCTTAGTGAGAGGCTTCTGCTTCTGTAATATTTCAAACATTCTTCTGTCCTGGGCTGTGTTGTGGTTTAAGCTGTAAATCACACAGCCCGTTCTCTCACTCACTCCCCTCTCTTTCTTCCCCCTGCTCCCGGGTGGATGGGAAAGAGAATCAAAAAATGCAACTCCCACAGGTTGAGATAAGAACAGTTTAGTAACTAAAGTATAACAGAAACCACCACTGCTACCACCAATAATAATAATGACAAAGCAAATACAAGGAAAGAATACAATCGCTCACCACCTATACCCAGCACGACCAAGCAGTGCACCTCCCCACCCTTCCGGGTCTCTGCTCTCTCTTTCGCATCCTGGGCATGATGTGCTGTGGTATGGAACACGTCTTTGGTCAGTTTGGGTCAGGTGTCCTGTCTCTGCTTCCTCCCGGATTCCCCTCCTCCCTGGCAGAGCATGAAACTCAGAAAGTCCTTGGCCAGACCAAAACATAACCAAGCAGTAACTGAAAACACTGGTGTTATCAGCGCTGTTCCCAGACCGAAAGTTGAAAACACAGCACTGCACCAGCTACTAAGAAGGAGAAAAATGACTGCTGCTGCTGAACCCATAGCTGCCATGATATTCATCCATCTGATATAAATGGGGGAAAAAAGTGCCAGCCAACGAGGGAATGCTCTTTTAAGTTAATTTGTTAACCAGGCATAAAGGGTACTGTGCTCACTGAAGTTGCATTGGCAGCTACATCCTCAAAGGTTTTGTGTCTCACACAGGCAATGGGTAATACAGGGCAGCAGGTCTCAACAACACAGGCATAGGGGGAAGGGACATTATGAGTTTTTATCCTTGTGAAGAGCCCGTGCTGTGCGCAGGCTTCCAGATAGTCTCTTAGGCTGCCTCCACTTTCTTTCTCTGTAGACAGCAGCAGGGATCCATGGAAGCTATCATCACCAGCAACAACTGGTTTTGATTTCATACTTTCTCTGCAATTAAGACATTTTATAAGCAGCTCTTTGTTTTGAGGGATCATCAGGTCAGCCTGGAGCTTAGTTCATAAGACAGATACAGCAGCTTACTGAGCATGTTTCCATCTTTTCATTTAGCAAGAAAAGCTTCCTACTTCTGATAAGGGTTCCTCCTACACAGAGCACTTACACACAATCCAATTAAACAGAAAGTGGATACAAAGAACATAGGGTCAGGGGTTTTTTTACGTTATCCAGTGTTTTCCCATATAAAAGCATGCAGATATGTGTAGGAGCAGAGATGGTATGCAGATTTCCTTCTGCCAGGTGACTCTACAAACTGCAAGGTGATACTGTCGTATTCCCTCTTTGATCTACTGAATTATGAAGGTTTTTCTTTGAGTGTAACAGCTTCAGTCAGAGGCACAACAGATGCTCTCTACCCACTGATGCTCCACTCCAATTCCTGTACCAGAATCGTAGTGGTTGGGCCTTTCACATGGAGAGGTGAGAGATTTGGGTTTGAACCATCCCCAGCAAGGCAGAAAGCTGAGATGGAGTCTCTAAGACTCTTCACAAGTGATCGAGCTTTCACTGTAAAACAGACAAAAAAACAAAAAACATATAATGTCAGGCAGCTGTGGAGTTTAGGTTCCCCAATATGGAAGTAACAGCTGAGAAAATGACTTCAAAATTACAGTTTTCAGTATATGCACTTCTGTTTTGCCAGTTTTAGGCATCTACATAATTTTTGCAGAACCTTCCACCATGTCCTGGAAAGCAGTTCCATTAGTTCTTGAGCAGAAGAGCTACAAACAGCGCATTCTCCACTGTCAACAGAGAAGTGGCTGTTTCTCAAGCTGCCTGGATATTACCAGTGACCAGATTTTACAGCTGAGAGTATTTCTGTTATTCACCTGAGGTTTAGTGCCTGTGAGGGCAATTTTATCCAGCATAAAGTAGTTCTTTGGAGCTAAGCTGCGCCACTGCGCCCAGCAATTACTAAGGTATTTTCCTTGCACATCTGTACTTTGAAGCTGTGCCTGAAATGCTCCTGAGTCACATATGGGGCTCCAAACTTGTGAGTCTTCATTAAAATAGAGCCTTGTGTTTCACACAAAGAATATTGGGCTGTTGAACAGGCAGTCAATGGCTTCCACAAATACCTGCCTGCATCCTCCCACCTCCAGTTACTGAGCCACTGAGAGTCCCATTAGTGGACTGCAGATCAGAAACTGTTGACCAAAACCTCTGTGAGTCATGCTGGTATTTGGATCTCAAAGTATTTCTCTTTCAGCCATAGAGCAGGTAGGTGCAGTGCAGTCTGAGGCAGAGGGGTTGTCTCCCACAGCACCCCTGTGCTATATGCAGAAGGATGCACCATCTTTGTCCTAGATCAGTTGAAAAGTTACTATCTCCCTTCACTAAAAATATAGGGGGGGAAAGCAGGGGGTATTTTGCTGTTAAAGTAGGGCCTGAAGATGTGACCCAACCTTGATTCATCTCTTACAAAAGGAAAAAAGAACCAGATGCAAATGGAAAATGTAGAACAGCCTTTGGCCAGGAACCTCAGATGAGGATGGCCTATGGGGGGCTGCATTTCACACCACTCCTAAGGGGAAAGGACACTCCTTTAGCTGAAAAAATAATGACTACTCTCTGAAAACCATATAGTTTATTTTCCCTGGGTATCTCACAGACGTTTTACAATGGCAATAAAGTTTTAATTTAAAGCATCAATGATGCAATCTTTCAAGATGTAATGCTTGGTTTAGTCTCTGGCAGCTCTTTGGTCCAAATCTCTTGGTCTTCACTTTTCATGGGCCATTAATGAATAGATGAACTGCAGAAATGAAACTTGATCCATTAAATCCATGCCATTACTTCTTTTGTCCTCTTTATCAACTCTATCCGGACCTAGGTAGTAACTGGAATTTTCCATAAACACCTACTGCTTGTTCCATATTTCTTTCCTCTTTGGGCAGTTGTTATTTTAGTCTACGGATAACTTTTGCCTACAAGACCTCTTGCACGGAGAGGAAACTTGCTATGAATACTGATGTTATATTGACTCATTTTATTTCTCAAAAAATGCTGTGACTTTGCATAACTCGTGATCTGGAATGTATTGTTTTGTTGCCTAAAGAAACATTAATCACACATTCAAGAAAGACAGAGGAACAGAAATAACAAAGATGAAACTGGAACAAGAAATGCATAAAGCATTGGAAAGATGTAAATAAATTAACCAAACATGCCTGTTAAATCCTAAGAATAGCAACGATTTTACAGAAATAATTGCATATTTAGCAATACATGCTAAAGCAAAATGTTTCTGATTGTGACTGTTGTGTTCTGTTTTGATAGCCTAAGATATTCCACTGTCTGAAGCATCTGAAGCATTGGAGTAATTTTCTTTTCAAAGTAAAAAGAAATATCAGATGCATAAATAGAACTAACAATAAAAGTTTTTTCTACAAAAAAGTAAAAACCAAACTAGAACAAAACTAGAACTTGGGTAACTTATTTTAAAGGAGATCATGAAACCAGATTTTCAGAAAAAAATTCTATGAACATTTTTTAGCAAAAATAGACATTATTTTTAAAATCTCTTTACTTGACAAGCTATTTTCTTTGAAATACAAACCCAGAAATTTCTCAAGCATTTCAGTAGCTGATATCCTAAAAGGCAATAACTTTTGCTTGGTGGCAGTGTCTCTGTGACAGCCATTTTGCTACGTAAATACTTGTGTGAGTTTCTTAGAATCGCTTATCACCTTAGAATTTGGAAGTTATTTAACAATATTAAGGAAACACAAGAATTATCTTACAAACACGAGGGGACACTAAAACAGACATAGTTAAGCTAAAACTTCAAAAACATCTACTCTATTTTAGATGCTGAGTTTGAATTCTTCCAAGCTAAGCACAGAAACAGAGCATCTGAAATTAATGGGCCTGTATTAATAGCTTAATCAAGGACACTCTGAGGATAAAACTACAGAAACATACACGAATTCATTTGAAGTACTGTTCCCCATTGAGACTGCCTTCCCCTTCCCATTAGCATGGTAGGAAGGTCAGTGAAATCTGGCACTTGTCCTTCACCACCCTGACAGAGGGTAGAGTACCACACCAATGGCAGGAGGAGCCACCAGCTGCTATATATCTCCAAATCTTGTAAATATATCTCCAATCTTGTAAAAACTGTCCAGTCGAGGAATCTCTGTATATCCACATGGAGATATGATTTCTGTTGAAATAGCAGTCAGAGGTTGTAACCAAGGACATGTTCCTACTTCCCTGTGATGGTCCACTTCCTTCTCTTCTGGGGCAGGAGGTTCCAGGCATAGAGCTGGAAGAAGCAGGACACAATAGCTTGCAGACCTGTCTGAACACACTGGCAACCCGCTGCATGGTCACACAGAATCACAGCATCATAGAATGGCTGGGGTTGGAGGTTGGAATGGACTTCCTGGCATCATATACTGAAATACCACCACCACCAAAGCAGGTTCACCTAGAGCAGGCTGCACAGGATCAAGTTCAGGAGGGTTTTGAATAGCTCCAGAGAAGGAGACTACACAGCTTCTCTGGGCTGCCTGCTCCAGTGCTTTGTAACCCTAAAAGTAAAGAAGCTCATCATCATATTCAGATGGAACTTCCTGTGCTTCAGTTTGTGTCCACTGCCTCTCATCTTGTCACTAGACACCACTGAAAAGAGTCTGGCACCATCCTCTTGACACCCACTCTTGAGATATCTGCATGCACAAATAAGATCCCCTCTCAGTCATCTCTTCTCCAGGCTAAACAGGCCCAGCTCTCTCATACTTTCCTCATAAGAGGACTTTTGTTATCTTCGTAGCCCTCTGCTGGACCCTCTCCAGTAGTTCCTTGCCTTTATTCAACTGGGGAGCCCAGAACTGGATACATACTCCAGGTGTGGCCTCACCATAGAATCATAGAATAGTTAGGGTTGGAAAGGACCTTAAGATCATCTAGTTCCAACCCCCCTGCCAGCGGCAGGGACACCTCACACTAAACCATGCCAACCAAGGCTCTGTCCAACCTGGCCTTGAACACCACCAGGGATGTAACATTCACAACTTCCCTCAGCAACCCATTCCAGTGCCTCACCACCTGCACAGTAAAGAATTTCTTCCTCATATCCAATCTAAACTTTCCCTGGTTAAGTTTGAACCCGTTACCCCTTGTCCTCTCACTATAGTTCCTCATGAAGAGTCCCTGCCCAGCATCCCTATAGGCCCCCTTCAGATACTGGAAGGCTGCTATGAGGTCTCCACTCAGCCTTCTCTTCTCCAGGCTGAACAGCCCCAACTTTCTCATCCTATCTTCATATGGGAGGTGCTCCAGTCCCCTGATCATCCTCGTGGCCCTCCTCTGGACTTGTTCCAACAGTTCCATGTCCTTTTTATATTGAGGACACCAGAACTGCACACAATACTCCAAGTGAGGTCTCACGTGAGCAGAGTAGAGGGGCAGGATCACCTCCCTCGACCTGCTGGTCATGCTCCTTTTGATGCAGCCCAGGATACGGTTGGCTTTCTGGGCTGCAAGCACACACTGCCAGCTCATGTTCATTTTCTCATCAAGGCAGAGCTGAACTCCATTAGGTTCCTTTCCACCAGCTTTTCAGCCTGCACAGGTCCAACTGAATGGCAACATAGCCTTCAGATGTATCAGCCACTCCTCCCAGCTTTGCATCATCAGAAAACTTGCTGAGGGTACTCTCTGTCCCTTCATCCAGGTCATCAGCCAGTAAGTTAAACAAGACCTGACCCAGTAGTGACCTGGGAACACCACTAGTTACCCACCTTCAACAGGACTCTGCACCACTGATCACAACACTCTGAGCTCTGCCATTCAGCCAATTCTCAGTCCACCTAAGGGTCCACTCATCTAACTCACACTTCCTGAGCTTACCTATGAGGATTTATGGGAGACAGTGTCAAAATCCTTGCTGAAGTCAAGGTAGACAACTTCCTCTGTCCTCCTGTCATCTCCCCAGCCACTCATTCCATCATAGACAGCTATCAGATTGGTCAGGCATGATTTTCCCTTTGTAAATCCGTGTTGACTACTCCTGATTAGCTTCTTTTTCTCCACATAATTAGAGATAACACCCAGGATAAGTGGACCTATCTCCTTTCCAGGAATTGAAGTGAGGCTGACTGGTCCTCCTTCTTGCCTTTTTTGAAGGCTGGAGTGACATTTGCTTTTCTCCAGGTAGCACAAACAGGCATAGTTTCAATTCAGATAACACAATCAACCTCTTATTTCCTTATACAGCAGCACCAGAGGCACGTTGTCTCAGTTTGCCATGTAGCCTACCTGCTTCTATGCTTCATCCAACACCCTTCCTCTATAGGAAATTAAACTTACAGTCTTAGCATATGGATGTTCTTTGTTTTCTCTGGGGCTGCTAACATCTCATCTGTTAAGTCAGGATGCCAACCAAAAAACAAGATTTTTTTTGTTTTCTGAAGCTAAAGGAAAAAACCCAGCAGCAATGAAACTTAAATTATGCATTTTATCCCATTTATTAGCCACTAAATTTCACTGTGCAAAAGCTTCTAGTGTATAGCACTGTTTCCCTGTCTTTTATTTCTTCCTTCCTTACAAAGACATGAGTAATTCACATCCTAGCTAATACGGTGCTGGCCTGTAAAAAACACAAAGAACATGTTTAACAGAAAGGAGAGAAACAATAAATCAATGTATATTTATTTTGTTTCTCTCAGAACACACAGACAAAATACACACACACAGAGGTTTCAATGCTGTTTTACTAAAACAAATCTTTAGACCCCCATCAACAAACAGCTGGTCACTTATTAGTAGGAATCCAAATGGATATTACAGAGCCTGACTACTTGTGCTTTTGAGATGTAAATACCAAAATTGCTTTTTGAAGAAGTAAAATGTAAAAGCAGTTAAAGTTCAGGATTCAATTTTTTCCTCTTCTTTTGATAAATGCATTTACATTTTAATTTTCAGTGTTTTCAATTTTCATCAGTGGAAGGCTGCATCTCCGGATGAAAAGTACAATAATAAAATGTTCTCCACTCCATAATTTTCTTGTAATTCACAGAAATGATCTGAGGGCATATAGCTCACGACAATATATATTATAGTGTTCAATGCAGAGAACACAACTGTTAGGGCTGCAATTTCAAACATATGTATATTAATGAACTGGCTGTGGCTTCATTTTAAATTCCTATAGACTTTTTTGCTGACATAGAATCATCACGGCTGTAATCTTACAAATCTGCAAAAATTGTCAGAACTGTGCATGTTATTTCATTTATTCGATCAATATAAGTGTCAACACCAATTACACTGCAGAAATCCATGTAATAGTCCAATTTTTTTAAGTCCATATGGCACCACAGATTATGAAAGGAATGGAACAATGCAACATGCCATGTCTCACATAATTTGGCAAAGCAGCGTGGCTTTATTTATTAGAATATACTATAAATTCTTTTCTGCTTTTACTGCAATCAGTTCCCTTTCTGCACTTGAAATGACAAAGAAGATTTTGCCAATGTTACAAAAAAGGTCCAACCAGACACTGGAAACATTATTGGTCTTCATCCATAGCATGGGATAGATTTTAGCTGTACACTTTAATCACTCTGGCTACTAGAAGCCAAAGAAAAAATTGTAACTTGCCAAACAGACAACAGCAGCTACGGCTAACAACTGTTCAATACGGTACCCATTGTAAAATGTAAGACTGGTGTGCAGAGTTACAAAAAACATAGAGACTCTATTCTCAGAAAAGCTGGTACATCAATAAATAAGTTGAGAAACCAGAAAATAAGGCAAAATATGTGGGAGGTCAACAAAAGCCTGGTAGATAAAGCTCAGAAGCGAGGTTGAAAAACAGCACAGGTTGGAGAACACATTCAGCACACTGCCGAAGAATAGACAGGCTGCAAGTAATAACAGGCTTCCTTGGGGGAGCCTGCGATTTCATCTCAGCATGGAGAGCTTGCTGCTGTAGGGAAGTGTCCCTCTGCCCATGCTAAGGAAGCCCAGGGAGCTGTTTGAAGGCTTGCTCTTTGGGGAGACTGCATTCTTCTTTATTGCACATATTGCAATCGGGTTTTCTTTCTGCTTGCAGCAGACACCTTTCCCTGCTCACATTCTTTCTTCATTCACTTTCATTCTTCACTCTTTCCCTCTCTAAAGCTTTATTTCTCCCTGCCCAGGTTTGCAGATGCTCCCAGCAGCACTCCTTGCACTGGTTTATGTCTTCCGATCAAGTTTAATTGTTTAGGTTTGATCAGTATTCTCCTCTACACATGGCTGTCTGGTTTATCCTCTTTCAATGCGGAGAGATGGAACTAAAAGAGACTTCTAGCCCTCCCTCCTTCAGCTCTGGTGCTTGTGAAGGTACTTCCCATAGGCTTTCTCCTCCATCTCCACATAATCCCATCTGGGCGGAAGAGAGTCTCTTTTAGAATAGGAGGTGAAAATGTCTGGCCTTAGCAAGCCAGTGACCGAGAGCTGGCTGCTTTCTGGAAATACATCTAAGGATAAGCATCATGAAGATCTATTTAAACTAGAAGTTAGTACTGGCACTATCATGGTTGGAAAGGAGGCATGAACAACATAATACTGGAAGCAAACACACACAAATAGTTTGGTCTAGAAGTCTATCTTCTCTTAAAGGAATAGCCAATAAACATAAGAGTATGCAACATAATGCTTGCTTGCTCAAATCTAGAGTGTCTTCAGCCCTGATACAACTGATACAATTTCAGACATGAATATCATATGATCAGTAAACTCCTTTAAAAATAGGAAGAAAGTATAGTCACTCCTACAATAATCATTCCTCATTATATTTACATAATTATACACGTTATTCTAAACATATGTGTATTTATTCACATAGTGATATTGTCAATATTGTTTTCTTGAGAAACTGTCTACTGAAGTAGTGCTGAAACCTGAGTATTTTGGTGGAATTGTATACATAGCACTTGTTCACTCATAAGATTATGTCCTTTGGAAACTTAGTCAAGATGTTGTGCTCACTCATCCTAAATTTATTTGACCTTAATCCATGCTTGACGATGCACTGAAAAAGCCAGGAGGGACATAGCAGACATAATAAGAGATGTGCCTCATGGCAGGGAACAGTTTATTCTAATGATTATTTATAAAGCCCTTCAGTTCCCCAAGATGTGCTTTAGCAGTTGATTATGGGCATTTTTCAGTATCTTAGAAGCTGTTCCTAATAATATAGCAGATTTTTCTAGGTGTTAGAATTGTTTAAGTTTCTGATTAATTTTGTATTAGCTGTGATACTAAGATAAGATACTTGCCCCTAGTCACAGCCTGTACAGCCAGAGACAACTTCACTGCTAAACACCTACCCTAGTACAAGCAGGCAGTTGAGAGGGTTTCTAAGATGAAACTCCCTTTGATTGCTCCAGATATTTTTTTTCCCCAAGTTAAGGCTGCAGGACTTGGCTGTGAGTTTGCAAGTGCCAAGGAGCTGAACTGAGTTTTACTACTCCATTACTCATGTGTCTCTGTTTTTCCCCAAAGTCTATATAGCTGCTACAGTTCCACTGCACCTTGCAAGAGATGGATGAGCCAAGAAACACCTCTTTAGCAATACATGTAGCACTTCCCAAGTGCCAAGTCATCTATTTTATGTAGGATATAAGCAGTAGCTCCGTGTGCTAGACTGCAGGCCAATTGTCCTGTAAATAAATCCTGGTCTTTCCAAGTTCACCCGCTGTGCACATTTAAACACTTCATCCTGCAGGACTCATTGCTGCATCATCATGCACAGCAGCTAGGAGTCTGCGGTCACAGGCAGCCTGCAGTAAACTACTGGGGGCATCAGCATAGACAGCTTCTCAGAGAAGTTAATTACCAAAGTCAGGATTAGAATCTGACCACTTCTGCCTCACACCAGGATGTTGCTGCTCTCTCTTTTTGCACAGGTTTGACCCTGAGATTACAGGAGCTGAGGTTTCCCTTACCATTCTTCTTGGCAGCTAGGCACAATGGACAGTGAGTCCACAGTGGGGTTTGAGAGGACCAGGGAAATAAATGGTGGTGGTAGCCAAGGCTTGCTGTTACCTGTGTATTGTATTCTCCACTGCAAATGCTTGGCAGAAATGTTTGTTTCTTAGGAACCAATGAAGCTATTTGCAAGCTGCCTGCACCACAAAATGACTGATTGTTCCTATCCATAGGCAGGGCTAATTTACCTTTCTGCAAAAGCAATCTTCATGGAAAACAGAGTTTTAGCCAACAACTGCAAAAAATACGTTCTTTGTAGAAAGACAAAACTGACAAGGTGTGACCTGCCTGACCCCAGCCCAAAGATGTAGCTTTTATGCAGGAGTCAGGAAAAAATCTATAACAGGTGATGAGGGAAATCACTGCATCCTTTCAGGATTATTATGTGCTCTTCCAGCACCTACTTCTCTGAAGGGCTGGATCCTGCAGCATGACAGCAGTCACTGTGGTTCTGTGCATGCTGCAATGTCACTGCTGGCCTGACAAGGTGAGATAAGCTACACTGTGCTGACTCGCAGTCCCACACACTTGGTGTGACCATTACATGCACAAAGACACTGAACATTTGACTCACTAAATCCTGGGGGGGTTTATAATATTGCTTCATTAGCGGCCATGCAGTGGCATTCTTCCAAAATCAGGTTCTCCCACACTTGGGCAAAGCTATGCCACAGTAAACTACAGGAATGGGCTTATAACATGGAAATAGCTACCACAGTCAAAGTACAGTTCTGCTTCCACTACAGTCAACTGCAAAACTACCTGACTTAAGTACACGGGCATATGTGAGGCTGAATTAAGCCCATTCCCTCTTCTGCAGCACAGCTTCTCCCCCAGTATCCCCACTTCCCATTTAAGCACAAGTAAAGAAGCTTTTCACTGTCTCCTCAACCTGCAGCCTGTGCACAGCACCTCAACTACGAATGCCTGCCCTCCCCACGACCTTCTGCATCCTGCAGTACCTCAGTACCACGCGCTGGCTTATCCCAGGTACAAAGTGGAAAAAAACCTACTCAGAGAGAGGGCTTTGGTTTTGTTAGCCTGTAGCCTCTGGATTTGGTAGGGTTTTCTGGTTGCAGTTGAGCTTTCACAGCAAACAGCATAGATAAGTTCTGTGCTCTGAGCAGGGATTTTTCATTTCATACACCATTTATAATATTCTGCAGCGATTCCACAAAGTCAGTATCTCTCCATAACACAAAGATGAGAAGGATGGAAAATACAGCTGAAAAAGTGACAAACCTGCAAATTGCATTTATGTAGAGTTCTGGTGCCACAAAGCTTCCACAGCAATTTTATGGAAACCTAGCAAATTCAGTATAAATAAATTTGCAGTTTAGGAAAGTTATGCATTTATGGATTTCAGCACAGTGCTATATTACAGCTTAGCAGAGATGCTAAATATCTTCACACAAAATGGAAATGAAATCTGCTGTTCTATTTTGTCAGATCAGGGCTTTGCCTATAGTACACTGGGCATAGATTTCACTGCTCTCCTCTCACAGAAGCTGCAGTAGCAGTGAAAAATCACAAAAACAAAGCCCACTTTTGCAAAGGTTGCAGATACCAAGAACATCAGATTGCTCCAAAACAGGCAAGTGAAGTCTTTTTTCAGTTTCTCTGGGGTATTCCATCCATTGCTCATTATCAGAAAGTAAACAGAGGCTATTATAGGAGAACCCCAGTATATTTTGGTGACATCCTGATTCCAGTGAAGTAAGCAGCAAAAATCCCACAGGTTTTATTAGAGCCACAAACTGCTCCTTTGTACTGAGTGCCTGTTTTTATAGCCAGAGCCAGTTGCCAAAATGCTGGTCCTGATCCTGCTTCCATAACTGGATATTCAGGATTTACAGTGACCTAAATGGGTGAAGTCAGGATGGTGTAAATGAGAGGGGAACTGTGGCCATCTGCTGTAAATTTCCAGACACCAGAAAGCAACCGAAGTAGTGAGAGATTTTTTTACCAGCCTTTAATTCCTAATGGGCAAAGGTTTACAAAGAAAAGTCCTATCGTGCCTGTCACCCCTATCTTAAGTCAGTAGGAAATAACGTCAGGAGTATACACACACTCACAAACACACACATATGAAAACATATAATTGAATTCAGGTTGAAATGATTTTCATTTCAGTACAGCATATTGCCATCAGATAAAATATATATATCTATATATTATTCTCTGTCTAGCTCTTCCAAAGGAAATAATACCAAAGGTTTAAGAACATGCATTGGCTTCCTTCCTGATAGGATTTAAAATGTTCTTTTCCAATGTAAGTGCAAAACCAAACATTAAGGTTGAAAATCAAGCACACTACTCACGCACATTCAAAACTGATGTGAAAAACCTGGACCTGCTGAAGCCAGTGGCACAACTCCCATTGACTTCCACAGGGCCAAGATTCCATCCAGTGTTCCTAGGAGAACATTCAATTGGCCACACTATGTACCTCATTTAATGAGCTACACAAACAGACATGATTTATTAAGATTTACATCCAACAAAGAAATTAGTTGAATTGTAGAAAGTATTTAAATTAATGCATTCATAACAATAGGATCTCTAAATTAAAGTACCATTTGAAATCTTATACTTGGTGCTGCCTGACTTCTTGCTTTCCAAAGAAGCGTTGCAGTAAGGGAATTTTGAACTTGGTTTCCAACTTTTCCCAGCAGCAAATGGATTAGCTAACATATGAGTTTTATCAAAAGCTTCCTTAATAAATAAATAAATGAATAAACCCTTCAAATCAGAACACATTAAAGCACAAAATGCATAGAGACATGGGTAAATTATTTTGCTCTTATTTTTCTCAAACCAATTCCCTGCTTATTTTTAACCCGATTACAAATGTACTGGCTGCCAGTAAAATTTGGATCCAAATTTTTCAGCTAACCAAGTGAAATCATTTGGATAGCAAAGTCAGAATTTCTAACATCTTAATCAGGTTGGTTTCTGCTTTTTTTAATAACAAAAGTAATTGGGTACATTAAAACAGCAATTCTTTAAAGTCAAGACAAGCATTATAATAAAATACTCATTTCTTTGGGGAAAATCCTAGTATAAGAATGAAAACAATAGGATTTTGTTGAAATTACTTCGGTTAGCAGTTAACAGATTAATCTACTTTCTGTAAGTTTTGCTGCATCATAGGTATCTTCATAGGAGGACTGGAATTACATATTCTATTACACAGCTGCTACACCTCTTAAAAGGTTACGAATTTCTTGTGACTTCATGTCGTGGCGGCCAGAACAGACAAGCAGATCATTCCTATATTGCAAAGCTGGAATATTCTACTCATTTTGCTTCGTGCAGTATTTGGCCTCAAGCATCTCAGTAAGCGAGAGACTAAGCTGTCATGCCCTGCCAGTCACCCCAGGCTGGTCACATTCTCCTGTGCCCCTCAAGAGCAGTGCATTGACTGGCAAGGGAAAGGCAGGCAATACCAGCACCCGTTGTGCTACAAATGGTGGGAGAAAGCAGCTGAACCACAGCACAAACCCTGCTGATTCCCAGCATGGGCACCCACTGATGTGCAAGCAGGCTCCGTGCCACGCTATGGGCCAGAGGCAGTGCTTCTGAGTGCAGCCAGGGGCCAAAAAATGCCCATCAGGCAGACCCTAAGCATGTAGAAAGCATACACAAAACAACCACTGAGAATGATTTTAACTTCCAAGAGCAAATAATTACCACCCCCACCCCGCCCCAGACAGAATATTTCCAGGCAAATCTGTGCTGAAAGGGAATAAAGTCTGACTACTGTAGGCAACTGTCAGAAACTCTAAATAATGAGATTTCGTTATAGGCATTTCTTAATGCAGAACAGCAATAGCAATGAATATGCTGGGACAATGCAGGGCTTTTTGTTCGCTTTCTGTGGAAGAAAATAAATGGGGAACTTCATATATTCACTGGTTCCAAAGCCAGGAAAAAATAATCACAACCACCCAGCATAACCCATTGCACAAGCAAGTTGTATAACTTCTCCTGAGTGCTTGATTAAATAGCCTCCTAAAAGATGCGCTTTACTTGTGCCATAAACACATAAAGAGATGCTGAATTTACCACATTCCTTGATAAATTATTCCTTTTCTCCCTGCTAAGAAACGGCATCTTTTTTTCAGGGCTCATTTTATCTAACTTCAATTTGCAGCCATCTTGTTATGCCTTTCTCAGCAAGACTGAAAAATCCTCAGTAAGAGCCTTGCTGAAGAACCATGCTGCATTTTGCTATGCATTAAGCGCCCTTCCTTCGAGCCATCTCTCAACTTCCCCTTTGATAAGGAGTTCAATCTGTTCGCAGCTTCTCACATCATGACGCTTCACGTCCAGCCACTGGATCTTGTTTGCAGCCCCTCTGTGCTTCATAGCCCTTCCAGTCCTGACCTTTAAATAATATTCCTGTCTGTCTTGCATATGCTCTCTCATTTGTGTTGCAAACTTCACAAACCCAGAGCCTCCCAAACACGCTATCAGTATACTGTAACCAGCAAAACTCTCACTGCAACTCAGCTGTTAACCACTGAAATGGGATCTTCTGCTGTGTTTCTACAATAACAAGAAACTTTTACAGCAATTTCAGTACCGAGGCCTATTTTAAATCACATCAAGTTGTTTGAAACCCCAACCTGCAGACATACCATGCCCTGGATCTCCCCTTGAAGTACCATGGGAAATACAGCCCACCACCATAATTACTTATATTCCCTTTCTGTTACTCTTCACAACCATGACAGCTTCCCACCAGCATGGTGCAAGGGGTGGTTTGTCCACAGGGCTGGACAGATATTGCTCCTTCCTCCTCATCCATCTCCTCCACAGCTTCACCTGGCCACGAATACCTAATACCATGCCTCACACTGTAGTATTTCTTCATCTGTTGGGGTTTCTTTTCACAGTTGAAAGAGAATACAGTTTATGAGTTGGATTCTGTGGATTTTTCTAAATATCAATAGAGGAAGCCAATATTTTACCGACTGAAGGAAATTTATAAACAGCCAATTTCTAAATGAAACAGATGGCTTATTAAAAATGAGCAGTCGCTTCTCTGGCACACACAAAACCAGTTTTAACTCTTTTTGCATTATAATATTACTGGCTTTGTGTACGTTACAAGAAGAGTAACAGTTACCATAGTCCCATCATGTTAAGCAACAAATTAAAAAAATCAGATGTTTTTGTTACAAATTGCAAAGATCCTATTACCTTCACTTAAACGTATGTAACAGAACTAAGGAAAACATAGAGCTAGTACTGAGTTCATGAACAACTGCATTCATTTATTTGCCAAACATTTGCAAAATTGATCCAGACCTGCTAGACAGAAAAATCACCACACTGGACTTCAGAAATGATTGCTGATGCCATGGTGCCCCTTTTTCACCTAACTCAGGGTTAAATTGCTCACCCAGGATGTGGGTTACCTAAGTTAGCCTGAGATGTAGAGACTTCTTTTCTTCTTAGAAAGTGAATAAAACCTCAGAGCACATGAACAAAAACCTCAGTAATTCAGACTGCCCACAGATGTAGCCTAAACAAATAATCACATATGAGACAGTTTTAACTTCATAATTGCAAAAATGAATAAAGACATTTTCCTGCTGAGCTGTACAAAAATCTAAAGGACTTTCACTTTTCATAAAACTTTCCACATAAAGCTTCATGCAA